>JAMXBB010000011.1:100221340-100423649 GCA_024138015.1 Lumnitzera littorea | reverse complement strand
AAAAAAAAAAAAGGAGAGAAGAAAGAAAGAAAAAAGAAGACCAGAAGTCACTCTAATCAAGTTTTGCTATATGCAAGTCCACTCTTTCTAATCTAAGTGTCAAAATGGTGAGTATATGATGATGTTTATAACCCATGTAGATTTTCAGCTTGAAAATACTTCCTGTCTGTAAGATAGTGAATGCTTGCAGTTTCTAAGCATATTCCCTGTGATTGTCTTGCTATCCTTTTCTTGCCTTCAAATTCTAGCAGATATCTTTTCTCCAGCCGGTTTGAGGTTTTCTTCCCTCGAGCAACTTCGGCAATAACTTATCTCATCATCTAGATGTCAATTGGATCAATATTCTATAGCAGCTATGCTTGTCCTGTAATACGACTCTTTTGGATATTTTTTGGAGGAGTTTTTTGTGGTTCCATTAGATTAAAGAGTGTCTTTGTATTGTAACTTAGGCCTTACATGTTGCAATTTGGGTCATAGGTAAGGTAACAATTTAGAAATGGTTTGCCTTACTATAATTACAGCTTATGAGACCCGAAGTTATGCCTAGTGCCAGTGATTTGGCACACATCCGGTCAACTTAGAGAAAACTATAAACAGGATTGTGTTGAGAAAACTCGACATAATTAATAAACAGGTGAAATTCATTTTGTCCCAACTATAAACATTTCTAGGTTCCATTTACAAACTTGTCAAATCGTTTAAGCTTAGGGATTTTTTAACACCTACTCCCATCCCCACCCTTCTCTCTCTCTCTTCTTCTTCTCTATGTATATATATGTGTTTTAAGCTTAAGTTGGAACTTTACTCTTGTAGAAGTCTCGTGTAATTGATAATTGGGTGTCTTATCTTGTAATTTTTTCCCTGATGTGTACTTACAGAAAATTTTTCTCTAAGTGGAAATTTGAAGGGTTTTATAGTTTTGCTACATATTTACACACAAAAAAAAAAAAAAAGTTTCACTATACATTACTTTGATTTCACCCTCTATCGCTTTGTGTAATGTGTTTTCATATGCATTTCTTGGACACGTATACTTCACTCTGTCATGTTACTGTTAGTCAGCCTATCCACTTTTGGTACATGTTTGCATTTGATTGGACCGCAATAATATAAGTTAATAAAATAATATTGTTGAATAAATTTATTGACTAACGTAATAAAAAATTAGAAAGAAAATGGCAGACAAATCAAAGCTGGGGGGCTGGGCTGGCCACCCAAGGCCATGGGGTGGCTGGTCACCACACAGGAGAGGGAGAGGGGGAGAGGGGGAGAAGGGGGTTTGGGTGGGGCTCCATGGGTGGTGGCCTTGCATACACACTGCCTTGAAAATTGGCATTGGAACTTTTAGCAAGGAAACCCCGATTCATGGTGTGTTTGGTTATATTTTTTCTTACTTGAAAATTAAAAAGAAAGGAATTTCCTATTATTTGACGTCTTCCTTTTACACCAATGCTACAGGAGCTAGATGAGATTAGACTGTATAAAATGGATCATATACACTACACCTTGGCATTATATTGCATAATATTAGGTCTAACCTTTTCATATCTTTGAAATGATAATACTTAGCATTATTTGATTTTTGAATTGAACTTTTTATAATACTTTCTTGCTACATCTGTATGTAGCCTTATCCAAATATTCTTCACTTTATAAACCATTCATGCAATGAGCTTGTTATATTTATTGATCTTTTCATACAGGATTGATCTTTGCCACCAGGTTAATGACGACGATGACGATGATGAATGCACTTACCATGAACCCTTGTTAGAAAGGACATCAAGTAGACCAAATGCATCCTTTGCAGATAGTCACAGAAGATGTTTACCATTATGGATTTCAAACTTTGGAAGTCGCCAAAAGATTGTTATTTTGGTAAGAAAGGAACTGAAATATTTTTCATCCTCATATTTTGGTTTCATAATTGCAGTTGTTCTTTTTTATATAGTGCTAGTTTATCCTATGGTGTTTCTTCTGATAAAATTCACATTCTTCATAAGGTTATTATCTCAAATGCTATATTGATGGTTGTTTCCACTGCTTTAATGGCAATTGGTGTTGGAGAAAGTCCATTCGATCCAGAATTGGTGGCTCAGGTAAGGACTTTTAGTAGAAGGTACATATTTCAGATGTTTTTCCTTTGTACATGCTTGCTGTCATTTCTCATTGTACTAATGTGGTCAGTGTGGGATGTTATTGGATTTACTTCTGCTGAATGCGTGTTACATATTGCTAAAGCTCTGGAATTTGAACATATTGCACTGGTATAGGCTATCTTCATTTTTTTTGAATCAATAAAAGTTACTTCTGGTACACAATGGATATGTTGAACTTCCTTGATTTCATCTTCTTGTTTCACTATATTGGTTTTGATCCCTTAAGGGTTTTCTTAACTAGAGCTGGCTTTGTGCAATACTATTCTGATTCCATGGAGAGTTTGTTGCTGAGCTTCTCTTATGAATCGGCCCATATATCTTGTGGTGGTCTGCCAAACTTTGCCAATTGAAAACTTGTGAATTTTACTACTGACAACTTTGAGTGCACGTGACTTAAAATTGTCATGGACACATGTGAACATAGTATATAAGCCAACCTGTTGTAATTCTTTGACTGTAGCAAGAGGAATGTTGCTATAATATATGGTGAAATAGCATCCATCATATATGTCAACTTTGTTAGCCTTTTGGTTTTCTTATGCCAGAAATGGACTTCTGGTGGTCTCTATTGTTCAATCGAGAGAGAATAACAAATAAAATTTGCACTCACATTTGCCTTGGAAACAGCTCTTATTCTTCGTACATATTTTTGAAGTTCTTATATGTTCTTATTATGACTTGTGCACCATGGCTTGATTGTAATTGTTATGCAGATTTATTTGGCAATATTTTCGGTTGCAATGGTTGTGTTGGGTGGAGCATTAGTGCGTTATGGTAAGCTGCTGTTAGTAAATGTTCAAATTAATCTTTAGTTGTCTTGCACCATTTTTCTTCTTAAACTTAGGCTATATGTTGTTAGATCACCAACCATGCGAATGGATTTGGTGTGGTTTTATATTTATAGTTTAACACTTCCATCACTTGGCGGCTGAAACTTTATCAAGTGGACCGATTGGTTAAATATGGGGTTGATGATGGTATAGGGATTTAAATTTATGACCTCCTGTATTCATACTACATTGAATTCAAATCTATGCCCATCTCATTTAAAATCTTAAGCTTATCACAGCTTGAATGATTTAATATTTATAGTTTAACAGTTCTAGTTTCTATACCACTGATTTTATGTGCATTACAGTAAATTTTCTGCAGCTAATTGCTTTTGCATCCAAAGCAGGAGTTGATTTATTATTCTGGCAAATCATGTACTAATTCTTCCAGATTTGGCATGAAAATTTCATGATTGATGCTTTGCTCTGTTGTTTTCTTTTGATGCAGAAGATGAATGTTAGTAAAATTTGATCTTTGCGTGACTTTCTGTTTTATTTCATGTACCTTGTTGATAAAATTACCAAAGGAAAATCTCTAAGGTATTATTTGGTTGCCACATGTTTATGGCATTGGACAAATTCTTTAGTTTGTTGTTTGTTTGCATATTGGCTCAGGTGATCGGACAAAAGGGCTCTTAAAGTACTTGACTGAAACAAAAGAATTTGTATTATATATATAATAGTACAAAAATCTATTTCACAGTGCAAATAAATATATCTTCTTGTATTGTGTTGTTCTTGCACGCATCAAACGTGGTATAAAAGGACCGTACTGACCCGATCTTCCAGTACCATGCTGTCCTGTTCCTCATTTATTGTACTGTTTAGCCAACCAATGCATGCTAAATCTTCTAAAAAAGATTTGCTATTGATTATATTTAAATTCTTTGAGCCTGAAAAGTGCTCTTTGCTTGTACTCCATGGGGCATAAGCAATTATTGTTTTTCCATGTTGCCCTTTCTACTTATCTGAACGATTGCTGGTCCTCTTGGCATCAATCTTTGGAGAGGAGCTTCAAATTTTTTAATGGGTCCTGGTAGAAGAGAATTATTGGGCATTTACGCTTTAGATATTGTATCAAACTCAGTTATGGTTTGGGGTAGGTAGTGCATGAGCTTTAGGGCTGGTTCATGAGCCCAGATGTAGTGATCCCATCAGGGATAAGCTCCTCTTGTTGACAAGTGAATAGACTCCTGTTTTACATTTGGGGTCATGATTTGTACTTGGTGGAACACAGCAAATATTGTAAGATAGATTTAACAGAGGGGGGAAAAAAACAATACATAGCTTTCTAGTTGCTACTAGAAAGCTCCTGGAAGTAAAAGACTGACCCACTTAAAAAGAGAAACCAGCACCATGGTAGATTATACCCCTGAATTCTCAGTACATCCTTCTTTCACCTTTCTTCTCTTCCTCTTGTTCTTTTCTGGTTCTATCTCCTCGTGTGTGATCCTCTTGGCGATCACTTGTCAATTTGTGCTCCATTAATCTAAGATTGATTTGCTTAATGTTACTTCCTGATTCATTCTTGTTGTCGTTTCTTCTCCTTGTCATTATTTTACCCAAGCATTTGCCCATCAGTGGTTTAACTAAATGTTGGATGGAAGTCATGGAAGAAGATTTTCATGTTTTATATTCAAGTAATGCTGTAGTTAAAGTTATACTGAACCAGCTTGTGGGTCATGCTGGGAGGTTTATGTGGCTGGAGGTTACTCTACACCTACTTTGCAAGTGGTCACTCAGAAAAGAGATCAGGTTTTCATTGTGATGCAAATAGAAATAGTAATTTTTGTTCCAACTATTAATTTTAATTGGCTCCACCAGGAACTTATTTGTATCTGTAGTCCATAGTCCATGGTAATGTAATTAACACGCAAGTTCTTTTTCTGTTTTCGGTTGTACCATCTTGCTCCCCCACTCTTGTATGTTTCTTTTTTATCCAATAGGAGAAGAAACTTGTCTGGCTTTCTGCATTACCGTAGGGGAGCTTTAATGGGCGAATTACAGTGCCATTGCTTTCTGCTTTATGTGCAGGACTTTTAATATGCTTGAGAATGAGGAGAGTCAGATCCGAGAGAGCATCAGATGAAATGTGGAAGGTATTGAATCTATTGGCATTGAAATTGTGATTAAGATGATGCTTGGGAAAGAAGATAATTGTGAAGTGTGGATTTGCTTATGTTTAAAATAAGTTCTTGGAAAAATAATTTATTTATTGAAAAAGTAACATTTATTTCTACTTTAATCAGAGTTTTAAGTATTTCATTTTGCAATGAGGATATATGTTTATTGCTTCCATCTTTTCAATATATATATATTTTTTTTTTGAGCTTTCAAAAGCTATAGAAAAGGCAACAAAAGAGCCCAACCAAGCGGTTGTTATTAAATTTTCTCTGCCCACTGCCTCATTGCATTTATGAGTGGAGCATACCTACTTCATCTTTTCTAGTTACTAATTTGAATATATGTTATCTATTGCAGGTCGGTGGTTTGGCTACTGTTTCAGTTGTATGTTTTACTTCAAGTGCTGTGGTATCCTTTTTGCCCGATAATCCTGTATGTAGCTGTTTCATTTCAGAATCATAATTATCAACTTGCTGGATTGTTTTTTTAAGTTAAACCTTTTATTTTTGTGAGCTCAGGTGCTTTATAATTGGAACAATCGGAGCATAAATGGTGTTTATGCTGGTGTATTACTAGTTTTGTACTACTTTGCTGGTATGGGCTAGCCTCAACTGTTTCCACTTCAGTTTATGAAGGATTAGTTGCTGTGCAATTTAATACTGGTTTAGTACTTGGTATATTTTCCCTGGTCTTCTAAACCAAAAAGATGATGTAGGCTTTATTTTTGGTGTATGCAGTTAGCCAAGCATTCATTTGTGAACCAGCATAAGTATTTTACTAGCTTATTCTCTTAGGCTTTTAGCTTTGTAAGATGATGTTTTATTTATTCTCCATTCATGCAAACTTCACACACACACACACACACATATATATATTATATCTTCAAAGGGATCACACATTTTAAGATTGAATATTTACTAGTATCTGCCGATAGGAAATCAGTATTTTAAAGAGTTGATACCCATGCAGTTCATCTCTGTCAAATTTCTTATCATGTATTCACAATTCATGGTATTCACCTCTTTCATTTGTTCTTACAAAAGAAATAACATGCACTCTGATGCCTCATTGGAGGTAATATTTCCTGTACGGGGGTCCTTTTATTTTATAAAATCACAATTTTATCTTTCTAATGTTGATTTTAGTGAGTGTAGTGGATTTGCTGAAGCCAATCAAATGTTGATTTTAGTGTTTTGCATAGATTCTAACACTTCACCAACCTATTTCTATCAAAGTTTAGTCTGTTGATGCTTCTGTCAAGTAGAATGAATCAACTGGATAATCTGTAAAGTTGAATAGTAGTTGTAGAAGAGTTTCTGAGGTAATTGCTCTTCATTGTTGAAATTGTATTCACTTCCTAGTCTAAATTAGAGTTGTCATACAGGTGAATTTCATGCTTTGCTAGAAAGAATTTCACACTCAGTTTTTTTTTTTGTTTTGGGTATTCCATCTTGATTTATAAAGTGGAGAGTACCCTGAATTTTGTAATCTTTTCTTTATTAATGAAATCTACTGATATTACCAGAAGAAGAAGCTTATGATGTTATTATTAGAATGACTGGGGTAAAAAGGTTCACAGAACAAAAAGAGTCCTTGATACGAGTAGTTGGTTGTGTGGGTGCCTTATTCTTCTTGCACTTGCTGCTGCCTCTTTGATGATATAAAACATTGTAATTCTCCCACATCATAAAAATTTTACTGAATTAATGCAGGTTCATCAATTCCTTCTGCTTTCTTGTTATGGATCATGAGAGAACTACCTCCCCCAGTTGCTCCAAGCATACCAGAAGAATCAAGAACAATTGCTTTCATTAGTGACACATCAATGATGGTGCGACATCCTCAGCTTTGGCCTACCATTACAACCTCTCAAACTCAGGTATTGATGCACATCACTACTTTGGTAATGCTTGATTATATTTGGACCTATGATGGATTCACTTCTCAGTTTGAGCTTTCATTCCCTTTTCCGGAGGCATCATTATTTCTCTCCACTTAGTATTTGGTGGCCTACTTTTGAGTGGAGTGAAGACAATCATATTTGAGGCTCCCTATGCATTGAGTAATCACCATAGGCAAAGAATTAAAAGGCTTGACATGGATCAGTAGTGTTTAGAATTATAAACGAAGTTCACATGTTTCATTTCAGGCATTGTCCTGCTGCATGTATTTGCATGAAAGTTTTCTGTTTTATGTCGGGGAATTCATCACAAATTGTTATGAGCCCACAGATAGATGGATTAAGAAAATAGAAGTATTTTTATTGAAATCATAGAAGAAATTGAGATTACAAATACTAAACTCTCTCTAGAAGAGAGCCATGAGCATAAGCTCATACATGAGCAACTTGCTCATTCCACTCACTGAAACTTGACTTCACAAAATGATTTTTTTTCCTCTAATTAGCTGCCTAACACTATTTATAGGCAGAACATGTCTAGTCTAGGTAATGACACATTTACACTTCTTGCTATACACATACCATATGACTGTTAACACTATATAATGACACTTTTACCCTTCTTATAATACTCATATATAATATAAGAGACTTCACCCAGGGATCATATCAAGGTAATCTGGCACTATTAGTTGAACTTATTGATATATTCCATGTGCTTGTTGATTGTGGAGTTCCTCAACAGAGTGAATTTCTCATCCTTTCTCCTCTCTTTCCCATCAGGTCATTGGCCTATGGATGGAGGGTTGCATCATGGCATTCCACAACCAACCAAATGGAAAATTTTCACTGTATCATGACTCAAAGATCATGTTTTAGATGCTCATTAATTAACAATAAGCTGCTTGTAATATCGAGCTGTGTAGAGATTACAAGAGGAAAAAGTATATCTGAGCCATAATCAATAGAAAAACAACTGTCTTGTCCTTTGTTTGTTTGCTTATGCTATCAGGCGGCTTTTAATGATCTTTATGCAGTTATGCGTACACTTTTGACTGCAGAGATATTAAGAAATATTGAAAGTTCTCCTCCAAATACATGAGGCAAAGTCAAGTGGTTAGCACAAAATGGAAGATGATGTTTATAGTTATTAAATATGGAAAGAAGGTGGGGAATTTCGCGACTGCCAGAATGCTAAGGTGCTGTCATTTTCGTTTATTAGTGTGTAGCATATAATAAAGCAAAAGGTCGATCCTTTTGGGTTCACACAATTCTGAAGATGCTACTATATTTTGACATACAAGCATCAAATTTGCTTTGCCTGTGGAGCCAATTTATTTATTTATGACTTGTTTATGTTATTTTTCTTTTTCCTTGGCACAAAAAGCATTTTTTTTTTCCCTTGAGTGTAGGGGAAAACCATGTGGATGATGATAATTGTAAAGATGTTGGTGTTATCTCATGCTAATGCATGGCCATTCTTTTGTTATTTCTAGCAATAGAGTAGTTATAGCGGCACTTGTAAGATATTCTGCAACTCGCATTTTGTATTCCATCCTTACTCGGTCTGACTGGAGTAATGGTAATCTTTTGCCAAATGACTGGAGTCGGAGTGAGGTGGTTCCACTTAAAAAGTTTCATAACATATACAAACGAGCATTCCTTAAATATTATGAAACCTCACATCTCAATCAACAAAAAAGGATAATCAAGGCAAAAAAAAAAAAAAAGGGCAAGTCAGAAGTAATGAACCAATTCGAAAAATAACATTACACCACTAGGAAGCCCTTTTAACGGTGAAACTGAAGGGAAAAAGATAGTAGCAATACCTTTAAAAAAAAAAAAAAAGAAGAAGAAAGGCTGATGGATAAATAGCCCTTAAATATGTTCCCAAGGAACTCGAGATACATTACAAAGTGCGCACACCAATGAACAATCGATCCGCTGAGGGAGGCGATCGGTACATGGTGGAGGAGTGCGTTACTAAAAAAAAAAATTCAAAAAATGGGATTTATGAAAAAATTATTGTGCTTAAGAGGCAGCGAAAGTGCATTTTTAAAATGTTCCTTCAACTTGTTTGAAAATAATAATGAAGTCGGTTTTTGAATAGTTGCCTTTTTCTTTGTTGAAGTTAAAGAATGCGCATTCGGCAAAAACGCTTTCTTCTTTCACATATTAAAGAGGAAGGAACTTTTAGGAAAAACGCCTTCTTTTAAATACTAGCCACATAACAACCAGCAAGTGTAGCAAGCATTTATATGTACAAATGAGTTTAATATGATAAAATCTAAGTAAAAATAAAATAATAATAAGCTAAACAGTTATACTTTACTTTAATCTCGATGATGTAAGACAATTGAAACATAAATAGTAGATGACATATATATACTTACCAATCCTTTAAATAGGGATCCATTACGACCAATATAACGGTGCATAATGGTTTAGTACCATTGCCTATAGTCATGCTTAATACCTTTAGGATCCTCTGTATGCAACATATGAGTATGTCTATCATTCCATAGGTCAATATAGCCTTTGTGTTAGTTGATCTAATCAACGTTAGTGCAATCCCTCAAGTCGATGTGATGTAGATACTCTATCTCATTCGTGTTGCAATTTGGGGGAACCCTATGTAACCCCCTAAACTGGTGTACTATTCACTCCATATGGTGCTATTGAATAATGTGGAAGTATATCAGGAGCACTTGAACTGTCTACACATCTCTATCATGGCTGTAGTAGTTTGGTATGATCTGAAGGAAGTCATTGGTATAAGGCTGCCAAGTGACTTAAAAAAAAATGTGAGAAAAGTTAACTATTGCACAATGCGTATGGATTGAAAAAGCAGAAGTTGTGTTCATTTGTACATACCTTATTTGGGCTCTATTGATCAAAGGTGTCTCGGTATGCCTTCATCACATGCATGGGTGGTGTGTAGTATCTTGCTCTATTCTGTATCGAGCAGTTAGAGGTCGGCTATTATTAACTATCATACCATGCCAACTAAGGGGGGTAATATGTGGGAATTGGTCTCAAGCTTAGACTTAGAGGAAGGTAGCCATTCCTCCCATCTCATGCATTGTGTCCTCAGAAGCTAGGCACAACTGTCTATACAAATGAGTTAGGCATGTCGATCCCTAGTTGTACTTAGCTAACTTGTCGGAAGTCCTCTAGAAGCAGAAGAAACATGAGATGTACTGTGTTCTTTAACATGTTTGCAAAGACATGCTCTCCTAAGTTCTGTAGGATGCATGCCTTAGTATGTCTCCTAACCTGCTCCTTGTCAACCCTACGTAATAGGAACCTAAAATGCCTTTGCAACCAAGTTAACTTAATACGTCCTCCCCGGTCCTTTTTTCCCTTAGGCATGACACCAAGATAAATCATGGATATTTGAGATCACGTCTGATATGTGTTACCGATAACTAGCAAGCTATCTATGTGGAGGTTGAACTGAACCTTGATATCCTGTAGGGTAATGGTATGCTCCTCATGAGCCATGTGAAACATATGCGTCTCTAGTCTTGAGCACTCAACGAGAGCAACAATCGAGTGTCAATCTAGCTAGATATATAGAAAGCGACTTAGGCTTGTGAATCTGGCTTGCTCTATGTAGGGCTCCATACGAGGGTCCCACTTAATCTCATTCACATCTTGGTCACGGCATAGCTCTCACTTCTAGTGTTACACTACAAGTGTCTTTGTTGGTTGCAAAATACATCCACCACATGACGTTATAAAGTAATAAAAAAATTACTATAAGAAGTAGTCATAAGGAGAAACAGTTGTTAGTAGCTCACGTGTCTTGCCTAAACCTACTGTGACCCGTACTTATCCTATTCACTAAGAACCGATTCGTCAATGGGTCCAAGCTTCATTTATCTTGCAATATTTGAAACAATAAAAAGTTAGACATCTGGATCATTAATAGAAGCAATTAATAGCAATAACAATTGAGCAATAGCATAACATGTATATCGACTTTACATTATTCATGAATTACTTTCTTGATTCCTATGTGGATATGTTCTTCTATTATGTCCTTCTCTCCTACAGAAGGTGTATGTTGTTTTGTTTGGACGTCCTCTCACATCCATCTCAATGAGGAACCGTTTTGTATGGGGCTTGCCCTTCTTACGCTCAAATGACGGATCGGGACAGACTTTTTATAGGTATAGAATAACTGGCCATGCTAACTTGTCTCGATCGAGAAAAAGTGTGCTCTTTAACACTGCACTCGATGAATGGATTTGTACCATTCCTTGATTGACTCCATAACATTAAACTACTTGAATTCGGCCACAACTATTGCATTTGAGTAAGGGTCTTATACATCTACCGTTTGTTGCAGGTACATATGTAGTTATCAAAGTCAACCATTTGCACATGACCACCTCTTTTCATTCCATTGCCTATACGCTTGCTACTTATCACAACCTCGTATAACTTGCTATATATGCTAAACCGTACCACATGGTGAGAACTAGCTCGTTGTACCTACTCCTCCAATATATCTATAGTGTATTTCATGAAGGTTTGATTTTCAACGACCTACTCTAGTGCCTCATCATGTCTCTTGTCCTAAGATAGTACACAGTTATAGAAGATCTTCCTCACTAGTGCTATAATGGGTAACCCTCGTACACTTTTTAAATCCCATTATAAGCTTCCATAAGGTTCAATGTCATGTATTTAAATCGGTAGCCTCCATCATAGGCAAGTGTCCATTAGTCCATTGATAAAGGCTAGAACCAATCAAGAGTGTCGGGGTTTAGACTTAGGATCTTCTCTATGCACTTTTTGAACTTTCGAGGTTGAGCTTGTATTAGACCAAATGTAGCTCACTTCTTGCATTGCTCGTTGATAATGCAGTGTAATTGAGAAATTTTTGTATCAGGGTTTTTTTTAATAACATTCAGAAACTCTCTTGCCATTGTATTTAAATCCAGCTACAGGTGGTCTTGAGTTATTAGTGGATTTGCGTATGTAAGAGGTACAATTAGCCTTTTTATGACCTAGATGCATTCTAACTTTTTATTATATGCTCTTGATCTCTACTTACAATTGCCTTCATGCCTTAAACACATGATTAAATACTTGCTCTTTTTGGATTCCACTTATCTAAGTCCATATGATGCTTGATGTAGTCTCGTACCTATATGTAGGTCTTCGCTAGCTTATATATTGCTGAACTCTTCGTTAACACTCCTCTCAAATTACGTGTAACTATCGTCTCCACCCCCATTGAAGAACAATATTGCATCACTAACAGCAAATCTGATTGTCTGAACATCCGAAGGGTGACTAAGTGCTTGTATAGGCTCCATTGAGCTTGAGCCTTAAGCATAATGGTATGTAGGTAACATTTCTGACATATAGAAACGACTACCACCCATTACAGGAATAATTAGAGGTGGCGAAGGTGTATCAATTTTAGCACCAAAGTTGCTGTCATCATTGTCGTTGTCATCCTTTTTATCCATACCAGGGCTCATAATCATTATCGTCATCATCCAGCGCTCCCATTCATTGAACCGCTCGATCATGCGAAACTTCCTTCTCAAATATCAATGCAACCACCTCATCAATTGTAGTATTGTCATCCCATGCAAGGGTAGACATAGGTAGTGGGTCATTGTCATATTCAACTGGCTTCCACCTATTCACATGAATATGCACTATATCGTGTACTAACTCTATTGTAACGTTTCACCAAACACCTTACATTCGATGTCTGACATGCTCTAATTTGAACTCCACGACAAAGTAATACGTGTTCCAATTTGTAATCAATGAACAAATCATCTAACTAAGCGCTTCAAATATCATACTAAAATACAGCAACATCAAAACATGGATATTACAGTTTTGATAAAAAATGAAACTCTAACACTTATTATATCTTACACATGTATATATATATATATATATATATATATATATAATTGGGAAACGGAGTTGTTTACTTTTGATTCATAGGTGACAAAATTGTAAAAAAAGAGATTGGGAGTGTTGGATTGGAGAGGGACAGTGTATTTTGGTTGAGAGAGAAGAAGGCATGCTTTTGGAAGATACCTTCTTCTTTATAAGGTTAAAGAAAAAGATGCTTTCTACAAAAGTACCTTCTTCTATATTTTTAAAAAATAGAAAGTGTTTTTATGAAAAGCACCTTCCCTGTCCCCTATATGTAATATTTTTTTCATAAGCCCCCTTTTTTGAATTTTTTTCGCGGAATCTTCAGGTGGGTTCCTCGATGTATGGTGTAAAGTCTATTAAAAATTTAGAAAAAGGAGCTTATGAAAAAAAATATTATGTATAGGGGAAAAGGATGTGATGCTTGGTGTAAGCTTATCCTATAAAGCTTACGTATAGGTTCCTCGATGTATGGTGCAAGCTTATCGTATAAAGCACCTTCTTCTATATTTTTTTCATAAGCCCTAAACTTTGTTGCAAGCTTATCAGAGAATCTACTCTTCATGTAATATTCCTTGGTGCTCATTGAATTTTTTTCATATGCTGCACGGTTCTTCTAAATTCTTAAGATAGCCAAATTCCTTGACTATGATGCTTCGTGAAGAGTGGATTCTCTGATAAGCTTACAACAAAGTCTATTAAATGCATATTTATAGGATATCCTAAAGAAACAAAGGAATATTACTTTTATTTTCCAAGTGAGCACCAAGTGTTTGTTGCTCGATATGCTACATTCTTAGAGAGAGAGTTTATCTCTAAATAAAGTAGTAGGAGTAAAGTCGATCTTGAAGAAATTCAAGATTTTATAAATGAGTTGGAACATTAGCAATTGGGTGTGAAACAAACATCATAAGTACTTATGACGATAGGAATCAGGTTACTAGGCTTTTGGAGTGGAGCGTGTTTTTGAATATTATCAATACGAGGATTACGAGAAAGTAAGGAATGTTGCTGTTGAGTACTCTGGATATACTGCCATGTGTTGGAAGAATTTCTAAGCTACGAAGAGGCAAGAGAGCTACCGAGAGATTGATACTTGACTCGAGATGAAGTGAATACTCAAAAACAGGTTCGTATCAGAAACTTATCTACAAGACACTTTTATTCGGCTTTAAGATCTGAGACAAGGATGCCAAACAGTTGACGAGTATGTCCAGGAATTCCAAATGCTCATAATCTAATGTGAAGTAGAGGAACCTCCGACACGAATAATCTCTAGATTCATCACAAGATTGAGGGGTGATATCCGGGGTGTTGTAGAACTCTAACAATTCACTACAATAGATGAAGCCATCCGAATAGCTCAACGAGTGGAGAGGTAGAGAAAAAGCCTAGTACCTGCTAGAATACAGACTAGCTGACTCGGATAAGGAAGTCACCGAGCTCAGTCAAGTACCAAGCCGACCCGAAAGGTAGATGTCTGAGCTGACCAGAAAAGTCGACCTAATAGTGATGTGCCGACCTTAACTTATGAGAAGAGGCAAGTGTTACGTTTCAAAGTGGTTGAGTCGTAACAGTCCTACTGTGCAAATCATTTTAGGATAGAAGCTAACCTTACAACCGCTATTTTATACCTGATCCACGTAAGGTGTCTATGACTAACATTGCTTTGAAGTAAACAGTTTATAAATTAAATAAGTTATTTACCTAAAAAAGTATGGAAATATATACATACACTAGGATTCAAGTATTACAAATAATGTTTACAAAATTTTATTATTCTATACTTCCTAAGTAATACATTATTTGAAAATGAAAGATTCTAAATAAAAGTTAAGACTTTAAAGATATATCTATTCTTCAGATGTATTTCCTCACTCCCTAAGATCCAGCAATTGCTAACTTCAAGGTAAATATAAGTCGCTTCATAACTAACATCTACAACAACGTCTATAAGGATGTAAGTAACCACAACTCAGTAAGTTGGGATGAAGACTTAAACCCATATAGCAAATGCAAACATGGTTATCAATCAAATTATTAGGTGTAATGCATGTTCAAATAAATGCCATTGCACGATGTTGTTTGGCCCATCATGAAATTAGAGAAATTGCATCCGCTTTAATCCGGGTTGAGGAGTTTCCGTTAATATTACAACTTATGACCAAACCTAAGCTTGTGCAATGTAGACACCGCTCCTCTTGCGAGTACCTTTGAACCATTATCTTCACCCTTGCTACTATCTCTTCACTTGTTACTTAGTTCAATTAAGGATGAAAAAGAAACCAATTATGCTATCCAACGCTATCCTTTTCAAAAGGATTGGTATTTGGTCAAAGAACCCTAGGTTTCTCCTAATGGGTTGCTATGCAGGTCCGATTTATGTTTTCAAGCCATTTATTCAATTAGGTCCAGTTTAGGGTGATTAATCATTTCATATAAATCACATAATACAAGCTAGTGCAATAAACCAAATCACATCATCAACTTAGAAATGAAGACATACGCGCATTCGACTATTTAACAAGTACAATCAAGTATAATTTCAAGCCTTCAAGTACTACAGATTAATACTCCGAAATACAACAACATATTAATCTCAACTTACGTAGAATCCTTAGGTCAGTCGCTCAACTCATCGCAGGTCGACTTGTCTTCGTGTCTCCTATAATATAGATACTATTTTAGTATTTATATCCTTATGTTATATATCAACTTTAGATTAAGATTTAACTAAGATTTCTATTTATATATTATTATGTATTATCGATTCATTTTAGGTTAGTTTAGGATTTGATTTCCAAATTCAGTTTCAATTTAGGTTCTAAATTGGTTTTAACTACGAGTATTATATGTAAATCCTAAAAATACAATTCAAACCTAAATGTGAAATTAATTACATTAGGCTCGAGTATTCTAAATATCACTTTTGAGTCCTTAATTAGTATTCCAGTCTATTCGGTACATTCTAACACTCATTTATGCATCAAATTTACTTCGATATGAGAAAATTTTATATTTTTCATATAATTACCCTAATTTAAGTTTCCTATCAGGTTTTGTATGTATTTCTATTATTATTATAATATCAATTTTAACCTAATATTTTCTTACTCATTAATTTCTTATACTTACATATTATACATTATCACCTAATATGTATATAATATACACATCTAATATTTCTATCATTTCAAATATCATCTTCCAACATCAATCAACATCTCGAAATATCTAAATTCATCCCAAATCAAATTATATACTTAATTATCCTAAATTATAAAATTAACTTAAATTTGCCATTTTTTACTTATTATATATATATATATATATATATATTACATGATACCCTAATAATTACATCTAACACCCTAAATGATACAAATATTATACTTCATCAAATTTCAATATTCTAAAACATATAATTATACACCAAATCAGTAATTACCCATTAAATTATTTAATTAACCTCAAATTACCCATTTTATACCTTATTTTAAGGCCTAAAAATTATATAAAATTTTGAAAATTCATTTTTGAAAAAGGGTTTAATGACGCTATTTTATGTCATCTAAATAGTCTATGCAAAAATTTTGAGCTCAAAACTACACTTTTAAGGTTATTTATTTTTAAATTGAATAAAGCTTAGGTTTGTAAGATTTTTTAATGACAATATATTTATAGACATAATTTTATCAAACTAAAATTTTTCCTTAAATCTATATACTTAAAAATCTCAGAATACCAAATTTCACAATTTTCTAAGCATATTTAGTATTTTTAACAAAATATGAAAAGTCGAAAGGAAGATTGAACTCACCGAAATTGGTGGCCCTAGGTGTATCAATCAGTCTAGGCATTGTTACCTGTGTGGTAGTGGTGGCGGCTGTCCACTCCTAAATTGGCTTCAGGTTAAGGATCTCCTTATATGCCCAGCTTAATTCCCTCTTAATTTCGGTGCTTTCCAATTTTCTACAACTTTAAACAGACCAAATGAGCTTCTGTAAAAATTTAGCTATTTATAGAGCTCTTGTGAATTTTTTGTGCATTAATTAGACTAGACATTTACTTTATCTTCTTTCAAATTGCCCTTTTTGTTATGTTAATTTGATTGGCTAATTTCTTTCTTTCTTTCCCTAGCTGCCATAACCTTGATCTAGATCATTCCCCACTTCCCTGATTTTTCTTTGATTTTTTATAATTTTCTTTAATTATTTCACGTATTTTTACCTACATGTAAATACATATGTGTAGATACCTCATTTTTGCGGTTTTTCATTTTCATTTTATTTTAGTTGAGCTAGATTAAAAAATAAACAAAACAAAAATAATAAAAAATAAAAAAAAGAGTCGAGTCAAATCGTATTGTGTCAAATCGAATCATATTGAGTTAAGTTGAGTTGAACCTAGTCACGTTGGATCGTTTAAGATCAAATCAGATAACGATGTGTGATTAATTTAATAAATTTTAAATCATTGGAGAATTGAGCTTTATTAAAATAATTTTGACCTAATCCGATTTAAAATAAATTTTTATCTAATTTATATTAGACCAGAATAGAGTTAAGATTTATTAGATAAGTTGTTGGACTATATTATATTGGATCGGATCGAGTCTTGAAAAATAGAAAACTCGAATTAAGTAAGATTTCTAAAAATTAGGTTAAATATTTAAAGGATATGGAAGATACAATCAAGGGTTTATAAATAACATGTCGATGGATGGATTTAGGAACATTTTTTTTTAAGTACAAAATTCCCCAAACACGTTTCACCTGCACCGCCACAATTCATAAAACATAACAAAGCCAACACGTCCCTTCACCACTAATTCACACAACCGAAAATCCAAATTCAATCCAACATCCACAACTCCATTTGACATTCTAAGCTCACAATCGAATTGCTACTGTGCATCGCAACACCTGGATCTCATCCGACGAAGCCACGCAAGTCGAGATCTTGAAATTCCAATGCCGACTCCTCAATTCAATAAGCTCCTCATGTCCTCAATCCGTGCGTACATTCACCAAAGAACATAAACCAACGAAAATTTCGAAGTCTACAATCAAAGACCAACGTCAGCTAAGATTTCGAAGTCCATAATCTGAAAGTTGCAAACCCCTAACGTCTACATTGCTAAGCCCCTAACACCATCCCAAATCTACAAACTCTAGCATCCCAATCCACGAACGCCAGCATGCTCCAACAACATCAGCACGTCTCCTGACCAAACGTCCAAAGCCACAATCCCCTGATCAACAGCCAACACGCTAGCACACATACAACACCTGTACTGTTCACGGCACCTACACATGCAATCCAACATACGACAAACACGTAATCTGATGCACGACATGCGAAATCCAACATACGAACACGATGATGATCACGTGAGACTCAATTCATTTAGGTGAAAATTATTTTATTTATTTTATTAATTATCTTTGCTAATTTATTTCCTTTTAGTGCAGGTTTATTATTTTTATTGTTATATTGTTGGATATTTTTTTTAGATGATTTGAGTTTTTGGGTGAATTTAATTAATTGAAAGATTGCATTTTTTTTTAAGTCGTGTATCTTTTCTATCTGTATCTTGTGATTAGGATTTAGAAAAGATACGTATCAAGATACGTATCTTATGGTTAAAATTTAGAAAAGATACGTATTTAATAGTTAAGATTTGGAAAAGATACATATGAAGATACCTATCTAGATAATATCTTCAACATATCTTATAATTAGAATTTAGAAAAGACATCTTCAAACATGTTGTGTTTTAAAAATAAAAAAATATTAATCAGGATTTTACAAAAAATATATAGTTAGTTAGGGTTTTCTCAAATTCATGAAAATTAGATTTTTTAGGTTTTTTATAAAATAATAAATGGTTAATAAACGTAAACCTAGCTTGGTTTTCGAAAGAAAAAGAATCTATTAACTAAATATTTTATTAAACGAGAACTATGGCTGGCTTGATCCTAATTAGTAGGTACTTAAGCACTTTCAGGGCAACTGTATAAAAAAAAAAGAAAAGTTTCCCTTTTTCTTAGAAATTCGTAATAATAAAAATAATAGAAAATTCACTTTAATCATCTTTTGTATATTTAGTATATTTTTAACATTTTTAGAAAATTATAAAAATAAAAGCCAATCAATTTTTCTTTAGTTTTTACATAGTGACTTAATCTTAATAATAGCCCTCGAACCTAGTTTTTTCTTTGTTTAATTTTCTAAAAATCATTTTCTTAGAAAATACGTATATCGGTGACTAAATTATGGTTATGGTTTTCCCATTCGAAAACCCTAATTTCATTTTTACCAGTTGAATTGGTTGGCAACTCTAATTTTTGAATTTTTTAAGAAAAGTATTTCCTTAGTTTAATGTCAAGTAATTTATATTAAGCGGGCTAGGCATATTATAGGTTAAATTAAGGAAATTGAAATAAGGCTTGACAATATGGAGTATACGCAAATACTTCTAAATATTATTTATATTATTCTATGAATTTTGGTGTACATATAATTTATCTTTAATGATTCGTTAGTTATTGGAATGCATTTTACGCATTTTCAATAAATAATGGGTAATATACTTAAATTTTGAAAATTTTATATTCTATCATTTTATTACTTATTTTCTTAAATTCAAACTTATGAGATCACTTTTACTAATAATCTTAGCTTCATCGTGAAATTTAGGTTGAATCAGAAAATTAACTCGATCGTTCTAAATTTTACGAACCGAACCTCGAGTACCTGATTGTAGGGGTTACAGTAAAGGTTTAGTAAGAAGATGAGCCAAATTAAGCACTTTAAGTGTCACGCTCCGAAGCGGCAGAGTCGTAACAGCCCCCGCCGTGTAAACCATCCTAAGATAGAAGTTGGCCTTACAACCGCTATCTTAGACCTGATCTACACAAGGCGTCCACGACTAACCCGCTTTGAAGGAAACAGTTTGTAATTTAAATAAATAATTTCTCTAAGAAAGTAAGGAAAGATATATATATTATAATACAGTTATTACAATTAAGGTTTACAAGATTTCTCCGTAATATATTTCCTAGTTATTACATTATTCAAAAATGAGAAGTTCTAAAGTAAAAGCTTAAACCTTAAAAATATATATTTATTCTTCACATGTTTTTCCTCAATGGTATCCGCTTCTTAGCCAGCACCTGCACGACGTCTATAGGGATGTGAGCAACCACAGCTCAGTAAGTTAGAACGGAGGACTTCAAATTATACCATACTCACAACAAGGTTTTCAATCACTTATTAGGTGCAATGCATGTGTAAGCAAATGCCATCGCACGACGTTGTCCGGCCTGTTGTGAGATTAGAGAAATTGCGCCCGTTCTAATCCGGGTCGAGGAGTTGCCGTTAATGCAACAGCTCACGACCAAACCCAGACTTGTGTAATGGAGACCTTGCTCCTCCCGCGACTACCTTCGAACCACTGCCTTCACCCTCGCCGCGACCTCCTCTCCTGTCACTTAGTTCGACTGAGGATGAAGAAGGGACCATTTTGCAATCCTGCGCTATCCCTTCCGAAGGGGTCAGTATTTGGCCGGAGAGTCCTAAATCCCTTAACGGGTTGCAATGCATGTCCGATTATGATTACTGGTCGGATATTTAATTAAATCCAGTTTAGGGTGATCAATTCTTTCATACAATTCATACAATATATGTCAGAACAACAAACAAAATCATAGCATCACCCATAATCAAGCACATGCACACATTCAACTATCTAACAAGCACAACTAAGCATAATCTTAAGCCTCCAAAAATACAGCATCGTATTAATCCCAACTTACCTCGATTCCTCGCTTACTCACTCGAGGTCCGATTTGCTCAGGCCATCGCCGATCATCCCTATAACACAAACGTGGTTTCAGCTTTTCATATAAATATTCTAAGTTCATTTTATCATATAACGCTTATTGTTAGGTTTTGTTTAAGGTTTAATATGCCTAATTATCTAGATATTAAGTCTTTTACAATTATTCTAGGTTTGGGGTTAGGTTCAGGTTCGGTTTTCGCATCGATTTCTTTATTAGGTTTTAGTTCGATTTCTAAGTAATGTTTTAGATTCCAACCCTAGAAATCCGTTTCAACCCATAATGTGAAATTAATCACATTACTTCCCGATCTCCTAATTACCATCATTATCTCTAATTAGTATTTTAGTCCATCCGGTACACTTAAATCCTTATTTGTGTACCGAATTTACTCATAATGTGAGAAATTTTTACATTTTTCATATAATTACATAAATTCAAGTTTCTTATCAGATTTATTATATATCCCTATTATTTATATAATATCAATTTTTATCCTAATATTTTCTATTTATTATATTTTCAAAAATTACACATTATACATTATTGCATATTATGCACATAATGCATTTCTAATATTTCTATTACCCTAATTACCATCTCTAAACATCAATTATTATTTCAAAATGTCTAAATCCATCCTAAATCAGATTTTACTCCAAATTTCCCTAATTTACAAAATTTAACTATTTTTCCTATTACTCATTTACTACATAATTAACCTAATAATTACATCTAACACCCTAAATCCTACAAGTATCATACACCATCAGATTTCAACATCCTAAAACATTTACTTATTCACTAAGTCAGTAATTAATAATTTAATTACTTAATTAATCTTAAATTACCCATTTTATGCCTCATTTTAGGGCCTAAAAATTATCTAAAAATTTCGAAAATTAATTTTTGAAAAAGGGCTTCATAGCACTGTTCTATATCATCTGAGTAATCTACACAAAAATTTTGGGCTTGAAACTACACTCCTAAGGTCATTTATTTCTAAACCGAAATGTGCTTGGTTTTGCACGATTTCTTAAGGACCATATACTACGAAACATAATTTCATCAAAATAATATTTTTCCTACAAACTACATACAAAAATATCTTAGAATAACAAAATTCATAATTTTCTAATTATAATTACTATTTTTACAAATTTTCACAAAATCGGGCTAGAAATTGGACTCACCGATTTGGGTGGCTCTGGCCACCGCGGGTCGCCGTGGCCTTGTCGACCGGCCTGGGCGCTGCCACTACCGTGTGGTGGTGGTGGCCGTCCACTTCCAGCTGCTCGTCTGGTGGGGGTTCCCTTTAGAAGCCCTAATTGCACAGATTTTTCTAATTTTTTTCCAAACCGAATTTTTCTCTCAATTTTCGACTCTCTCTAATTTTCTCTGATTCTTAACTGTCCAAATGAGTTCCTGGATTTTTCCTGCTATTTATAGGGCTTTAGTGTAATTATTATGCATTAAATTAGATAAGACAATTACTTTATTCCTTAAATTTTGGCTTTTGTGTTGCTTAATTCTTATTGGTTAATTTTTCTTTTTCTTATCTTGACATGCCACGACCAAGTTTACATCATTCCACACCCTTCTGATTTTTTTTTCTGATTTTTCCTCAATTATTTTATAATTTTCTTTAATTATTTGCTTAGTTTTTGGTAAATTTAGGTAATTTCGCATATTTTTATCTACACGTAAATACATGTAGGGTATACGTGAACATTCCTAATTATTATTTTGGTTATTCTAAAATTTTTATTATACATATAATCTATCTTCAGTAATTTATTAGTTATTATATTACACTTTTCGCCTTTTCGGTAATTAGCAATTATTATGCTTAAAATTTGAAAATTTTACAGTATCTTATTTCATTACTTATTTTCTTAAATTTAAGTTTACGGGGTCATTTTTACTAATATTCTTCTCAATAGTTTATAATTTGGGTTTGATCGGATCTTTTAACCGATCGCCCTAAACCTTGGATTCTAAGTTCAATCTTGCGGTTACTTAGCTGAACTTTGGGGCTTACATTAAGTGCTAAAGGTTTGGACATATGATCGCTTAGTACTCGAATCAAAGAACTATGGTGATCGAGGGAAACATCACGAAGCTAGAGGTAGAGAATATAGATGAGGAACCCGAGGAGGAGGAGATCACTACTGAGAATGAGTATGGAACTCTCACAAGAGGACGTGTTTGCCGAGGACTTATATCAGTTGGTCCTAGTTGTCCGACATGCAATGAACATGGAACCCTCATGAGAGGAGGAACAAAGAGAAAATTTGTTTCATACCACCTTTAAGGTGAATAACCAGGTGCGAGCATTAATTGTGGATAGTGGAAGTTGCACCAATATAATATCAATTGAAATAGTTACATAATTGAAGTTGTCGACCATTGCACACCTTAAGCCTTACAAGTTGCATTGGCTGAATGATAAGGGAGTATTACATGTCACCCGATAAGTATTGCTGCTAGTCACAATTGGAAACTACTTCGATGAGATTCTCTGTGAGGTGCTGCTCATGTACGCCTTGCACGTGTTTCTTAGCTGATCATGGCTATTTGATAAGAGAGTTATCTATGATGAATACAAAAATACGTATGTAATTGAAAAAGATGGCTGGAAAATTACATTGAACCTAATGTTGCCAAGTGAAGTTAATAAACTGCAGACCCAACTTGCTTACGGATCAAAGAAGGCCTTAGTGATAAGTAAAGCCGAGCTCCAAGAGACCCTTAAGGCTAATACACTAACTCTTATGTTGGTTAGGCGCCTATTGGAGATGAAGAAGCAGGGGAAACTACCTTAAAAAATAAAAGAGTTGCTGGATAAATATGCCGTCCTATTCCCAGAACAGTTACTTGAAAGGTTACTCTTAATTCGAGGCATAGAATACTGCATTGACTTAATACCCAGCGCCGCACTACCGAATAGACCAACTTATCGGATGAGTCCCAAACAAGCTTTTGAACTCCAATGTCAAGTCAATGAGTTACTAGAGAGAGGGTATGTTAGGGAAAGTCTTGGCCTTTGCGTTGTGCCGGCGCTTCTAGTACCAAAAAAGGATAGAACCTAGCGGATATATGTAGATAGTCGAGCTATGAACAAGATCGCAATCAAATACAAGTATCCCATTTTTAGATCGGAGTACATGCTGGATGAACTAAATGGAGCTAATATCTTCAGCAAGATTGATCTAAAATTTGGTTACCATCAGATTCGCATGCAGTCGAGAGATGAGTGGAAAACTGCATTTAAAACTCGATATGGACTTTATGAGTGGATGGTCATGCCTTTTGGTTTATTGAATGCCCTGAGCACTTTCATTAGGCTGATGAACCATGTGTTGAGACATTTAATAGGAAAGTGTGTCGTAGTGTACTTTGACGACATCCTAGTCTACAGTGTCGATATGTTGAGTCATTGTGAACATCTTTGAGTTGTATTGGATATTTTCCGTGCTAAGAGATTATTCAGTAACTTGAAGAAATGTTGCTTTTGCCAAGGGGAAGTAGTATTCTTGGGATGTGTAGTAAGTGGATGAGGCTTATGAGTGGACGACAAAAAGATTTGAGCAATCATCGAGTGGTCGACTCCTACTACTTATGCTAAAGTAAGAAGTTTCCATAGACAGGCTTCATTCTATAGATGATTCATCAAGAATTTCAGCACATTTGCCACACCACTTACTGAGCTAACGAAGAAAAACATCGACTTCCAATAGGGACAAAGAGAGGAGGGGAGCTTTACAGAGATAAAGGAGAAATTGACCTTTACCCTGGTATTAATTCTACCTGACTTTGAGAAGATATTTGAGCTAGAATACAATGCGTCAGGCATTGGAATAGGCATTATCCTAATGCAAGAGGTTGTCCAATTGCCTTCTACAATGAGAAGCTTAGAGGACCTTAGTTAAATTACTCTATGTATAACAAAGAACTCTTAGCGCTGATCTAAGCACTGTAAGTATGGCAGCACTATTTACTGCAAAGAGAATTTGTCATATATACTAACCATTTGTCGCTAAGGTATCTTCGAAGTCAAACCAGGTTATCGAAGTAGCACGTAAGATGGGTTGAATTCCTTGAAGGATTTAATTTTATAATAAAATATAAACAAGGAAAGACCAACTTCTAAGTGAACTGCAAACCAGATCATTTGGGTTTGCAAGCATTAAAGAGCAAAACTCTGGGGATCCATACTTTGGACTCATATTTGCATGATATGTTGATGGAATAACAATGGACGGATATCATGTGGAAGATGACTACTTGTTTTGAGGTAGAAAATTATGTGTACTGACTTGTTCACTGTAGGAACTACTGATCAAGGAAGCCTACTATAGAGGATTGTTTAGACATTTTGGGGAGAAAAAGGCGTATGAGTTGCTGAGTGGTTGATTCTTTTAGCCGAGAATGAGGTGAGATGTGCACTGAGTTGTTAAAAGTTATACTGTGTGCAACGGGGCTAAGTGTTGAGTAGAGAAAGGAAAAGCAATGCCACTGCCTGTTGCAATGAAGCCATGGATCGAATGGAGCATGGACTTTGTTTTTGGACTACTGCGAATTGCCTAAGGCAAAGACTCTATAATGGTTGTCGTGGATAGGTTCAGCAAAATGGCATACTCTGTGTCATGCTCTAAAACTAATGATGCTTCTACTATTGTTGCTCTTTTCTTACAGGAGATTGAGCAGTTACATAGTGTACCGAGAAGTATAGTATATGTTACACCCCGAAGTGGCAGAGTTGTAATAGTCCCATCATGCAAACCATTTTAAGATTGAAGTTAACCTTATAGCCACTATCTTAGATTTGATTTACATAAGACGTCCATGACTAATTCACTTTGAAATAAATAGTTTATAAATTAAATAAGTTATTTACCTAAGAAAATATGGAAATATATACATACACTAGGATTCAAGTGTTACAAATAATGTTTATAGGGTTTTATTGTCCTATACTTCCTAAGTAATATATTATTTGAAAGTGAAAGATTTTAAATAAAAGCTAAGACCTTAAAGATATATTCGTTCTTCAGATATATTTCCTCACTCCCCAGGATCTAGTAGTTACTAGCTTTAGGGTAAACGTAAGCCGATTCCTAGTTAGCAACTGCAACAACGTCTATAGGGATATGAGCAATCACAGTTTAGTAATTTGGGATAGAGACTTAAAACTATACAACAAACACACAAACGAGGTTAGCAATCAAATTAATTAGATGCAATGTATGTTCAAACAAATGCTATCATATGACGTTGTCCGGCTGGTCGTAAAATTAGAGAAATTACACCTGCTCTAATTCAGATTGAGGAGTTTTCATTAATGCAATAACTCACGACTAAACCCAGGCTTGTACAATGAAGACACTGCTTCTCCTATGACTACCTTCAAACCATTGACTTCATCCTTGCCACGACCTCTTCACTTATCACTTAGTTCGACTAAGGATGAAGAGGGAACCAATTATACTATCCAGCACTACCCCATTTGAAGGGGTCGGTATTTGGCTAGAGAACCCTAGGTTTCCCCTAATAGGTTAATATGCATGTCCAATTTAGAATTTTAAGTCACCTATTTAACTAGATTCAGTTTAAGATGTTCAATCATTTCAAATAAATCATACAAATACAATCCAGAGGAGCAAATCAGAATCATATCATCAACTCAGAACAAGTATATGCGTACAACCCATTATCTAACAAGCACAATCAAGTATAATCTCAAGCCTTCAAGTATTACAATTTAGTACTAAAAAAAATAGCAACGTATTAATTTCAACTTACTTGGACTCCTCGCTTGCTCACTTAGGGTGCGACTTGTACAGGTTGTCATCGCTCAGGTTGTTATCGCTAAATCCTATAATACGAATATTGTTTTAGTGCATATATATAACTTTCTTATATAAACTTCATTATGTAGTTCTATTATGTTATTTTTAGTTAAAGGTTTTTAGTATACTTAATCATTTAGGTTTTTAAGTCTCTTAAAGTTATTCCTAATTTAGGTTGAGTTTTGATTCAGTTTTGAAGTTGATTTCTAAATTAGGTTTTTAACTCAGTTTTCAATTAGATATTTTATATGTAAACCCCAGGAAATCGTTCTGCCCCATAATATGAAATTAACTAAATTATTTTGAGATATCCTAAATATCGTTTTCGGTCTTTAAACAATGTTCTAATTCATGTGGTACATCCTAATCCTAATTTAACTATCAAATTTATTCCCATTATGAGAAAATCTTACATTTTTCATATAATTATCCTAATTTAAGTTTCCTATCAGATTTATTATATATTCCTATTATTATTACAATATCAATTTTAATATAATATTTTCCTACTTATTAATTTCTTATACCTACATATTACACATTATTACCTAATATGTCCATAATGTACATCTAACATTCCCATCAACTCAAATATCATTCCTCAACATCAACTAACACCAAATAATAATTTATATCTAATTACCCTAAATTACAAAATTAACTTAAAAGATATCATTTTTACATTATATATACATTACATAATTTCCTAATAATTACATCTAACACCCTAAATGCTATAATATCATACTCAATTATATTTCAACATCCTAAAACATATAATTATGCCCTAAATTAGTAATTATCTTATTTAATTACTTAATTAGCCCAAAATTACCCATTTTATGCCTCATTTAAGGCTTAAAAATTATATAAAATTTTCAAAAATTCATTTTTGAAAAAGGGCTTCGTGACATTGTTCTATATCACCTAAGTAGTTTATACAAAAATTTTTAGTCCAAAACTATACTCTTAAGCCTATTAATTTCTAAATTGAACAAAACTCGGGTTTGTGAGATTTCTTAAGAACAATATATTTATAGACATAATTTTATCAAACTAAATTTTTTCCTTAAATCTACATACTTAAAAGCCTCAGAATACCAAATTTCACAATTTTCTGAGTATATTTAGTATTTTTAACAAAATATGAAAAATCAGAAAAAAGATTTGACTTACTGAAATTGGTGGCTTCGGCCACTAGTGGTGGCCCTAGGTATATCGATCAATCCAGGCGCTACTACTAACGTGTGGTGGCGGTAGCCATCTACTCTTAGGTTGCCTTCGGGTTGGGGATCTCCTTATATGCTCTAATTGCATAAATTTTTTTGTAATTTTTGTAAAAGCTTAATTCCCTTTCAATTTTGATGCTCTCCAATTTTCTACAACTCCAAACAGACCAAATGAGTTTCTATGAAATTTTGGCTACTTATAGGGCTCTTGTGAATTTTTTGTGCATTAATTAGACTATACATTTGTTTTATCTTCTTTCAAATTGCCTTTCATAAGTTGCCATGACCTTGATTTGGATCATTCCTCATTTTTCTTGATTTTTCATTAATTATTCATACATTTTCTTTAATTAATTAATATTATTTTAGCATATTTTACGTATTTTAAGTAATTTCGCGTATTTCTACCTATATGTAAATACATATATGGTATAAATAAATACTTCTAAATATTATTTAAATTATTTTATGATTTTTAGTGTATATATAATTTATTTATATCAATTCGTCAATTATCAGAATTTGTTTTAAATGTTTCCTATAAGTAACAGACAATTTTCATAAAATTTAATATTATATTAATTAATTATTTTATTACATATTACTTTAAATCCAAACTCAAGGGATCCCTTTTACTAATAATCCTAACTTTATCATAAAACTTGGGCTGGATCGAACAGTTTGCTTGATTGCCTTAAATTTTACGAACTGAACCCCAAGTAACTGATTGCGAGGCTTACAGTCTTCGATAGGGACACAAAGTTCTTAAGCCATTTTTGGAGGACCTTGTGACATTGGTTAGAGACTAAACTATTATTCAGTACTTCCTATCACTCCTAAATTGACGGCCAAACAAAGATGATTAATAGCATTTTGGGATCACTACTTCGAGTTGCAATGAGTAAGAACTTGGTTGATTGGGACGTCTGTTTGCCAGTAGTCGAATTCGCTTATAACTAGATAGTGCACGACACTAACAAGTAAACTCCCTTCGAAGTGGTCTATGGTTTTAATCCCAAGTTGTCTTTCGATCACACCCTTGTACTTGTGCTCGCGCAAGAAGACCCTAATGCAAGAGTTAAGGCACAATTCCTTCTACAATAGAGTCACTTGGTACATTAACTAAGCTGCTAGAAGAATGCGAGAGAAGGCCAAGGGTAGGATGGCTAAACACTTTTAACAAGTAGACTTGGTATAGCTGTATCTTAGTAAGGAACGGTTCCTAAGTAAGAAGAGAAACAAATTATCTGCAAAAGCTGAAGGACCTTTTAGAATCCTCCAAGAGATCAATGATAACGCCTACAGATTGGAGCTACTCGAGGACTATGGGGTTTTTGACACCTTTAACATTGCTAACCTCAATCCATATTACCTTGACAGAGAGCTGATCGAAGACCATTCGGCTTTGATCCCAAATCCAAATTAATCTGGAGGGAATGATAGGAATCAAGCTACTAAGCCTTTAACCTGTAGCCGAGCCCGAGGATTAAAAGGCCTGGCAAGGCAGATTCTCCTACTTTAATTGACTTCTACCGAGGTCGAGTACTTTTTTGCCAAGTCACTCTTTATGCTAAGCCAAATGACTGTCCATCTCTCTGTAGTACGTTAAGTTGTAGATTACTCACTCGTGCCTGAGTCGACCAATGACTCAACATCTCCCATGCCAAAAAACCGAGATAGAGAGACTCCAAACTAACCAAGTTACCCCTGTTCAAACAAGCAAGCTAACCGTACTTTTTGTCCGCATCTTCTAACGGCATTACCAATATAACATCGCTACGTGTACAGAATCATGTATAAAATTTGTTATACCAATGATTGTTTTTCTTGAATATTCATTTTTACCTTTTTGTATCTTGTACATTACTTCCTTAGGAAATACTCTTTTTGTCTTTTCCCTTTTAGATATGTTGCCCTAAATTCTCAAATATAAATACCCTTTGTACTTGTAGCTATAAACATCAGAGATTTGATTATCATTAAGACACTCGAGTATTTCTTCCCTTATGTAAACATTGCCTGTTTATTCTTAACATCACTCTTATTCTAACCCTTGAGTAAAGCTAGGTAGCGAATAATCTCATCGGACTGATTCGTACATCATATTGAATTATGCCGTGAGTCTTTGGAAGTTCCTTTGGTGGGTCATATCCATTGGGGCTGTTCGTGGGTTTTGCTTATTTATCACTTACATTTATCCTTTCATAAATTCCCTATTATTTCCTTTTTAAGCTTTCCACAAGCTTGGATCCATTCAACTATTGGCCTTGTTTGTTCTTGATCATAGTCCACAACATATGACACCACAACTAGAGATTACTCCTAAAACACAAGAACCATATAGGTTAACAAGAGTACATTGAAAACTTGAAAGGTTAAATTTACTCGTAACACATCAAGAAGATGTATTATTTGTCGAAAATGATGAACCATTGACATATGAAGAAGCAATTGCTTCACTGGACTTTGAGAAATGGTTAGAAGCCATGAAATATGAGATGGCTCCATGTACATTAACCAAGTATGGGATTTGGTAGATGCAACAGTTGGGGTAAAACCTATGGGGTGCAAATGGGTCTTTAAAAAGAAGATTAATGTGGATGGGAATGTACATACCTATAAAGCTAGGCTAGTAGCAAAAGGTTTCACTCAACGTTATGGAATTGATTGTGATGAAACTTTTTCGCTAGTAGTAATGCTTAAGTCCATTCAAATTTTGCTTGTAATAGCAGCTTATAAAGATTATGAGATTTGGCAAATGGATGTTAAAACGGCTTTCCTAAATGGAAAGTTGAAGGAAGAAGTGTACATGGTATAACTTCTTGGTTTTATAGCACCAGAGAATGTCAATAAATTTTGTAAGTTGAAGAGATCCATTTATAGATTGAAGCAAGCTTCTTGGAGCTAGACTTTGAGATTCAATGAGGCAATCAAGGGATTTGGTTATCTTAAGAATTTAGAAGAACCTTGCATTTACAAGAAGGTGAGTAGGAGAATGATTGTGTTCTTAGTTTTATATGTTGATGATATCTTTCTGATTGGAAATGATATACCTACCTTAAAGTCTACTAAGGCTTGATTAGGTAATTGCTTCTCCATGAAAGACTTGGGAGAAGCAACCTATATCTTAGGAATTAAGATACATTGAAATAAGTATAGGAGGCTGCTTAGACTAAGTCAAAGCAAGGTAATGTGTCCAAAAACACAAAAAAGAAGAAGAAGAAGAAGAAGAAGGATAAAATGGATAGAGTACCACATGCTTTGCCAATTGGGTCCATATTATATGCCATAATATGTATGCGGCTAGACATCGCTTATGCTTTAAGCATGACGAGTAGATACTAAGCTGACCTAGGTAAGTTTTACTGGGCTGTTGTTAAGACCATTCTCAAGTATCTGAGAAGAACAAAAGATTTGTTCTTGGTTTATGGAGGAGACAAAGAACTAGTTGTAAAAGGATATACTGACGCTAGTTTCCAAACAGATCGAGATGATCTGAAATTGTAGCAAGGTTATGTGTTTTGATTAAACCATGGAGTTGTTTGTTGGAGGAGCTCTTAACAAGAGACAGTAGCAGATTTTACAGTAAAGTCCAAGTACATAGCGGTTTCTGAAGCAACTGAAGAAGCCGTATGGATTAGAAACTTTATCTCCAAGTTAGGAGTGGTTCCAAGTATTGTAGATCTTGTTACACTATATTATGATAACAATGCAACTATAACTCAGACTAAGGAACCAAGGTCTTAGTAAAGATCTAAACATGTATTTTGGAAGTTTCACATCCTTAGAAAGATAGTTAAAAGGCATAATGTGTTGGTTTATAGAGTAGCAATAGATGAAAATGTTGCTGATACACTCATAAAGGTCTTACCTCAGCAGAAACATGAGACCCATATGGGGAGCTTAGGACTTAGAGTTTATAGTGCTTGGCAATAGTACAAGTGGGAGTGTTGTAATTTATGCACAATGTGCCAAGATATTTTTGATGTATTTATGGATATTATTGATAAAAGGCAATTATTTATTATATTTATATAATTTTTTGCTGGTATATATTTTATAATAAAGTCCCATAAATAATTAGCGTATGTATAGAATTATAATAAAGGTGTATTATCAGTGGGATTTCATTATATTGTATTATCTAAAAGTTGTCCTTAATCAGGTCAATATTTGGAGGGGATATAAATATTTAAACCAATACGTTGTATAACTAAAGTCATTCTCATTGGATCAAAGGAAAGATATTCGAGTTATACAAATGGGTACACTGAACACGACCTGCTAATAGAGGATACCGCATGTTTGATGTCATTGGTCCCTCTTCTAAATGAATGAGCATAAATAATTTTTAGACTTGAGACCTTCATATGTCTTATATATGAAATGTTATGCTTTAATGCCGTTAAATGCGGTCTTATTTAGATTGTAAATAATACGATTATTAGGTACAACATGAAATATAGAGAGGATAGTAATGGGTCAAGATAGAATTCATTACTCTCTTAAATTAGGGAGTCGATATTTAAGGCCACTTGGTTAAGATAATAGTGACTTGTAAGCTCGTAGCTACAACAAGTATTATTAAATCTATTTTATCTTAGAAACCAAATAAAATAATTAAATGTTGATGACGTAACATGTAATGGTTTAATCAAGATATCATTTGATGAAGAGATTTAATTAGATAATAATTAGTTCATAGTGGTTTCTCATTCACACTTTTTCTATTATATTGGATGATCAATAATTGTTGGTAAATGTTTACCTTAATTTATGTTTATATATGCATTATAGAAACTTAGAAGGTCGTATGTTATAGCACAATTAATGGGAACAAAGTTTTGACAAGAAATTTTAGTACTTATAGATACTAAAATTTATCAAATTTATTTCAGAGATAGAATAAATTGATTGAAAATAATAAATTAAAAACAATTTATTTTATGGCATAGTATATATTTGCACTTAAGTACCTTTTAGAGGATATATATTCTATTATTGTCTTTTTGTATAAAAATAGATGAAATTTATTAATTTCATGTTTAATTGTAATTGAAAAGTTCACGGCAATTAAAAGGACATGGCAATTAAAAGGTTGTCTGACATTAATTTCATATTTAATTGTTATACAATTGAAAAGTTGTAGCAATTGAAAAGTTCATGGAATAAAAGGTTTCTTTCATTGATTTTAGTTAATATTTAAAAAAAAAAAAAGAGCAGGAGAAAGTTTTTTATGATGATTTCCTATTTAGAGAAATACCCTAAAAAAAGGCAAGAGAGAGATATATAACTTTTGCTTTCTAATTTTTTTAATTCTAATCGTAATTATCTAACAATATAAATAATTATAATTTGTTCTTATTAACATGTGTGTGAAAACCATTAAAAGGATTACGTTTGAGGTCATTGTGGTGAACACATTTTGAAATAATAAATTGGATTCAAATTTTAATTGAACTCCATTTTTAAGAGAAGACAGTACTTCTTATTAGAGAAAATATAGTTTTATAATTTTTTATTAATATATATATTTTTATTACATGTCATACATAGATCTTATGATAGGTTTTATAATTTTTTTTTATTTCTGCGGTGTTTTTTCTAATCTATAAAACCTAACAACTACATCTAAGGGGTAAATAGAAAATAGATAGAGTGATGATAAATGGTGAGAAACTTTATTAAGAATTTAAGATCCAATAGAATACAAACATTAGTGGAAAATCACTATTTCCTTATAACATCAATAAGCAAATAAGGCTATTATATATATCCATACAATAAAACCAAGGAGCAGATGACATTTCAATTCATAGTAGACAGACCAGCATTAGCATATATTGAATTCTCCCTCCATCTTACATGGTTTGGAACTGCTAATAATAATATCCTTGGGCTTGGATCAAAAGATGTTTCGGGTTTGGGGCAACATCCCCTGATTCCACGGATTTATAAAGTTGAAGGGTAGCTGGGGGTTGACAAGAAGGCATGTTTGGAGGAGGATCCCTCATACTTGTCTCTGGGGTGCCGCCATTTTTCACTATTACAGCAAAGGTCATGCCCCAAACCAAATGTCTATCGAAATGACAATGGGACATCCATACCCCTACCAAAAAAAACACAAACCCATCATCATATAATTTCATGTTAAGGTAAGGATAAAATTAAAAAAAGAAAAAAATTGATAGATTATTTACCAGGGTCGATTGCTTTAAATCTTATAGCAACCCATCCATCCTTAGGAACGGTAATTGTGTTGAGTTGGGGTGGATCAACTAAGTTGTAAGTTTCAACATCGGTTTCGTCAAAGTTCCCAAAACCATATCCGACCACATAAAATGTGTGGCCATGCAGGTGCAGTGGGTTATGATTTGATGCATTGAACACGTTATTGTCCTGGAAAACTATTTCCACTTCTTCACCGTAGTTTAATTCCTTCACTTTGGTCGCGAAGATAGGTGCTGATACGTTGAATGGATAAACATCCTCTGTGAAATTGAAGTACACCAACGGCTGGTCCGGGAAATCGCTGGAACACCATTCGCTCATGTTCCTGTTTGTGTCTTTGCATCAAATAATAATAATAATAACAAACCTTTTTTTTTTTTTTTCTAAACTAATCTTCAATTGAATTAAATTAATATAATGATAATATTGCGATAGGTAAGATATCAGTAATTAAGTAAAATTATGAAATTGAGTGAACGTACTTGTGGTATGCTTGGAGAACATCGATAGGTTGATTTACCCAACTCATGTTGTTCAATATGATTTCATATATATATATATATATATAATAAAGAATAAATTTTAATATAATGGACCATATTATTTACAACTTCTTGAAAAAACTAAAATCTTATGTTCTTAATATGGTACGCTTAAATGGTTCTATTACAGAAAAATATATAGTTAATGAGCATATTACTTTCTGCTCATAATATTTAAAAAGTATTGAGATAAGATTTAATCGTCCATCAAGAAATTGTGATCAAGTTGAAGTATCGGAAGGAAAGCATATGAGCTCGCAAACTTAGGGATACTTTTTGGAAAGGAAGAATTTTTTTATCTAGAAGAAAAGTTATGGATACAAGCCTATCGTTATATACTCTACAATAGTTCTACAATTGTTGCATATCGTAGGTTAAACACAATTAAAATTCAATTCTTCCTTAAGCTAATGGGTAATAATAATCAATATTTAGGACTACTCATGTATCAGGAAACATGCTTTCTTTATTCATAGCCAACTTTGTTTAGGTCATCCTTTACAAGTTGTTGTGAATAAAATTCAAAATAAGAAGTTTGATGAATAGTTTCAACATTATGTAAGTTTATTTTTAATTTTTTTTTTCCAAGTGTAATAAGTTTTTTTAGGTTTCTCAACAAGAAAAGATTGGAAAGGAAAAAATATCAAATGAGATTAAGTAGCTTGCATAAAAACCTTGTCAAAGAGCCAAAAGAGATAAGGGATATATAGTTAATGGTTTTCGATTTTGTACAATTGATAGTGAGATTGGGGAAACAACTCAAAATAGCGGTATAATTGTATTGGATAGTGGAGGTAATACTTATTATGGAAATTTAAGGGAAATTTTTAGTTAAACTATTGAGATTATGCAAGATTTGTATTGTTTAAATATGATAGGACAAATTGCACACATGGGAGAGGAGTTGTGCAAGATAAGTTCAAATTTTCTAAATAAGATACATATAGACAAAGAGTTAATTGATGAGTCTTACATATTGGCATCACAAGCACTTAATGCTTTTTATACGAAAAATCCTCGGTATCCAAATTGAAGAGTTGTAGTAAAAATAAGATCGAGAGACTTATATGACATAAGAGGACAACTTATAAGTAACGATAGAGATATATATTATGACAATGAACAATATGCAAAGAGAGATAATGTTAGTGACACTGTCAATGAGTTAAATACATTATGATTTATGATCTTAATAGATGTATTTTCCTCTTAAACCAGAGTTTCTCCTCTTTATTTTTTAATTGAAAACAACTATTTTTTTTATTGTTAAAAACTCATTGTACTTTAAGATCTGCATGTTTTGTTAATGATACTATAAAATCAATGCTCTTACGCATATGAACCATTTATAATTCTGGTTTCTTTAGTTTGATTTAAAATTTTTGACTCTTTTACTGTTGATTTTATTACAACTACATGATTGTGTGGTTATTAATTTAGTGTGAGTTGCTGCTAATCAGAGTTTCCTTAATTGGTCTACTAAGGCTTTGTATGGCAATTGCATCTTTGTATAATATTGTTTATATAGATGGATTACATTATTATGGTCCATTATTAATTTTAATTTTTAAGGAGAATCATGATTAATTTTTAAATTAATAATGTTAATTTACATTCATGTTATTGCATCTTTTAGAGTTATTCTTCAAGTAACAAGTTATCAAATAGATTCGATTTGGGTTCAAGTGATTCGATTTGATTCGACTTTTTAAATCAAATCGCAAACCATTTAAGCTTCCTCTGAACCAAATTGAAATATAAAAGAAATACATTTTGTAAGGTTAGTTTAGATTTTGATTTGGCTCGATTCGGTTCAGTTTGATTTGATGTAGAATCATTCACTTTCCAATCACATGATTTTACATCCCGTCCACGTATTATTCTCTTCTAAAATTTTTTGCCTAGTTTCATCTGGTAACGAGTCAAAGTGATGTACTTAGATTTGCTAGTAATTAAAAGTCAGTTTAACCTCGATTAATCAACTCCTATGGGATGATTCCAAAATTTAGCTAGCACGAAAAGCAGAAGTAATTGAAGTTGACAGTGTCGAACCACCAAGCACGTACTCTTATATATTATTAAAAATGCTAGGAAGAAAATTTTTCGTATACTATGTTTGCTAATCATTTTATTGAAATTTTTATAATGTGTAAATACTTATGGGACTAAAGTTAATTATCATTTGCATGAAATTGAATCATTAATAGACATCGTGAATAGACATTTTCTAGTTGTAATGGAAATGCAGAGGATACTAATCATTGTTTGCATGATTCTCTCTTTTTATGGGGTGCTCTTTTGCAATTTCTAACACGTACTATGTGAGAGTAAAGAAAGAAAAATCTTGTTTTAATATTTAAATAAGTGTATGAGGATGAATTTTTTTTTCATCAATTATTTAGCACACAATATGAATATTTCTTGATATTACCTATGTAACATAAGTTATTCTTATCTAATATATAGGTTTTACAACGAGATTTATGTGTCTAGAAATACTCGATCACAATGTGACAGTTTATTAGATCTCACCTTGCTTCGTCTCATGTAGATGGAAGACATTGAAAAATCAAATATTGCTGGACAAAGAAGAACAGAGGATATATTTTATTTTATTTCGGAATTTTGTGAACGTTCCTCGTATATGGATGATACGAATCAATAGAAATTGGAGCATCGTCTCCTCTCCGTGTTAAATAGTGTGATTGTCTATGTCAGAGCGTCTTGCGGGCCTCCCCAAGCAAGGGGCTAGAAATTATTAGCTCCACATCATGATTGGCGCAAAAACACTTGGCAAAATTTTGAGGACGAGTTCTTCCTCTATAAATTCATGCATACCTTTTCCAGAGCATATGCACTCATCACTCCAAGAAAACACGTCCTCAATAACAATCCATAAGTAGTAAAGAACATGGCTTTGGTGCCTAAAGTTACAATCTTCCACGTTTTAGTAACCATTTTGGGACTTTGGGCATCACAAGCCTGATCTCATAAATTGCCTGAATTGTCCATGAACAAGATGCATGCGCAATGGATAGTTCGTTTTGGACGAGTCTATCAAGATAATGTCGAAAAGGAGATGCGGTTCGTGATATTTAAAAAAAAATATTGAGTACATTGAGGCATCCAACAAAGATGGTAATAAGACTTATAAGTTGGGAGTCAATATATTTACCGACCTCACACTAAAGAAATTTAAAGTTACTTGATTTGGTTATAGGGCTGCTTCTCGTTCATAGGTATCTCGTTCAAATATCAAAATGTCAACACAGTTCCTCCTAGAAGGGATTGGAGAGAAACTGGTTTAGTCACCCCTATTAAAGATCAAGGTTAATGTGGTATGACTAAAATATCCAGTCTATATAAATCTTAAGTTTTACTATTATACTTTCTTAATTACAGTATAATTGTCATTTCCTTATTATGCGACATGATAAAAAGCTTAACATTACCTTGTATCTCATGAAATAACCACAACTCAATTAGAATTTTATCTTTCTAATGTTTGCTTACATTGTGGGAAAGGTACAATGATACCTCAAAAAGACTTAGAATCACATAGACACTTGAACTTCTTACATAACACAACATACACCCTTTAGAAAATCACAATATCATAAAAATTTCTCTTATAATGCAATAGTAAGTCATTTTTTTTTTCTGGTATTGATATAAAATTTACTTTCACTTTTTCAAATTAATTCATCACCTTATTTAACCTATACTTATAAATTAACCGGGTAGACCCTTTAATTAAATAATGAACCTACGTAAAAAAATAATTTTCATTTTAGAATTATACTTTCTTAGTTATTTATTGATTACTCAGTTTGTGTTTTCTGATCCATTGAATTGGTTGATTAATGCCCCCAAACACTACGTTGACTACAGGGTGTTGTTGGGCATTCTCTACTGTAGCATCCATGGAAGGGATTACGAAACTTAGAACAGGTGAACTGATCTCTCTTTCGGAACAAGAGCTTTCTTGACTGTGATGTTGATGTCACAAACTAGGATTGCTAATGGATGATGCTTTCAAATTCATCATCCAAAATCAAGGCTTGACAACCGAGGCTAACTACCCATATGAAGGAATTGATGGCACTTGTAAAACCGACAAAGCAGCTTCATCTGCAACAAATATCACTAGATATGAAGATGCACCACCTAACAACGAGCATATGCTTCTAAATGCTGTGGCGAATCAACCTGTCTCTATCGCCATCGATGCTGGTGGAGCCGATTTCATGGATTATCAAAGTGGAATTTTCACAGGAAGTTGTGGAACCGAGTTATATCACGCTGTAACAGCAGTTGGTTATGGGACAAGCGATGATGGAACTGCGTTCTGGATCGTGAAGAATTCATGGGGCACAAATTGGGGTGATAGCGGCTATGTCGGGATGCAAAGAGAAATAGATGCTAAAGAGGAGATCTGCGGCATTTCCATGCAAGCTTCATATCCAACTACATAAGGAAAATACAGAATACAACATGAATATTCCCTATGTTGTAGTATTTTTCATATTCTTAATGCTTTTTGGGTATCATGATTACGGTTTGTTACTAGATATGATGTTTGAGTTAATGTATCGCGATCTTATAGAAAATTATTACCTAGTTTAGTCTACCATAGATCATGTGTCTACCAAAACAATACATGAATACTATTTCAAAATTAGTTAACTCTTATATATGAAATCCTGTTTGTCATTTTGAAAAGTTGAAGCAACCTTTAAAAACCTATTGCGTGTGATCACGTATAAAAATACTTAGCAACTAGGATAACATCAATACATGATAAAATCAAAATTGTAACATGATTTTATTATTTGCAAAAAATTTTAAGAAACACTTACCCTTTTTTTTTTTCCTTACTAGAGGTAGGCGTGGTTCGATTTGATATAGTTCACTTTATCTTTCTAAATGGAACTTATTGGTTCAATTTTTTTTTTTTTTTCTAAATCAAATCCAACCATACAATTTTTTTCATAATTTTTTTAAAACTAAAAAATAAAAAAGTTCGCTCCAATTTGATACACCGTTCAAACCGTTGTTATAAATTGACTATTAGTATTACGTATTACAAATTTATAATATAGTTTTTAGATTAACGATGGACCAACGATATAAAATAAAAATCCTATTCGCTGAATTGCATGCTCCTGTCACTAAATGACAATAAATTCATTAGAGCAATTCTTTTTAGGGATGTAAAAGATAACATGAATGAGTACATACCAAAAAATTGCTTGCCTAATTTCAGTGTATCCAGTCTGTCTTAAAGTGATTTTGATAATCCTAAATTCAAAAGACCAAGAGCAAAGAGGCCTCGATAGAACATAAAAGAGAACATCTTCTAAAACAAGTAAATTCCCGTAAATAAAACACAACATAATTCCTTGAATTAATACTTGATAGTGATGAACAATATCAAAATAAAGCTAACAAGCTAAGGAAATTATCTCCATTGAATTACAAGATTTGATAATTTGGAAGAAAGCCAGAACCGTGAGAAAATGAGCCAAAATCAAACTCGGCATGGTAGACTAATAGAAACTAGTTGGGATAGTTGGGAAATGGATAAATATTCTATGCTCCTTTAAAAACCGTAGATGAGTTGCTCTTGAAAGTGTTGTATAAGTTCAGAATAATATAAGAAGACACTTGATGACGCTCTCATTTTGAAGGAGTTAGGAAAAGTGCAAGCTAATAAGATTTTGAGTTTAGAGAATCAAATAATACCTTTACTTTCTCTTCAACAACAAAACTTATACCAGGGTTCTTTTCTTTTATCCAAATGTTTATGCTTAAATAGGGATATCATTGGGTGGGTCATTATAGTGTTTCTAACCCGTCCAAACCGTTAAAAATCTTATACGATTTTGAGTTAGGGTTTGGAATTAATTCTCAAACTCTATAGGGTTACCGGTCGGTTTTTAGAATTTAGGAAAAACCTGATAGAAAACTCAAACTCATTTTACAATAATAATATGTACATATATAAAAGCCATTAATCTCATCCTTAAGACCCATATGAACCAGCTACATTTGTTTATATACATAAATTATGCAATGTATATCGATTGATATGTTACTGTTTGTATTTAATTTAGTAAATTAGAAAAGATAACTATTAGTCCTAGTTAAAAATAGACACAATTTTTCTTTTCTTTCATAATTTATGTTCTTTTTTTTTTCTTAAAAAAAATATGTGAGAAGAAGCAAGGAAACTCCATAGGAGTTAAATTTGGAATTAATAAATTAAAATCATCCACTAATATCGCAAATCGGGTCGGGTTTTAATCAAGTTTTTCAAAACCTTATATAAAGACAAGTTATGAAAATAGGATAAAAACCCTATAGAAAGCACTATATAGTATCGAGTCGAATTTGGGCTTTGCAAAACCCATTTCGAACCTGCCTGAGTGGCATCTCTATGCTTACAACTATTCAATTAATTTCTTAACTTAAAGAATTTATATATTTTTTTCCTTTTCTGTACTCTATAAATGTAAAATACTAGAAAGATACTTGTTAGTTTTTTCCATACTTTTTTGTTGTTTGTCTCAAAAGACAAGCATTGGAAAAAGAAGTTATTGGATTATTTAAAGAGACAAAATGAAACCAATAACCAAGGAGAAAAGAATTCAAATGGATCACAAAATAGTGATGATAATAGAGATAACTCCAATACAATGGTAAGTATGACTATACTTTTTTATATATATTTTTCATGGTTAAGTAATGTTTTTAATCACTTATTTATAGTCAATGAGCACGATCCATTGGTTATTAGGAATATTATGTAAAAAGAAAGAGATGATTATTAAAACTAGTATTATTTTTTGTAACTTTATTTTTGTTTTATTCATGTTAGATCAATTTAGAGAGCGGTTCATAGATATGGCATCAACCTTTCAAGTGGTTTATCTACGTCTTCAGCTAATGTGATAAAAAAAAAAAAAGTTTTTGGAGATATGTTTCCAAACAAACGCAAGGTATTATATTCATTTATTTTATATCTTTAGATTAAAATAATACTTATAAAAATAATTTAGTTGTGATAACAGTTTGAGAACTCTACATGTTTTGTTATAAGTTTAATTAAGATATGACATATGACTATTTTTTATAGTTGGAGAGAATCCTTGAGGATGCTGAAGGAATCAAGACTCATAATGTGTGGCAAATTGGTTTTCAAGTTACAAATGAATCTCCAACTTAATAATTGGCTTTGTTTGTCAAACTTGTATGTAAGTAATCATTTTATTTCCCCTTTGGTAATATAGTCATCAGTAAACATATGTGCTAAACTATTTTGGATTTTTATGAAACAAGGTTTTTATATTATGCAATATAATGTAGCCAGCCTGTTAGGAGCCAAGAGATTGTAGATGAAATTAGCTAGATATATAGTCGTAGAGTAGTTTGTTAGATGATCAAAAGTATTGATCGGTATATGATATTGTATTAGAAACAAATATCAAACTCTTTACAATTTACATGTATCTTTGGATTTTAGATATTGTTATACTATCATAACTCATTCTAGAGAATGAACTACTATAAGGGGTCATATATGCATTCAAACTTTGTTTTACATAAAATGGGATATTTTTTTTAATGTGAAATAAAATTATATACTACCTTAGTAGCAGATTGTTTCGAAGGTGTTATTATACTAAGTGTTATTCATTTCTTTTTTATGAGAAAGGAAATAGTGGTAGATTATAGTAACTATTATTTTATGTTATTATTAGTCGTTTTAAATTAACATTAAATATAAAAAATAGTAATAGATTAGAATAGCTTCTATATTATGTCACTAATAGTAGTTTTAAGTTGCTTGTATATAAATAATTTAGTAGCTTTCAATAAATGCTATTGGAGTAAACATATACTTTCGCTTTTTAAAAACTGTTGCTATAAGTTATGTATACTTATATTAAAAAAAGTGATGCTAATGTCATTTTGCTATTCTTTTATCCATAGTAATTTTACACCATTGCTAAAAGTTCTAGTGGCCAATAAATATATGAAATAAAAGCCACGAAAAATCAAAACTCTTATAGTGTATATTTTTCTCTTTCCTTTTTATGCATCATTTTATTAAGGTTGACAATTTAGGATCCAAACACGATAGATTTGGACACAACAAGATATAGTTTAAATCGATTAGTATATAAAAAAATTTAACACAAAACATAAACATATTAGATTCATTTAAACATAATTAAATTGTATTTGGGTTCAAATCAAGCTTTCAAATTTTAACACAAGACATGAGAGGTGCTTATTATTCCATATCTACATTTTGTTATATAATTTTTTTTTTTTAAGTTAAAGATCTCAATTAAAGGTATAAGATGTTTTTAACTATATTATCACTTTACTACATTATAGTTTAATGATGATAAATTTAGTAATATTGTATATTCTTTTTGCTACATCATGATTTAAATAGATAAAAAATTATGAACTCATATATATATTCTTTCATTGTCTCTTTTAAAATTTAACAAACAATGTCCTGATGGTAATATTAATATACATATAATTTATGGTTTTACTTAATTAAATGATTTTATATAACTTCAATTTTCGGATTTTCAATATTTGATAATATTTTGCTTTCAAAAAAATTATTGTTTGGGTTGTAATTTTTTTCTAGTAAGAAAATTCTATGTCATTTTTTTTTTTGTAAAATTTAAATATCATATCATTCTTTTTCTTTTGTATGTATAGTATTTTATAGATCTTGTTATAACTTTTTAATTGATAAATAATATCAAATCTAAGATAAATAAAATGCGATACGATATGATATCATGAATTATCAACCTAAATATAAATAGGTCCAATTAGAATACGAGACACGCTAGGTCATAAGTTTAAATTTTCATACAAGATTGATAAACGGATCATATCACAAATTTAGGTTTTTCAAACACAAAGCCGTTTAGATGCAAAAACGAGATACAACACGATAACACGAATTATCAACCCTACTACATACATTTCATCATCAAACACTTCTTTTCTCATGTACTTGCCATCATTTCTCTGGTATGTGCAATTTACCAATATGCACATGAACATGCTGATGTCGGCAGAAGAATGCAAGCCACTCTTATAGACCATTGAACGAACGCTCACTTCACATGGTTTTCAAATAAGGATGGCTTGAATATTTAATATGAGGCGTTTTCGGCTGTTATTGGCAACTTGCATTGCCTTGCCTAATGTGTGCTTACTCGAAACAAAAGGGCTTTGTGCAAATGTGTAGGCATAGCATAGGACTAGCAATTAAAATTTCATTGGACTTCTTCTTGTATTAGCAACTAAAAGCTTGTTCTGTATCTCTCTGTACTGCTTAATTGATATGAAATGGTATATACATCGTCTAAGGAAAGCTAATTATAATGTCCATCTTCTTCTTATTCATATTATATTTATATATACTAAAAAAATACACGTGAATGAGTGATCGTTTTCAATGCATCCAACATGTGTATGTTAGTTTCTGTACGTAGGCCAGGATAGGATAGAGGATCTGATCTGGATTTTATTCTCAAGTGGTAATAATAATACTCCTTTTGACTCTCTTCCGTTGAAGATTTTTTAAGTCCATTACTTGACTTACCACCACAACTGGACAGACATTGTTTTCCACTTCAACTGGCTATTAAGGCTGGTCACCATCGAATCACGTTTCTTTATTTGTTTATTTATTTTATAGGTCTGTTTTTTTTTTTTTATCATTTTATATAAAGATGATTTCTTTCCACTACAACTTAACCCTCACTTGGCCAAAATACTAAAACCATGGTGTCATCTAAAGTCATCAAACTCAGATCCTCTTTTGCCTTAGTTTTATCCTACTGCTTCCTTCTAGCGGCTACCGTTCTTGCTGCCGAATCAGAAACAAGCATAACAGAAATTGAGGTTCAAGCACTCCAGGCTTTCAAAGGTTCTATCACCGATGACCCACTGGGAGCACTATCTGATTGGACCGATGCCATCCCTCACTGCAATTGGTCAGGGATTACCTGCGATCCTGCATCTAACCATGTTATCACAATCTCTCTGGTCGAAAAGCAGCTCGGTGGCAATATTTCACCATTCCTCGGAAACCTTTCGAAGCTCCAGGTTCTTGATTTAACCCTCAACGCCTTCACAGGGCAGGTTCCAGCCGAGTTGGGCAAATGCTCCCAGCTTCTGGAACTGATTTTTTATGCCAACTCTCTGTTCGGTTCTATTCCAATTGAGATTGGATATCTCAGGAATCTCCAGTCTATGGATTTAGGTGACAATTTTTTGAATGGAAGCATTCCTGATAGCATATGTAATTGCACATCCTTGTTGCAACTTGGCTTCATTCACAACAATCTCACCGGCACGATTCCAACTAACATAGGGAACTTGGCCAACCTGCAGCTCTTTGTAGCGTATGGAAATAACCTTGTCGGATCTATCCCGCCCTCAATTGGCAGATTAGAAGCCCTCCAAATTTTAGACTTGAGTGTGAACCAATTATCAGGAAAGCTTCCTCCAGAGATTGGTAACCTGTCCAACTTGGAAATTCTTCAACTTTTTCGGAATGCTTTCATTGGAGAAATCCCATCTGATTTAGGTCGTTGCACGAACCTGACAGGTCTTGAATTATACACTAACCGGCTTTCTGGACCTATCCCTCCAGAACTAGGAAGTTTGGTTAGGCTAGAGACCTTACGGGTGTACAAGAACATGTTAAATTCCACCATCCCGCTTTCCCTGTTCCGGTTAAAGTCACTGACTCATTTAGGATTATCGGAGAACAGATTGATAGGAACCATTCCCCAAGAGCTAGGCTCTTTGACGTCTCTACAAGTGCTGACTCTCCATTCAAATAGGCTCACTGGTAATATCCCTTCGTCTCTAACAAATTTAACCAATCTAACATATTTGTCAATCAGCTCAAATCTCCTCACAGGTCAGATTCCGCAAGATATAGGCTCCCTCTATAACTTGAAAAATCTAACGCTTTCTGACAACCTTCTTGAAGGATCCATTCCCTCTAGCATAACCAACTGCACCCATCTTCTTGTCATAAGTTTGACAGCTAACAGGCTTGGTGGGAAAATACCCATCGGATTGGGCAAGTTGCCAAACCTGACATTCTTTGCTATTGCTAATAACAGCTTTTCTGGTGAAATTCCTGATGATCTTTTCAATTGCTCTCAGTTAGCAACTTTGGAGTTGTCCATCAACCAATTCAGTGGATTACTTAAACCTGAAATCGGCAATCTATTCAATCTCCATAACTTGAGAATTGTTGCGAATGCATTCACTGGCAATATCCCACAAGAGATAGGTAATCTGACTCAGCTAGTCACTCTAACACTTGCAGAAAACAATTTCTCTGGTCCAATCCCTTCAGAAATATCGAAACTTTCAAGTCTACAAGGACTCTCTTTACATGATAATTCTCTAGAAGGAACCCTACCAGAGGAATTATTTCAGCTGAAGCAGTTAACGATTCTCCAGTTGCACCGAAACGGGTTCTGTGGCTCAATACCCCCATCCATCTCAAAACTTGAGTTGCTTTCATACTTGAATCTCCATCATAACATGCTTACTGGCTCAATTCCAAAGGAAATGGGGCATCTCACTAGGCTGACCATATTGGATCTTTCTCACAATCAACTCACGGGTTCAATCCCAGGGTTTGTCATTTCAAGCATGAGGAGGATACAAGTATATCTGAACCTGTCATATAATTCATTCACAGGAGAAATCCCGGGAGAGCTAGGTTCAATGGAAATGGTACAAGCAATTGACATTTCCAATAATAATCTTTCAGGAACCATACCTAAGGTACTTGGAGGCTGCAAAAACTTATTTTCACTTGATTTGTCGGGGAACAATTTTTCTGGTCCCATTCCTGCTGAATTTCTCAGGGGAATGTACTCTCTGACAAATTTGAACCTTTCAAGGAATAGTTTGAGCGGCTCACTCCCAGAAGAGTTGGCAGATGTGCAGTGGCTTAGCTTGCTTGATCTTTCTTACAACCACTTCACTGGTGTTATTCCAAAAAGCTTTGGAAATTTTTCAAATCTGAAGCATCTGAATCTGTCTTTCAATCAACTTGAAGGCCAGGTACCAGAGACAGGAATATTTGCTCAGGTGGATGCATCCAGTTTGGTTGGAAATCAAGCTCTTTGTGGAACAAAACTTTTTCCAGCATGCAAGAACAAGAGTCCGCATAAATTCTCAAAGGCACTGGTTATTACACTAGCTCTTGGACTTGTTGCAGTACTTCTCGCTCTAGTTTCTGTCATTTTGATCATTAGACGGAATAGGAGAAAGCCTAAAACAAAAGCAAGTGCAAATTCGGAACCAGATTATGCATCCGTCTTGAAACTAAAGAGGTTTGAGAGAAAGGATCTTGATATTGCCACTAATAATTTCAGTGACAGGAACATCATTGGTGCCAGCAATTTGAGCACCGTGTATAAGGGTCAACTGGAAGATGGGAAACTTGTAGCTATTAAAGTATTGAATCTGCATCAGTTCTCAACAGAAACAGACAAATACTTTAATCGAGAAATGAACATCCTAAGTCAGCTGAAGCACAGAAACTTAGCCAAGGTGATTGGTTACTCTTGGGAGAGCAGAAAGTTGAAGGCCTTAGTTCTAGAATTCATGGAAAATGGGAACATGGATGATGCCATTCATGGAACTGGGACAGATGAGTCAAGGTGGACCCTGTCTAAGAGAATTGATGTCTGTATTTCCATTGCAAGTGGGTTGGATTACTTGCACTCAGGATATGATTTTCCAATCATTCACTGTGACTTAAAGCCATCTAATGTTCTCCTGGATGGAGATTGGAATGCACATGTTAGTGACTTTGGAACAGCGCGAATGCTCAGTGCTCATCTTGACAATGGAAGTACCTTATCTTCCTCATCAGCTTTTGAAGGCACGATTGGCTACATGGCACCAGGTTCTTTCTTCTTTATATATAGCCTGCTGAAAGTAGATATGGAAATTATTGCACCAGTATTAAATCATGCATTCAAAATATGAATCAACTCTTCAAATACCCAGATGCTGGATGAATTTATGACCAAAAACCATGGCAAATCTACTTAGGAAAAGATGTTTTCCTTGATGATATTGATTTATGAGCTCTAACTTCACTACTTGTGCTTGATTATTGTAGAATTTGCTTACATGAGAACAGCCACAACCAAGGTAGATGTATTCAGTTTTGGTGTTGTTTTATTGGAGCTTCTAACAAGACATAGACCAACTGCACTCACCCATGAGGACGGACTACCGGTCAGCTTACATCAACTGGCTGAGAGAGCCCTTGCAGAGGGAACTGTTCATAAGATTTTGGATCCTGCACTGGCTTCAGACATCTCTAAGAAGCAAACTGAGATGATTGAACAGCTCGTGAAGCTCGCTTGCCTTTGTACTTCTGCAAATCCTATGGATCGACCGGACATGAACGAGGTCCTTTCTGCTCTACTGAAAATAAAAGCAAGCTTGTAAGCTTTTGACTGGGACATTCTTGGTCATGACTACAACATTCTAGTTTTCAGAAGATGAGGGACGAAATGAAGATTCTGGAGAACATATTGATTGTTATCTACTTGCTCTTACAAGGTAAGCGTTAGCTTGCAACTAACTAGAGAGTTATGCGTTTACTGTAACAGTAGCTCAATAAATACTGAATTGAGCTAAAAAAAGCCTTAAATAAAGCACGATCTAAATTATCTCCAAGTCAAAAGAACAAGTTTCCAATTGCTTCATTTATAAGCATGCATGATCAGCCAATGACAAATTATTTCTATTGATACTACATTAATAATGTCAGTGATAATTATAATAGTCTGTCCGTAAAAGTGTTGGGAAGTGCTAAAAAATAGCTAGAGAAACCTCGATTATATCTCTAAGTTTTTAGATCACTTGGTTGTAGAGTTGATTATAAGGCATCACAAAGATCCTCTTAGGTACGCTTGTTATTAACAAGTTATGAAACTTACAACAGCAGATATAATTGCTCTTGGTACAAATCGAAGACTCCATAATGGAAATTACACAAATGGTTCGAAATAACTAGACGAGATAAGTTGACTGTGCTGCCTAATCATGTAATGATGTTCGGTGGATTCCTCTCTAGAAACTCCTGTACGGTTGATGGAAAATCCAATCCTTCAAAACCACAATCCTGGCCCTTAGATTCAAAAGCAGCTTTACCCAACAACAAATGAGCCAACCTCAGCGGCTCTATTCTCTCATTCCCACCATCCTCGTTCATAAAATACTTAATCCACCCTTCCAACCTCTTAACTTCTTCTTTACATTTTGGCCCCTTCACCCCAACAATATTCTCATAAAAACCATCCCCAAATTCACAAATGTCACTGCCACCCATATTTGATATTGACCCCAAAAGATCTTTTCTTTTACAGTCAGAACCGTAAGCTTCGCCATTAAACCCGACCTCCCCATGTCCACAGACATCATCGCTGCTGTTATCAGATTCATCAGATGATAAAGATAATCCTAGAAGTTGAAGCAACATGGTAATATCATCATCACCATCCTCATCATCTTGATGATGATTATGATAAAGTTGGCGCTTTTCTTTTCTTGGAGTGATGTTGGACTGTTGGGTATGTGAGGAAATAGAATGGAGGAAGGCTTGTGGGGTTTCACTGATGTCAGCTTCTTCATCCATAAAGGGTCGCACTTGTTGTGAAGAAAGAATGTAAAGAGGAGTGCTTAGTGATGATTGCGTATTGCCGTGTTCAGGTTGATGTTGATGTGTTTGTTCAAGTTTCAGTCTTTTCTCCACCTGTCAATTTGTCAATTCAATACTAGTAACTTCATTCATTTCATAGTATATAAGGTGAAAGAAAGAGAAAAAGAGATGAATTTGCACCTGTTTGAGTGAGGAGAAGAAATTGGAGTGAAGAGACGAAATCTTCATCTCAAATCTTGTTGAGATTTTACCAATGAACACAAACAAAGGACTGCTCTGATTAGGGCTTCGTCTTGGAAAATAGGTAGAGAAGATAACAACACAGTCTGTTTGTTGGTTCACGTACTCTGAACGTGCAGCTGCAAACTGAGAAACGTAAGAGCGCAGCTTCTTCTATATGTGGGAATGACATGACTCTTTTTCCGATCTTTAAAAGCGATTTTAAAAATTGGAATTGGGATATGTAGAGCCGTATTATTCCACCCCCAGTCCCCAGGTTAGTGAAAGTTTACCTGAATAGCTTTTAGCCTATAATTTATATTTATTGTATTACGAATTGACGCTTCTTTTTTTCTTTTTTTTTTTTTCTTTTACTACTCTATACTTACCAAATTCTCATTTTGAGAAAGCTACATCCAAATACACTATAAAAATGGAATCAACCAAATTAATGTATGAATTTCTTATTTCCATCACAATTCTACTCTTTTCCATTCCAGAAATATTTATATCTATTAAAAGTTGTATTTATATTATTATCAAAAAACTATTTCTAAAACCACGTAAAATAGATACATAAAATACTAAGAAGACCATATATTATCTAAAAGATTTACCACAGTTAATATTCTAATAATGGGTATTGATATATGGTTATAAATATAGTGTGAATGCAATTATTTGATTATATTATTGATTTTTTTCATATAAATAATGATATACTATTTAAAAAGAGATTTAACCCTTCAAATTATGGAACTACAACCCCATATATCAAGTATTGTATATTGTTTTCATTAAGCTATACGTAAATTTTTTGTGAAAATATGCATTGATATTGATACGATTAAAATAACAAAAGAGCAAATCCAAGATAAAAAACTTATAAACTATGGATTTTTCTAATGTCATGTTAGTACTTTTTAGGATATTAGTCTTGCTATCCATATTATCCTTAATTTATATTTTTTAAAAATCTAAATTATTAAACATATTGTGAATTCGACAATTCATATTTAAAAAGAGTAAAAATATGAATAGTAAAATGAAGAATAGAATTGATTCTATGAAAATGGATGACGAGAATATAGAATCTCTTTGAGATTACACACAACCTAATAGGAGTTTTCTTTTGTTTATGCAAGATATGGTTATATTACTTTTATTTCAGTTTATTATGATTGTTATAATCTAATTGTATAAACATTTATCTTTTAATGAAATACATCATATTTGATTTTATCTTCCCTAACATTGAAAATATAAAAAAAATTATTTAAGTTCATCAAATTTAAAACTGCCATGGATGAAAGAAAAATATTACGAAGTCGTTATCAATGTCCTTGTGGACTAGAACAGACCAGCAAATTTGCTTTCATAATTTAGGGTTTAATAACTTCAATTCATTTTCCTTATAAGCTAATAAAACAATCTTATGTCTTATGCAAGTAATGAGATTGTGGAATAGTGTGTTTAGGAGCTTAGTTATTATTAAGACTTACCATGACAAATCTAACTAAAATGGATCTGTCGAAATATAAAAAAAAAAATAGTGGAAAATGGTCCACAAGTAAACAAGACTAGTCGACGTGAAACTGCTTGGAGGATGTGACTCATCAACGAACACAACATGACTTGACACATTACTTAATATGACGCACAAATTGATGTCAAGGTTCATCCGCTACTAATCCTGAGCTACTCGGTAATATTAAATAAGAGTGTATGAAAGATGACCTTAAAGAGGTTGTCTCATAAGAACAGAATATTCAATCTTAAAATATGTAAGTTATCTTCAGCTTACAAGAGAAATTGACTATTTATAATAAGTTTCTAATGCAACATTATAAATAAAAAAATTACAAGAAAGTATATATAAAAAAATGATTCCTAATACATACGAAAAAGGATAAAAAGAGCAAAAGACAAAAATAGAAAAGTGGTGTAATGTCAAACAAGGTGGATAGGTGATAATGCAACATTGACCCCGTACAAATATTCTCTTAGTATAGCAAGCGAGAAGAATCAAGATGTTGTGGCAATAAAGGGGTCAGGACTAGAGAGATGGTAGCATACTGAGAGAAAACTACTCGGCCAGTAAATAAGTTTCTCGTCACTTGGCAAGAACCTCTCGATAGCAGCTGGTCGGATTACTCGATACAAGGTCCTCAACAAAGGAATGGTTGGCATCATCACTACCGAAAGCATAGATCATAGTATGATAATGCGAGGAGCTTAAAGTGTTTAGCTACCTTCCTTCGGTGTAAACTTTCTCATTATCAACAAGTTGCCAAGAGAGAATTCTTCGTGTAAGAAATTGGAGTCCTCGGAGCCATGCGTAAGTAATGAGATCGTTGGTCGATAGTTCATTAGTTCTCTAGGGTTGCTAAAGATTTGTCTTCAAAACTTAGTTTTTGTCATCATCACGTACATAGGGAGTCAAATTGGCGACGTTGAAGGAGGTAAACATGCCAAGACCTTCGGATAGCTCAATCTCATAGGTGTTATCATTAATGCACCTTAAGATCCTATGGGGTCCATCCGTTCTAGGGGATAGTTTGTTGATCCTTCTGTTAAGGAAGCGTTCCTTGCTAAGATGAACTCAAACAAGGTCCCCATGGGTATAAACGACTCACCTCTTTCCGTGGTTTCTAACTTCCTTCTATCGAGCTACAGTTTTAGTCAATTGCTCGGCAATCTTCCGATGTAACCTTTGGAACTCATTGGCACATTGTAGGCCAGATTGACTTTCCTTTTGTGTAGTTGGGCTGTTAATTAAATCTAAAGGTAGGTTTGGGTTAAGTCCATAAACAACCTCATATGGTGATGTTCTGATTAAGCTATGAGTTGAGCAATTGTAGGCAAATTCAATGATGGGCAAGTATAAATTCCAATCATGAGAGTTCTTTCCAACAGTGGCGTGCAGGAGATTACCGACGGTTTTGTTAACTATTTCAGTTTGGCCGTTTGTTCGGGGATGGCAAGAGGTACTGAACAAGAGCTTAGTGTTGAGTTTCCTCCATAGAGTCTTTCAAAGGAAGCTCGTGAATTTCGAATCATGATCGGACACAATACTTCTCGATACTTTATGTAGTCGCAAAAATTCTTACAAAAAGAGGTTAGCAATGAATAAAGTATTATTAGTTCTATGGTAGGGAATGAAGTAGCCCATCCTGTTGAATCAATCGACCACCATCATGATTGAATTGTATCTTCTTGTCATGTGGGGAAAGCTGAGCATGCAATCCATGCTTAGATCGGTCTACGGCTACTCGAGAATTGGTAAGAGTGTATATTCTCCAAAGAGCTCTCTCTTTCTTTTTGCATACTTACACACCTTGCACTTCTTAAGTATTCAATACACATCCTTCATCATCCTAGGTTAGTAAAAGTACTCCTTCAATATCTCAATCATCCTCTTTTCCCCAAAATGACCGGCTAAAACCTCAACATGAGCTTCTCGAACCAGTAACTCTCTTATAGAACCACTCAGTACACAAATCTGCTTGCCCTTCATCAAGAACTCCTCGCTCAAGTAGAACTCTTCTATAGCTCCTCTAGTACTACACTTGGCTACCAAGGTTCCAAAATGTAGGTCATGCTCATACTGATTAGGTAAAGTACTGAATTCGAGCACCTTATTGTAAGACCTACAATCAGCTACTCAAAGTTTAGCTCGTAGAATTTAGAGCGATTGGTTAAAGGATCCGATCAAGCCTAAATTATTAAATAAAATTAAAAATATTAGTAAAAGCGATCACATAAGTTCGAATTTAAGAAAATAAGTAATAAAATAAAAGAATATAAAAATTTCAAATTTTAATTATACTATTCGTTATTTATCAAAAATACGTAAAATGCATTTTGATAACTAACGAATCACTAAAGATAAATTATATGTATACTAAAAATCATATAATAACCCAAATAATATTTAGGAATATTTATTTATACTATTTATGAATTAACATATAGGTAGAAATATGCGTAATTACTTAAAATACATGAAATGTGCTAAAATAATACTAAATAATTAAATAAAATTCATAATTAATTAAGGAAAATAAATAAAAATTAGAAAAAAATAAGGAATGATCCAGATGTGGGTCATGGTAGCTAGGGAAAAGAAAAAAAAATTCAGCCAATTAAATTAGAACAATATAAAAGGAAAATTGGAAGAAGATAAAGCAACTATCTAATCAAATTAATGCACAATAATTCCCTAAGATCTCTATAAATATCCCAAATTTTTCATAAACTCATTTTGGATGTCTGAAATTATAGAAAATTAGAAAGAGGTAAAATTGAGAGGAAATTAGAGTTTTACAAAAATTACAAAAAACTATGCAATTAGGATTTTAGAAGGAAACTTACATCCGACAGCCACCTAGAAACAAACAGCCGCCACCATACTACTCCACTCGCCGCCTAACTTGGCCAACACGCCTAGGGCCACCGTTGGTGGCCAGAATCCCAACAACTGAGTGAGTCCTATTCTAGCCTGATTTTGTAAAATTACTAATTTTTACTTGGAAAATTATGAAATTTTTTATTATGATGTTTTATTGCATGTAGATTTAGAGAAAATAATGATTAAGTTTAATCACGTCTGTAATTATAAGATACTTAAGAAATTGAACAAAACCGAACATGTTTAGAATTAGAAATAAATAGGCTTAAGAGTGTAACTTGGAGTTCAAAATTTTTCTGTAAACTACTAATGTAATATAGAATAGTTCTATGGAGCATTTTTTGAAAAATGAATTTTTGAAATTTTTAGATAATTTTTAGGCCTTAAAATAATACATAAAATGGCTTATTTTTTGTTAATTAAGTAATTAAATGGCTAATTAAGGATTTAGTGAATAACTATATGTTTTAGGATGTTGAAATCTAATGAAGTATGATACTTGTAGCATTTAGGGTGTTAGATGTAATTATTAGGATAATTATGTAGTAAATAAGTAATAAGAAAAAATAGTAAATTTTAAGTTAATTTGTAAATTAGGGTAATTAGGTATAAAATTTGATTTTAGATGAATTTAGACATTTTGAAATGTTAATTGATGTTGGGAGATGGTAATTAGGATAATAGAAATATTAGATGTGTATTATGTACATAATAGGTAATAATACATAATATGCAATTACTGGAAATATAATAAATAGAAGATATTATATAAATAATAGGAATATATAATAAATCTAATGAAAAACTTAAATTTAGGTAATTATGTGAAGAATGTAAAAATTTCTCACATCGGGAGTAAATTCGATACACTAATAAGAATTTAAGTGTATCGAGTAGAATAAAATACCGATTAGGGGTAATTGTGGTATTTAAGATATCTGGAAGTAATGTGATTAATTTCACATTATAGGTTGAAACGAGTTTCTAGGGTTCGTGTATAAAACTGTACATAGAAATTGAATTAAAACCTAATTTAGAAATCAATATGGAAAACTAAACCCGAACTTAGATGAATCAAGAATAATAGTAAAAAAAAACTTGAGAACCTAGTTAATTGGGCATATTAAACCCTAAACCAAATATAACAATAAGTGTTATAGAGTAAAACTAATCTGTAACAATTATATGAAAACTGAGACAACGTTGGTATTATAGGGATCATTGACAATGGACTGAATGATTCCCCCCTCGAATGAGCAAGCGAGGAGTCGAGAGAAGTTGGGACTTATACGTTGCTGCATTTTGCAGGCTTGAGATTATACTCGGTTGTACTTGTTACTATGTACATATGCTTAATTATGAGTGATGCTATGATTTTGTTGTTGTTTTGGTTTGTATTGTATGAAATGATTTATCATCCTAAACTAGACTTAACAAATATATGACTTGTAATCATAAATCGGACCTGCACAGCAACCCATTAGGAGAAACCTAGGATACTTCGACCAAATACCGACCCATTTCGAAAAGAATAGCGCTGGATAACATAATTGGTCCCTTCTTCATCTTTAGTCGAACTAAATGATAGGTGAAGAGGTCACGGCAAGAGTAAAGTCAATGGTTTGAAGGTAGTCGCGGGAGGAACAATGTCTCTATTGCACAAGCCTAAGTTTAGTTGTGAGCTGCTACATTAATGGCAACTCCTCAACCCAGATTAGAGCGGACGCAATTTCTCTAATCTTACAATGAGCCGGACAATGTCGTGCAATGGTATTTACTTAAACATGCATTGCACCTAATAATTTGATTGATAACCTTGCTTGCGTTTGTAATATAGTTTTAAGTCCTCCGTCCTAACTTACTGAGTTATGATTACTCACATCCCTATAGCTGTTTTTGTAGGTGTTAGCGATGAAGTGGCTTATAATCATCTTGACGCTAACAACTGTGGGATCTTAGGGAATGAGGATATAAATGAAAGACCAAATTCATTCTTTAGTTAGATTTATTTTAAAGCTTTTAGCTTTAATTTGCAAATTACTCAATTAGATTGTGATTAGATTGCTAATCTGGTAAATGCATTCAGATTAATTTAATGTGAATATTTATTTTTCTTAAATCTATAAGTAAACAATTTATTTAATTTATGAATTGTTTACTTCAAAGCGAGTTAATCATAAACACCTTATATAAATCAGGTCTAAAATGGCGGCTGTATAGTCAGCTTCTATTTTAGAATGGTTTACACGGCAGAACTGTTACGACTTTATTGCTTTGAAGTGTGACACTTAGCTTACAACGTTATGATGAGGGTATGACGGCGAGAAAGTACGTCAACCATTGTATTGCTGCTTCCCTTCTTATATCTGCTAACATAACAAAAGGTCTTCAAAAACTTAACCTACTTGGCGTAACACCAAGAAAGCTTCTGTTGCTCGCGAAGATGCTTAAGAGATTCATGATCCGAATAGACGATGAATTCTCTCGGCGATAGATAATGCTACCAGTTTTGGAGTGTTCGGACAAAGACATAAAATTCCTTGTTATAGGCTAAGTAATTCAAGGCGGCATCTTAGAGTTTTTCGCTGAAGTAAGCAATGTGTCAGTACTCCTGCATAAGGACAGCACCAATGCTAATACCAAAGGCATCACATTTAACCTCAAAAACCTTCTCGAAATTTGGCAGGGCGAATATTGGAGCAGACATCAGTTTAGTCTTCACGTCTTTAAAACTCCTTTGATCCTTTTTTGTCCATCTAAACTCAACGTTCTTCTTGATCGATTCAGTCAACGGTACAGTTATAAAGTTGAAGTTCTGGATAAATCTCCGATAAAACGAGGCTAAACCATAGAAGCTTCTGACTTCAGCAATACTATTCAGCATAGGCTACTCATTAATAGCTTTGACTTTGTCCTCATCAACTCAAACTCTATTCCTTGAAACGACATATCCGAGGAACATAACCTCGCTTTGACAGAACGCGCATTTCTTCAGGTTATCGAATAATTTCTTGGTGCAGAGTATGTTAAACACTAATTGTAAGCTCCCAAAATTGAGTTTAAGACAACCGAGCTTAGATTTAGGGCTTTTAGGGAAACTTATCCAATTGAACCCAAACTTTACGACTAGAATAAAAAAGTTAGTCGAGATATTACAGTAAAGTTAAATTTTAGTAACAATGACCCAAAATCCCAATTTTGCCCTTAGAAGTTGAAATATTTAATATATTACTAAAATCAAACTTAGATTGCAACGAGAATTTAGAGATAAGTTAATTGAGCTATAAAATGAGATAATATAGTATAATTTACTATATAAAAATACACGTAATTTTACGAGTGTACCTGGTATAAATAATAATTATACCCGTAAATTAACCCTAAATTATGTAATTATATATTTATTGTGTAGAATTCATGAAATTAACTTTAGAACATATCTTAAAAATAAAAGATATGCTAGAAACTTAATTATATGGGTAAAGTTATATATTTCACATGTTATTTACATAGGGTATATACTTATATACTAATTAAATAATTAAATCCTAACATATACTATTTATATTTAAGTAAATAATTAACAATACTTATCCTAAATGCATTGGAGCTTGCTGGAAATTTACGTGGCTACTGCAGAAGAAGTGAATTACTGAATCAAAAGTGCAAGGAGGAAAAGAATGACACCTCATGCTTTGTTAAAGGAGAAAACAAAAGAAAAAAAATAAAGAAAAATTCATAGGCGGTGAAAGAATTCTATAAAAACTATCCTATCAGCAGATTAACAACATTTAGCAGTTAGGAACCAAGAATAGAGAAAAAGAAAAATTAGAAAAAATCATAGAAAATAAAAACAAATTTAGAAAAAAAAGGAAAAATTAGTGAAAGTGTAGAATCCTAACCTAGAGTGGTTCTGCTGTGAAACCCAGTCAACCCACACGGTCCATCCATCGTGCAGGCCGTCCGAAAACCGCCCAATCTCCGCCGACCACCAGAGCACCTAAGAACACCAAAGTCAATTTCCTGCCCTGTTTTTTAATAATTTCTAAAAAATAATAAATCCGCTTAGAAAATTATGAAAAAAAATTGTACTTAGGTTATTTTAAACATGCTTTCATGTGATATTTTTATTTTTGAAAAATTCGTAATATTTAATATACTTTATTAAGAAATCTATTATTCACCCGAATTTATATTTGTAAAATAAATATACTATATGATATTGTTTATAGCTGAAAATTTTTGTGTAAGATGTATATGATATATAGGTAATTGCTATGTAGCCCAAATTTTGATTTGAATAATTTTAATATTTATTGCATTTTTAGGCCTAAAATTAGCTCGAAAATAGGTTGAAATTATGAATTTAATAGGAAATTATGAAATTAATTGATGAAATGGACATGTACTGATCTATAATAAATAGTAATAGTATTGAGTCAGATTGAAATTAATTTGGTGCTAAAAGAATTATAATTGGATAATTTATCATAATTTAGGGGTAAAATCGTCAATATGAAAATATAGGCAATAGGTCGGAAACTTGAAACCAAGTGATAACTGAATTTCCTATATTTTTAGAAGTCTATAGAAATTTTCGAGGAATTATTTGGTAACCCCAACTATTTATTACGAATTTATTAAGTAAAATAGCTTAAATTACAAGTCGGAGTGTATTTGTAATATTAATAGACTAAAATGAAGTAAATAGTTAAATAAAAACTATATAAAAGATTGCTGATCAGATTGGATTAAATGGAGATTTTTATTTTATTTATTAATATTTTCTGATCGGAATACACTTTAGGTGTATTAGAATTTAATAATACTTATATTGTTACAATATAAAGACAAATTAGATAAAAAAATAAATAAATAATTTAATAATGTAAATTATGTATAATACGATCATTTTTATATAATTATGTATAATTGTATTAAAAACTCAAACTACCTGTTAAAAGCCATATCTAAAAACAGGATTCGTAAAACCTGTAGTTAGGTCTATACGAACCCAATGACACTAATTTTGTTGAAATCGGACAGCCTTAAGTAATTTAGCTTATGACTATATTATATTCAAGAATATACATATTTCGGTAACCTTACCGGAATTAAAACGTGAATTAATAAATAAAAAGTACGTTTCGATACGATTGAAACGATATATAATATGTGAGAGTATATATGATGTACAGTATAAATAATTAATAATTTAATTCGATATATAGTGATAACGTGACAATATATTATGGAAATAATATATATATATATATATATAACCATTTTAGATTAAACCCTAATATTTTCGTAATTATTACGAAAACTGAATTTGGGCCTTTTGTGTAATTAGGACCTTCCAATACAAAGACGGTTAACAATTCAAGTCAGCAATAGCGAACGTCTAAACAAATAAGTTGGGATTGTGGTTTCACCGCTTGTTTGGGTGCTATTTAAAGTATCCAGAGACCTAAGAGTACTTCTGGTTATGTTTGTAGTTAGATGATTATGCGCATGATGTGTGTGTGAATAATACTCGGTTGTGACAGGAGTTCAACTCCTTAGTGTGCTGTTTTGCATATTTGCATGAATTCTGTATTGTGTGAACTTGTGGGTCACCTTTGATTAACACTAACGGTTATTCGACTAAAATATAATTGGACATGCATAATCACCCGTTAGGGGAAAATGATTAAGAGTATTAGGCCAAATACCGACTTCCTTCGATGAGAATAACTGAAATGGTCCTTTCCCCATCCTTAGTCGAACTAAATGACAAGTGAGGAGGTCGCGGCAAGGTTGGGGGCTATGATTCGAAGGCGGTCATGGGAGGAGGGTGTTCTCCATTGCACAAGCCCGGGTTTGGTCTGACATGAGTCGCGATGAAACTCCTCAATCCGGGTTGGAGCGGATGTAATTTCTTTAACCTCACAGTGGACCAGATAACACTGTGCAATATTTCATTTGAGCGATTGCATTGCATTTCATTATGATTATTAACCTTATTTGTGATTGTATAGTACTCTTTTGACTCCGTCCCACTTACTGAGTTAGTTATGCTCACATTCCTACAGACTCTTTTGCAGGTGTTAAGTAAAGACAAGATGTTCAAGTACCACCGTTCCCAGGTTAATGTGCTGCTGTGTGGGAAAGTGAGAATCGAGGAATTAACTGAACCTGAGCTCTTGACTTTATCTTTAAGTTTTGAGGAAAACTAATTGGGAATTCCTTGGCAGCCCACTAGTTTTCTAACTTATTGTATATAGACCACAAAACCTGTCGTTTTTAATAAACTCTGATTGTAAATTTTACTTTTGGACGGGAAACGTTTATTTAAATACTGTTGTGATACTAAACAGCAAGTTGTATAGAACAAGTATTTTGTAAAAGCTCTACCACATGTTTAGTTATTAACAGGTGTCAGAACAGACGTTTCAAGCTGATTGAGTTGTGTGCCTTATGTGAACTGCATCTACGATAGCAGCTGTGAGGTCAGCTTTTATCTTAGATTAGTTTACACGGCGGGACTGTTATGACTCCTCTTGTTCGGGGCGTGACACTAATCTCAATTGTTCAACATGTACGAGGAGGTCAACACTGTAGATCAGAACAATCTTAGTGTATGATTCATCAACCGCATAAATGTACTCGGTACATTAGTTAGTCCAAACGGCATTACCAACCATTCGAACAGACCATCTCTTGTCTTGAAGGTTATCTTCCATTCATCCCTAGGTCTCATCTATATCTAGTAGTAGCCGCTCTTCAAGTCAATCATATAAAAGATGCAGGAGCCGTATAATTTGTCAAGCATATCATCAAGTTGCGGGATTGGGTATCGGTATTTGATAGTGATCTTGGCTGTCAATGCACATTTGCCATGTTCCATCCTTTTTTAGCATGAGTACAACACAAGAACTCTTGATCCCATGGACATATCCGCAATCTATCAACTCATCCACCTGCTTCTTCAGTTCAGCTGCTTGCTTTGGATTATGTTACGTCCCGAAGCAGCAAAGTCGTAACAGCTTCGCTATGTAAATCATTCTAAGATAGAAGTTGGCCTTACAACTGTTATCTTAAACCTGATCTACATAAGGCATCTACAACTAACCCACTTTAAAGTAAACGGTTTATAATTTAAATAAATCATTATCTAAGAAAGTGAGAAAATATATATATACACTAAAATTCAGTTATTACAATTAATGTTTATAATATTTCTCCTGAATATATTTCCTAGTTAATTATTCAAAAATGAAAAATTCTAAAATAAAAGCTTAGACCTTAAAAATATACGTTTGTTCTTCAAATGTTTTTCCTCACTCCCCAAGATCTAGCAGTTGCTAGCTTCAGAGTAGTTGTAAGCCGCTTCTTAACCAGCACCTGCACGACGTCTATAGGGATGTAAGCAACCACAACTCAGTAAGCTAGGATGGAGGACTTAAAACTATACCATAAACATAACAAGGTTATCAACCAACTTATTAGGTGCAATACATGTTTAAGCAAATGCCATTGCACGACGTTGTCCGGCCTGTCATGAGATTAGGGAAATTGTGCCCGCTTTAATCCGGGTTGAGGAGTTGTCGTTAATGTAACAACTCACGACCAAACCCAGACTTGTGCAATGGAGACATCGCTCCTCCCGTGACTACCTTCGAACTATTGACTTCATCCTCGCCACGACCTCCTCTCTTATCACTTAGTTCGACCAAGGATGAAGAAGGGACAATTATACAATCCTGTACTATCCCTTTCGAAGGAGTTGGTATTTGGCTAGAAAATCTTAGGTTTCCCCTAATGGGTTGCCATGCAAGTTCGATTATGATTATAGGTCGTATATTTGATTAGGGTGATCAATCATTTCATACAAATCATACAATACAAGCCAGAACAACAACCAGATTTATAGCATTACTCATAATCAAGCACATGCACACAACCAACTATCTAACAAGCACAACTAAGTATAATCTCAAACCTCCAAAATACAGCAACGTATTAATCCTAGCTTACTTGGACTCCTCGCTCACTCACTTGAGGTCCAACTCACTCAGGCCATTACCGATCATTCCTATAACACAAACATGATTTTAGTTTTTCATATAACTATTATAAGTTGGTTTTATCTTATAATGCTTATTGTTATGTTTTGTTTAGGGTTTAATATATCCAGTTATCTAGGTTCTCAAATCTTTTACAATTATTCTAGGTTTAGGATTAGGTTCGAGTTCAATTTCTGCATCGGTTTCTAAATTAGGTTCTAGTTCGATTTGTAAGTACTATTTTATACCCGAACCCTAGAAATTCGTTTCAACTCATAATGTGAAATTAATCACATTACTTCCAGATATCCTAAATACCATCATTATCCCTAATCAATATTTTATTCCACCCGGTACACTTAAATCTGTATTAGTGTACCAAATTTACTCCTAATGTGAGAAATTTTTACATTTTTCATTTAATTACATAAATTTAAGTTTTCTATGAGATTTATTATATATCCCTATTATTTATATAATATCAATTTTTATCCTAATATTTTCTATTTATTATATTTCCAATAATTGCATATTATGTACTATTACTTATCATGTATATAATACACATAAAATATTTCTATCACTCTAATTACCATCTCCCAACATCAATTATCATTTCAAAATGTATAAATTCATCCTAAATCATATTTTACACCTAATTACCCTAGTTTACAAAATTAATTTAAAATTTACTATTTTTCCCTATTACTTATTTACTACATAATTAATCTAATAATTATATATAACACCTTAAATACTACAAGTATCATACTTCATTAGATTTCAACACCCTAAAACATATAATTATTTACTAAATCAGTAATTAACTATTTAATTACTTAATTAACCCTAAATTACCTATTTTATGCCTCATTTTAAGGCCTAAAAATTATTTAAAAATTTTGAAAATTAATTTTTGAAAATGGGCTTCATAGCACTATTCTATATCATCTAAGTAGTCTATACAAAAATTTTGAGCTCAAAACTACACTCCTAAGGTCATTTATTTCTAAACTGAAACATGCTCGGTTTTGCATAATTTCTTAAGGACTATATATCACGGGATATATGTTCATCAAAATAATATTTCTCCTAAAAACTAAATACAAAAATATTTCAGAATAACAAAATTTATAATTTTCTAAGAATATTTACTATTTTTTCAAAATTACACAAAATCGAATTGGAAATCGAACTCACCGATTTGAATAACTCTGGCCACCGTCAGTGGCCATGGGTGTGTCAGCCCACCTGGTGGCTACCACCACCATGTGGTGGTGGTGGTGGCCATCCACTCTCAATTACTCATCGGGTTTGAGTTCTCCTTACAAGCCTCAACTATACAGATTTTTGCTAAATTTTTGTAAAACCCTAATTTTCTCTCAATTTCACCTCTCTCTATTTTTCTAAACTTCTTGACATCCAAAATGAGCTTTTGAAAAATTTGGAGTATTTATAGAGCTTTAGGGAAATTATTGTGTATTAATTTGATTAGACAATTGCCTTATCTTCTTCTAATTTGACTTTTGTGTTGTTCTAATTTAATTGGTTAATTTTTTTTCTTATTTTTCTCAACTGCCACGACCAAAATCTAGATTATTCCTTATTTTTTATGATTTTTCTTTATTTTTCCTTAATTAATTATGAATTTTCTTTAATTATTTAGTATTATTTTAACTCATTTCGCGTATTTTAAGTAATTACGCGTATTTCTACCTATATGTAAATTCATATATAGTGTAAATAAATATTTCTAAATATTATTTAGGTCATTCTATAATTTTTAGTATATATATAATTTATCTCTAGCGATTCATTAATTATCGAAATACATTTTACGTATTTTCAATAAATAATGAGTTATATACTTAAAATTTGAAAATTTTATATTCTTTTATTTTATTACTTATTTTCTTAAATTGGACTCACGGGATCATTTTTACTAATATTTCTGGCTTTACTTATAATTTAAGCTTGATTAGATCTTTCAACCAATCAAAACCCTAAGTAACTGGTTATGAGGCTTACAGATTAAGCCTGCAAGCGGGTCAATTTGGTAAGGCAGCCCCTGGTTGAAGGTCGATGCAATGCTTAATTCCTCTCAAAAAAGGTGAACCTTTCGGTATTTCGTCAAGGATGAGGTCGGTAAATTTCCAAAGTAGTTGCTACACTTTAGCAGGTAAGTTCGTAGCCTCTTTAACCTCTAAGAATCTCTTAACTAAAAAGAGCACATAATTCTCGGCTTTAACTTTTTGTGTAAATTGAGCTCAAGAAATCACTAAAGACTTCTGCTGCAGAGATCTAGCAACATTTTCCTGGGCTTCTTGTACTTTCTTAGGACTCATAGGTGTCAATATAATTTTCTTCCCATCCTTTTGAAGCATATAAGTGTTTCTATACCCATCGTATAACACTCTTAAGTCAAATGGCTACAGTTGGCCGAATAATATGTGAGATGCACATATGGGAAGGACATCACATAACACCTCGTTTCTATACCTATCACCAATGATAATCGGCATTCTGAGTTGCTTAGAGACGTATAGTCCCCTTTTTTCGTTCAACCAGTGAATCTTGTACGGCTTGGGGTGTGAAAAAGTTGGCAATTTTATGGCCTTAACTACCCCTTACGCAATGACGTTGGTAAGCTCCCTCCATCAATGATCATAGCACATAGCTTGCCATTTACCCGGCAATTCGTATGAAAGTGGTTCTCTCTTTATTCATTCTCATTAGCCACAAAAGTACTGAGAGATCGTTGAACAACAAAACAATATTCGGCTCCGCACTCAAGAGGTATCTTGGCATCAAGGTCTTCTTGAAATTCTTCTAGCATCTGATTAGTTATCACTTCTTCCTCTCATTCACTCGTACTTTCTACTTCAAATTGGAGCTTATCTCCCTTTATGGTCATGACTTGGCGGTTTGGACACTGACTAACTATTTGTCCAAAGCCAAGGCATTTAAAACATTTGATTTCTCTGGTTTTCCTCCCCGAACTCTGACCTTGGTCTCTTCGAATCTCAGGCTCGTCGATCTTGCTCTTACTTCAACCCTCATCTGTTCGGCTTGGCATGTGTCCCCGATGTTCCTCCTCGAAACTATTTGAAACTCTGTCATTCATTGGTCGGCTTGACAGGCCACTCCTATTCGGTATCAATGTTCAACTATTCGACATTCGGCTAACCTGGTTTCGCCGTTGCCTTTCAACTCTCTAGGCTACACAGATGGTTTCATCTAAAGTTATAAGGCTCTATAGCTTCACAATGTTACCAATCTCAACCCATAGTCCAGAGATGAACTATACTATAGTTCGGGTCTCAGGCTCATCGACATTGCATTGGATCATAAGCAATTGAAAATCTTGGACATAGTTGTCTACGGATCTATTACCTTGCCTCAAGTCTTGGAGTCATTGGAAAGCGTCTTATTCGTAATATTTAGGAATGAACCTACTTCTTAGAACTCTCTTCATCTTGTTCCACATTCAAACCTCACATTAGGTCCTCAAGTAAACATTCTATAGTTTCTTCTACTACATTACCACATATCTAGAAAATTCTAACGTAGCCACTCTAAGGCGGACAGCATCTTTATAATAGTAGAAGTTGAATATCTTTTCGATCTTCTCTTCCCAGTCTAAGTAGTCATTAGTACTATCAGACCCGTTGAAGCTTGGAATATGACCTTAAGATATTCAGCACCTCTTGGCGTTCTGAACTCATGCTCATCAATCCTATCATACTAGTCTTCTACTTTATCCAACTCTAACCTTTTTCTTGCGACTCTATCGGCACGTCGTGGTAATACTTGGTTCACTGGAAAGGCTTCTAGAGCTTGCTCATTCATTTGCCTCCTCAACCAATCTCTCATTTCTTGGCCCTGCTCAGCAACTCTCTCACGCGGTCCAAACTCTAAAACCCTATTTACTGAGATGGTTAAGTTGGCTACAATAGCAACAAGATCTTATATTTACTCATCAGTAGTACGTGGTGTTTGTTAAGTAACTCAACTACAACCATGAGCATCACTATCGACATTGTGAATTTCTCCCTATACACTAAGGTTTAATATTCTCGACACAAAACTTCAGTAAAGACACTACACTTAGATGCTTTCAATACACACATAAGTATTTCGAAGAGCAAATTGACTATCACTATAAAACTCTCAGTCTCAACCTCAAGCTCTAATATCAGGAAATTATATAGTATGCTTAGAAGCTTAATTATCACTAGAACTTATTGTAGCAAATCTGACTAAAATAGGTCCTCCAAAATATCAAAGAAAATTAGTAGGAAATAGTCTATAAGCAAACAAGAATAGCTAACATGAAGCTGCTTAGAGGATTTGACTCATCAACGAACACAACATGACTTAACATCTTACTTGATATGACGTTCAAGTTAATGTCAAGGTTCACTCGCTACAAATCTTAAGCTACTCAGTAAAATTAGATAAGAGCGTATGAAAGATGGACTTAGAGATGTTTTCTCATAAGAACAGAATATTCAGTCTTAAAATATGTAAATTATCTCCGACTTATAAGAGAAATAGACTATTTATAATAAGTTTCTAAGGTAACATTACAAATAAAGAAATTATAAGAAAGTATAAGAAAGTATATACAAAAAAAGGGATTCCTAATACATACGAAAAATGGTAAAAAAGACAAAAGACAAAAGACAAAAATGGAAAAGTGGTATAATGTCAAACAAAGTGGATAGGTAGTAGTGCAACATTAGTCCTGTATGAATATTCTCTAACCATAGTAGACGAGAGTGATCAAGATGTTGCAGCAACAAAGAGACCAGGACAAGAGAGATGGTAGCATGTCAAGAGAAAACTACTTGGCTGGTAAGTAAGTCTCTCGTTACTCGGTAAAAACTTTTCGACAGCAGTTAGTCAGATTACTCAGTATAAGGTCTTCTATAAGGGAATGGTCGACATCATCACTATCAAGAGCATAGATTATAGTATGACAATATAAGGAGCTTGAGAAGTTCAGCTACCTTCCTTCGACGTAAACTTTCTCATCATCAGCAGGTTACTGAGAGAGAATTTTTCAAGTAAGAGATTGGAGTCCTCGGAGCCATACAGAAGTAATGAAACCGCTAGTCGACAGTTCATCAAGAAAGAACCACAATTGATTTCCACTTTCATTAGTCCCATATAGACCCATAATTTTATTGTCAAAGTGTCGATTAAAGCCACGTAAGTGAGCCAAATGGGTCAACTTATCCCGTTTCGCATTGATGTGTAGGTTAAGTAAGTTGCCTTACTTACAAATGTAAGCTGTAATTTTTAACTCAACTTGCCATATTGCGGGTTAGCAGGTTAAACAAGCTAGCTCGTAAATTATACCATTATTCATTTCTTACAAATATATTTTGTAAAGTATTCACAAATCATAACTCATAATCTATCGATTCCAATTTACCTATTTAGATTTTTTTTGGACTAAAAATTTAGTTTTTATTTCGTTTTAAAAAAATAAATTTCCAATCCTTCTAGGAAAATATATAATATAGATATATACATTTATATCGATATGGAAATGGAAAAAAAATCCTATAATAAACATGTTTACAACAAAATAGATTATGAGATTTTTGTAGTCATTATATCAATAAAATTACTATTAGTATCATAATGGTTATATAAAAATCATAAGCAAAAATTTTGAGTTGTTCATGATACTCTTATAATATAACAACATGAGGAAAATGTCCTATTTATGAAATTTCGGGATGATATATACATAATTTACAAATATGCATATTTATTTTTTATTTTTATGGATTGGTAGGCCAACCCGCTTCACAATGGGTTGGTTGATTTTAGCCTACAAGTTAAATAGGTATCGTTATACAAATCAATTCGTATAATCCATATAATCCATCCCACTTACTCAGCTCCAATCAATCTTTCGGAGTTTAATTTGTTTGCAAAACCCATGATCCATCTCCCATTATCATTCCTGATACCCTTCCATCTCAATGGCAGCTTGTTTTGATGAATGAATCATCGAATCATCCGTGTTCAGTTTTACACATCGTCTTCCGAAGGGTTCCAAGTCAATGGTTACTTGGTGATGGAGAGCAAGGATTTGTCTTTCTTGCTGCGGATCCAAAATTCATGAGCGCAATCGAACTCGTTCAATTAGTGAAAAATCTGAGATGTTATTATTTTAAAAAAGAGTTACGGTTTCTATTATTTTAAAAACGATGAACTGAGTTTTGAACGTATATATATGATAAATATCTCTTTCATACCAGATAATTAATTCCTATCCAGACTAGTAATGGGTGATTGTCGTGGTTGGCAATTCTCATTTGCTGCCTCCCATATCCTGCTTGTGTTATCTAATCCTTGACAACTGCACAACGCCTGATCTAGATCCTTATTTGGATTTTACGACCTAGGATAGGATGCATCAATCATAATGTTCCTCTTTTTTTCCCCCTTAAGTTTGACTGCCATTGACAAACTATTTTAATAGTCTCACCATACAAAGAGTCTATTTTAGGGCGGGGGGAAGACAGAATTCCCAAATCCATCCTAAATTTTCTAACAACCACCACATTCAAAATAAAAAAAAATAAAAAAAATCATTACCCGAAAATATATAACAAAAACATTGTAAAACCCAATAAGGTTATAGAAACCAATTGGATTTCATTCTAAATTTCTTTTTTTTTTTTTAATTATGGTAGCGACCACCCTTAATCTTAGGATGGCTAGAAAGTAATGTTTTTTATCAATTTTTCTATTGCCTTTCTAACTTTCTAAATTTTTTATTTGTTTTATAATCTTTATTATTATAAAAAGATCTAGAACTTATGATAAATTGCAATCTTATCATAGTATTTTATGATAAATTATTTGAAGTTATATTATTAAGTTTACGATGCATGTTAATATGTAATTGAAAAAGTGTGATTAAATTGCTGGAGACTACTGTACTAATTACAAGTACATAAAAAATAGATAGGTTGCTAGGTATCTAATAAAAATGCATAAAAAATTTTCATAGTTTTAAAAGTATTTAGGTTTCATAAGATAAAGATTTTAAAATAGTCTTACACATTAGAAAATTTCAAAACCAATATCTACATGGTAAGGTATGGGTATAAGATCTCATACCCTTTTACCATATACCCACTTACTCTTATTTATAATGATATACTATTTTCCATTAAATTATGCATAAATGTTTCTTTATAATATCCATTAGTTGACCTATAGTAATTAAATCTATAAATTACAAAAATATTCATTAAATGTTAAGATAACGATTATATTCATAACCATCATCATATTAGATACTTTACCACCCATGTTAAGTGAGCATCTCGAAATAATAACAGTTATACGTAAGCATATGTATATATTAGAGGAATACACAGCTACAATAGTTAGACACGAAAAAACTACTCATTGCATATGGAACTTCTTGAATTTTCTATATTTTAAGTTGGGATGGATTTTAGTTAAAGTATTAAAAGTGTAAAATTAAATCAGATGTTTTACTAAAGGATATATAGATAAAACTAACTACAACTTTAAAAAATGGCTTGGTGCCGGGACTGGGATGATTATGTTAATATACATTTGGGGTAATCGATTGTGACGATATTCTTTGCATGACTCAAAATCACTAAAAGAAACCACGATAAATTAAAGAAATCTCTTCCTTTTTTTATAATATTGATTGCATAGAGACCAATATCATGTTATTGTTGTTAGGCAGTTTCGAATCCCATTAGGACTTGATCATTGATGAGCTTATTTTGCTGTTGACTATTTGCATGATGAATTCTTTGGTTTATTAAAGGAAAAAAATAATAATAAAGAAAAAGAAAGCAATCATAAGCATGTCATGAGTAAAGATAAATATATATATATATTTTTTTTGTGTGTCTGGAAAATATAATGAGATTCGTTAATCTTGTTGCAATACAAACTGTATCTAAGTGCAAGGACCGTTCCACTTAATTTATATAATACTTAGCATTAAAATAAAATCAAAGACACTCTTCCATCTTTAATCGTTGGGTGGCGATTAATTAAATCTTTCACTTTCCGGGAACAAAGTTTGTGGCGTAGGCCCAAGCATTGTTGTTTACAGGGTCAGCAAGGTGGTCAGCCAAGTTTTCCAATGGACCTTTCCCGGTTACAATTGCCTGAACAAAGAACCCAAACATGGAGAACATGGCAAGTCTACCGTTCTTGATCTCCTTAACCTTCAACTCGGCGAAAGCCTCTGGGTCATCAGCAAGGCCCAATGGGTCGAAGCTACCACCAGGGTAAAGAGGGTCAGTGACCTCTCCAAGTGGCCCACCGGCAATACGGTAGCCCTCAACGGCACCCATCAAGATAACTTGGCAAGCCCAGATGGCCAAAATGCTTTGAGCATGGATCAAGCTAGGGTTACCCAAGTAATCAAGCCCACCCTCACTGAAGATTTGGGCTCCGGCCTTGAACCAAACAGCCTCACCGAATTTAACGCCATTGCGAGCCAAGAGCTCCGGGAAGACACACCCGAGAGCACCAAGCATGGCCCACCGACAGTGAATGACCTCGAGTTCACGGTTCTTGGCAAAGGTTTCAGGATCGGCCGAAAGCCCAGCAGTATCCCAACCATAGTCACCAGGGAATTCACCGGTGAGGTAGCTTGGTGGCTCACCGGAGAATGGGCCCAAGTACTTAACACGATCAGGGCCATACCATGGGCTTCCGGATGAAACGGGCTTGGCAGCGGGCTTCCTCATGCTCACTCTCCCAACGCCAAGGTTTGGAGTGGATGGAGAGAGTTTCACTGCCTGGCCAGTGAGCGATGGTGAGGAAAGAGCCATTGTGGAAGCAGCCATTGGTTTTTCCCTGTACTTAGAATGATCAGTTGATTTGAAGGATAGTAGTTGGATTGGTGTCTGTGGTTTAGGCCTTGACTTGATGGGTTACTTAAATAAATAGGGCATATGGAAAAAAAAAAAAGGTCCTTATCTAAGGGATCTCTATCCACATTTCAATTGGTCGGTACAATATCTTGACTTTGATTCTCTGTGTCCTAATTGGCACACTCCGTGGACGAAGCATTTTCGCATCTGCAAGAAAATCACTGACCGTGGGTAGGTTTCTCACCAATAGGAGACTGGCACTTGGATTATTGTGGATAGCACTATCCTGGCATGCACATTATCACAGTAGCTGTGCTACTTTAGCCATTATAAGCTATAGTGTCCCCACATCATGTAGCGACTAAAATTTCTGAGAGCTAGCTAACTCATATTGCTCGGGTTCTCATTTATTTCATTTCGTTGTATTGCAATGTCTAGTTTTCTTTTGATAATTCACGATGCCACTAGCATCCATGCGGGCCATTTTATTTCTTTGCTTATCGATGTAAGGATGGATTATCTCACATATACATGTATATCTCAAGCAATGTGACTAGAGACATCAAGGTTGTAATTCGCAATTTTGTATAACCAATCTCGGCAAGTTATCTTCTCTTTAGAGTGAATAAGGGTCTTAATAACATTTTGAAATCACTTATTGAAGGTTTAAAAGTAAAAATTTCATATTATCTAAGATTAGATACATATTTGCAAATAATAATAATAATAATAATAATAAATATATGAAATAATAAAAAGTTTGTTAGGTTTCTCAATAATTTCTTTAAGCTTTTGTTGACTTTTTTTCTCGTAAGAATTAAATAGAGCAAAAAAATTGTATAAATTATTATGACGATAACAATTATTTATAACACCCTGAAACCTAAATAATTATAGTCCTATCACATATCAGCCCTAGAAGCCAACACACTAAGGTATTTAGTAACTTACGACTTATTTATATTTCATAGATTAATAAATACCACCAATCTCACATAAAATGTGTCTACAAAGATTAAATAGGGTGGTAAAATTAACCATTTATCTCAAGTACACAACACCTGTAATCATTCTGTTCAAACATTGAAGCTTTTCAAGTTATCAATCATCTAACTTAAATAAACTCATAATTCTAAACTACGAGTGTCATAATTTATGAGTCATTATGTAAAATCAGTAAGGAGTCACAAGTGACCCCTATAACCTACAAATAAAATCACAAATGAACAACTGTTCAAAACTCCCACTTAAATTCCAATATATTCAATTTAACTACTAAGCAAAACCCGTTTCATTATTAAAGTAGTAATAGCTTGTCTCCTCATTAAAGTAATAGTAATCAAGGTCAAACTCCTCATAATATTCGGTATTCTTCATAGAACTTGTACTTATAATTGAAAAACAATAAATCCCCAAGGGGTGAGCTATGCAATGTCTAATACACTTAAAGTATATGCGTGTATCACATACAGCCATATGCATATATGTCTATTATAACAAACAAAATTTTGTTATCTTTTTATTTGACAACAAATAGCATAGTTTTAGCATCTTAGAACTTGGAGCAACTAATGAATTCTATGCATGCAATATATAATACATACTATTATTAATGTGGGTCCTACCTAATACCCAAGTAATCCTTCATAAAATCTAGCTAAATCATCTCAATACAAAACCTCCATCAAGTGAGTTGGGTATGATCATTGGGTGTCTCACAAACCCATTGAACCCTATCGGTGAGAGGTTGAAGCTAAGTTCAAGCAGGACATTAATTTAAATAGTCTAAGTTTGAGTTTAATCTAATTAATCAACTAAACTAGTCAAGCACAACAACAACAATAACCATAACTACATATCCCATACCTAAATCTAAAGAACAACCAATGCAATCACTTGTTGCTAAACCAAGAGTACATCTAAAGTTAAGATCTTGTATGTAATATAAAAGACAATACTTAGAAACTACCTTCTAAAATTCCCTTTCATGCCCTAACTCGGTTTTCCTATTTCTTACTTAATTTTTTAGTTCATGTCATTGATATTTGAGTTTTTAGAACAAATTTAGAATCCTAAAATAGTTTATATTAGATTAAATTATGGTTTGAAAGACTAGAAAACAAAGAAAAGAAGGAACAAAGGAAGGTATAAGTCTACAATCAAGAATCACAACCATAGTTCATTTTCTTACACCAAAGAAAGTACACGATCGAGAATTACAATCATGGACCTTAACCATGATCCTCTCATCTACAATTTCTTCTCCTTCTCTACGTACAAAAGTCATCACGACCCTTTTGGAAAGACCACAATCACAACCACGACCATAGTCAGTGGCCATGTTCCTCTTGTATGAACTCTTTCTCCTTCAATCACTATTCCTAACACTTTTAATAACATCACGTAATCATCAATCCTCTACACAATCAAATCAAACCCTTCCCTTAAACATAACACTCTAACATCAACACTATGATCCTTGATACTTGATACATCAATATCAATCTATTCTAATCTAAGCTACAAAACCATTACAAAATAAAAGATTGAAAATTCTTACCCAATCTCTCATTAAAACAGCACCAAGATTCATGTCACCATCTCTACCACGTTGCAACATATAAATCCAATAAGGTTTTCACCCTTCTTTGAAGAAAAACAAATTTTACAACGTCAACCAAGGATAACTTACCTTAGTTTCACGTCCTCTTAGTGAATCCAACTTTTAATTGTGATTTTTGGTACTCAAAAGTCAAATATCCGAATTTTGAGACTCTGGTTCAACAATAGCGAAAAGGGTTCTCAACTTGTTAAACAAGAGATTATAAAATGGGGTGTTAGGATTAATAAGAGTTCTAATCTTAAATTGACTAAAATGCTCTTATAAGCGTTAGTCAATTACATATCATACTAGTCCTGCTATAACCTTATTTTATTTATTTTTATTTTCTCTTTTACTTTATTTTATGGGCTTTAGAACATCCTTTAAGTTGACCCTCAAAATGAAAATATTTATCATGAATCAAATTTGTAAGAATCCAATCACAAGTGATATGATGTGTAATGATCTATCTAATAATTGTATCGTGCTTTTTTACTACATAGCAACACTACATGTTGGATGGTTTGTGATTAAATCTTAAAAAGTTGATCCATAAATAAAATATTCTCTCTCAAATTGGAAGCATAAGAATGTTTAGTTTGAATTTAAAGTTATAATCCTCACTATTGTAAAAGGAAATGTATCCTCCATATTATGAACCAAATCAATTGTAAATGTTTTCTCAAATAAAGATTCATTTGTCCAAGATCTCTCTATCCTATAAGAATTTATAAATAAATAGAAAAACGATTTTGGCATTTCAAGGATTTAGTCACTTGGTATATTTTAGATTATTTTATGTGGGACGTAAGAGCCTTATACACAAATCATAGAGAAGAGTTGATGAATATGATGTATTATGATAGGGTGAAAGACTAGGAAACTAATGGTGGAATTCAAATTAGTAGACAATATATAGAACTTTATCCATGGTGTCTTATTATTACAAGATGCCTGACTCCATTTTTTAAGCTAAGCACCTCAAAGCATCGGAAGGATATTGAGGAATAGTTATCAGTCCTTGTCCATTGCACTTGTTTTTTCAATTTTGCTTTTGCTAGAGAAAGCTTCGCCCTAACTTCTTTTCCTTCGTCATTTTATTTTTCCTTTTCTTTTGTAATTTTGAAATTTTTCTTTTCCTTCTTTTTATAAAAGAATAGATTGGACCTTGCATTATAGAGAGTTATTGGGGAATAAAATTAAGAGACAATTAAAGTAAAAGTTTCTCAAATTAATTATATGAGATTTCAACAGATTCCAGCTTTTGCAAGAACCAATTCATGAATTAAAACAAATATGTGAGCCTAGTGGAAAAGTTTGTCTTCAAATTATATGAGCTTGAACACTATTAAATTAGCTAATAAATAGTTTATAGTTATCTTCGACGGGGGTAAGCGTATATAGGATTAATAGCATATAAGAGGCTCTTAAAGTTTGGAACCGAAACCTATTACTCACACTCTAAAACCATTCTTTAGAACCTATCCTATAAAATACATATATGCTTTTCTTTTTTTTTTTTTCTCTCACGAAAACTATAAAATTTAGAATTTCCTGAAATTCGAAGGAAACTTATGACAGTATTAAATTCATGGATTGAACCATGAATATATTACTTCAATTTATTGTTTTGGGATCAAAACTTTACAACCCATCAATTCATTGTCATTTTCTTAGAGAAGAGATTTAATAAGTAATACATGTTATGTGAAAATACATGTAAATTAGGATTGAGCAAAAAAATCGTAGATTGCGGACCAAATAGTAAACCAAACCAAACCAAACCAAACCAAAAAATTGATTTTCTTTTCCAAACTGTTTCATTTATAGTTTGGTTGTATATAAATAGTTCGCGATTCCGTTAGTGAAAGCAAACTGAACCAAACCGTTTATTTAAATAAAAAAAAAATTCATGCAATTATTTTGTACTTTTTTATATTTTTTTTCATCAATCTTCATAGATTTCATTAAATTTTTAATATCTTATTATTCTTTATCTTAATTTTGAGTCAATTATTAAGATTAAATTAAGTGAATTTCATTATTATTGAAGATAAAAATGTTTAGTGAAAATCTAACACAAACAATTTGAACTGTTGATCAAACTGAACTGAACCAATTTTAATTGGGTTCGAAAAAATTATGAATCGAACTGTATGGTTGGATTTGACTTTCAACAAAAAAAAAAAAAACTGAACCATTATATAAGTTCAATTCGATTAGAGGGGGTAAACCGTACCGAACCAAACCACGTCCACCCCTAACATGAACTATCAATCGAATTCGAATACGTTAGTTAATAGTAAGTAGTTAACTAAAATCCCACTACCTATATTACCTAATTTTTAAATATAATTAGTAGTTATACACCATATGTATTTACATATAACATATACTACTTATTGAATATTTTTCCATAATCTTCTCAAGTGTTCGTTCAAGAATTGAGACATCTTACCACCATATGATATTTCAAAGAAACTTTCAAATTATACCACATCCACTAATTTAATTACAAACATTTTCACTAGAATTAATAATGCATTTTGTCCTTGTGTTAGTTTGCCCATGATGTGATGTTAAAAACTATTTTTAGAGGAAGATATATTACCCAATTGTTTGCAAATATTTTCCTCTGAATCGCTTCTTCCAAAAAAAAAAAATAAATAAATAAAATTAAATTTCTTAGATATCACAATAGATGTATACAAATTGATTTCTCAAAATGGAAGGAGATGTGATCCAAACCCTTTTCTTTTCTTTGTATTGCATTAGTTTTCAGGGCTATAATCTTCATGGTAAATTCATTACATAATAAACTGTTTAACTGTAGGCTTACCTTGAATATGCAATGGAAAATTTGGAAACATAGGGATGATGCAGTTTTAATTTTAGGGTATCCATGCAAACTGTTTAATTATCTATATATTTATTACAATATGACCGATCAGGTTCTAGTATTAATATTAAATTTGAGTGGGTAAGTTCTAATTTTAAACCAATAGAACTTGTACCTTACATATAGAGCTATATGAACAAGTTCAACCCAAATGGATTGGCTCACCTAATATATCTAACAAAAGTAGATGGCAAGAATTGTCTCTTTGACCTATTAATTTTTTGTTGATATAGGACTTTTCTACTTTTAAAGATTATTATTTTAGATGTAGAACTCATTATAATATTCACACATTTCTTTTCAAATGAAAACAATATATATGATGATATTAGTGTATTATGGAAAAAAAAAATGACTAATAAATTTACAAGTTTCCATAAGGTTTTTAGCTAATCTCTGATGCTTTCAATTGTTATGATTCAATATTTGGAGAACATAACAATAAGGATAGAGCACTTGATATAGAGATGTTACAATGAGGACAAAGCGTGTAAAGAAGGTACTTAGCACAAAAAATATTCAATTTATGGCATTTTTTGGGTAAATATAGAACAATATTATACTCTAAAAAGTAGATGTACATGCTTTTAAATGTACTAAAGGAACAGAAAAGGTAGGCAAATTGTAACTACTCTTAAATCACATCATAAATTTTAAAAGAAAATAAAAGATCTAAAAAATTTGAGTAGTTAATATTCAAGAAAATTAGTGTATTCTCAAGTTAGCCATTCCATCATCATCAACCCATATCAATCAGAAATAAGTGCGCGATAAGCATAATATGTAGATAATAAGGAATCCATTAGATAAACACAAGAGATTACGAGATCAAACAATATGTATTCTTATCAATGGTTTCGTTGTTAAAAACATACATAAATCTCAAGATATATATAAATCGAGAGAGAGAGAAAGAGAGAGAGGAAACAAGAAGCAATAATGAAGAAATAGAAAAAGATACAATACCTATTCAATAGATTTTTGTGTCTTAGGTGAAACAAACATTGTAATCCATGTTTTTGTCAGGGTTTCTTAAGGAGTGAGGCCTTTAATTGGTTTCGCCTAACAAATTTGGTGCTCTTGGCTTCACTATAGCTATGGAAACCAAATCTACAATTCATGCTTTAGACATAGAGGTAAAACTAAAGATGTTTTGAGCATTGCAACAGATACAACAACGACAACAACATGAATAAACGGTCAATAACACTTTATAAGAATTAACACATAGATTGTAAGCACTGGTAGTGAATCAAACTCCAACTCTTAATTTGTCATCTCTTCATATTGATCCTACAGAAGAATCTTTTAGGTTTTCATAGTAATTTGATGCCTCAACATTTAGACAATATACTTAAGGAAATTAAGCTTGGAATAATTAAGTTCTATAGAGTAAATTTTATAGGTTAGACTATCGAAGTTAAACAAATTTTTTATTTCCATCTCATTAAGGAAGAATAACACATTACTATTGCATCTTTTGTTATGAAAAAATAAACCTTATAATGGTTTCAGTTAATACATGGAAACTCAAGCTCTTGGGAGAATTTTATGCATGCATTAGAAACTAGGTTTAGACCTTTAGAGGTTATAAGAATGTTCTAGGCCCACTAATAAGACTACTAATTTAACCTCGTATAGTTGCTAATTGTCAATATGAGTTTAAGTCTTTATCCAATTATAGTGTTAGATTTTCAAAAAGTTTTGATCTTAAGTTGTTTCATTTCAGAGTTGAAACTAAGAGTTAGATGTGTGCAAATTGTTGAACCTTTTACCTTAATGCAATTCATATGGCTAGCTAACTAGTATGAAACAAAATTTCAAGAATAACTTCATTATATACTACCCTTCTCTTCATCTTTTTCTTCTACCAAATCATCACCTTTACAATTTTCACAACTAACTCACTTTGAAGTAAATAGCTCATAAGTTAAACATGTTATTTACTTATGAAATTATAAAAAATACATATTTACACTAAAATAACATGTGTATGTTTATAAGGTTTAGTAGCTTAATCATAATCTATTTAAGTAATACATAAATTGATACTAAAAGCTTTAAAGTTAAAATCCAAACCCGAGAGTGTAATTGATCCTTAGTTTTATATCCTCACTCCTTATGATCTAACAATTGCTAGCTTTAAGGTAATTAATTAGCCGCTCCTTAGCTAGTATTTGTAACAACATCTATAAGAATGTGAGTAGCCAACCACTCAATAAGTTGGGATGAAAACTTAAAACTATATTTCAAACACAAACATGGTTATCAACCAAATTAGTTAAATGCAATGCATGTACAAACAAATACCATCGTACGACGTTATCTAATTCATCGTGAAAATACACTCGATCTAATCCAAGTTAAAAAGTTTAGTGTGCATTTTAATAGCTCATGACGGGTTTATGTAATGGAGATACTGCTTTTTTCGTGATTACCCTCAAATCATTAACTTTACTTTTACTGCGACTTCTTCTCCTGTTACTTAGCTCAACTAAGGATGAAGAAAAGATCCATTACACTATCAAGTGCTATGCCTTTTGAAGGGATCAATATTTGACCGAAGAACCCTAAATGTTTTGCCTATTAAGTTGCTATGCAGGTATGTTTTAAACTTACAAATCATATATTTAGTTAGATCCAATTTAAGGTATTCAATCATTTCAAATAAATCATACAAATACAAGTTAAAACAATAAACCAAAATCATATAATCAAACTTAGAAACAAGCATATATAAGCATGCGTACTGTCGACTATTTAACAAACACAACCAAATATAATCTCAAACCTCTGAGTACTATAAATTAGCACTTCGAAATATAATAGCGTATTAATCCCAACTTACTTAGACTTTACGCTTGCTCACTCAAGGTACAACTCACACAGACCATCGCCGATAATTCCTATAATACAAATATTGTTTTAGTACTCATATAATTATCTTATATAAGCTTTATTCTATAATTCTTTATGTTATCTTCAATTTAAGGTTTTATTATACTAAATTATTCAAATTTTTAAGTCTCTTACAATTATTCTTAATTTAAGCTAAGTTCCAATTCTGTTTTCGAGTCGATTTCTAAATTAAACTCTAATTCAGTTTCTGATTACGGGTTTTATATGAAAACCCTAAGAACTCATTCCGAACTATTATTTGAAATTAATCACATTATACTTAGGTATTGTTTATCTTTTATTTAACCTCTAACTAGTATTTTAGTTCGTACAATATACCCAATGTGAGATCCCATGACTAAGTGTCTTGATGTGAACCGCAGCCAAGGACAGACAAAGCCAGTTGTAGGATCGTTTCAAGCTTACCGAAAGCTTAAAAAGGGTGATAGGGAATGTGCAAAAAAACAAGGATGTGAATGAAAAGTAAGCAAAAACTCACAAACAACTCCAAAGAATATGACATACCAATGAAACTTTCGAAAACTTACGACACAACTCGATATGATGCATGAATTGATCCGATGAGATTACTCGTCACCTAGTCTTGCTTAAGGGTTAGAACAAGAGCAAAATGAAAGTAAACAATCAATGTTTACGAGAGGAAATATCAAGTATATTAATGGTAATTTGATGTTTTCGGCTATAAATATAAGGATATTTATACCCAATAAGTTAGGGTAACTTAGCTAAGAGAGGAAAAGACAAAAATGGTATTTCCTAAAGAAATAATGTATAAAGAATGCAAAGGATAAAAAAAAATATTCAAGAAAGACAATAATTAATGTAATAAATTCTACACATGGTCCTGTACACTTAGTAGGAGTGCATTGGCAAGGCTGTTGGAGGATATAGACAAAGGAGTACGATCAGATTGCTTCTCTGAGTAAGCGTAACTAAGGATAAGTTCAAGGTCTCTTTCGGCTTCTCGGCAAGGAAGATGCTGAGCAATTAGTCAACTGGGAAACGGTTGAGCAAACACACGAGGTTTGGCTGCTGTCTCGGCATTCTTCAAGTCAACACGCAACTTCCAAGAGGTAGGTAGCTATACGACTCAGCATATAAAGTTAATCAAAAGCACAAAGAAACTCAGCTTTGGCATGAGACGGTTGAAGCAGGAAGATTCACCTCACCAATCCCTTTAATCCTTGAGCTCGGCTACTAGTTAAAGGCTCAATAACCTAATTCTTATCGTGTCTCACATGGGTTGTAGAAGGTTATGGTACTAGTTTATAAAGTTATGGTTGTGAACACCTTATCAACATAACCTTAAAACTTTTGAACCAAGTGGTTAAATAGGCTAATTAATGTTTGTTGGTTTAGATATTCACTGTATTTAGCTTGGAGCATTACAAATGGTATCAGAGCAGACCCCTTGCTAGCAATTAGATGATTCAAGTCAGGCTCCAGTTTAGAGAAGACATTTGAGGAAGGTGGGAAGTGTCACTAAGGTATGACTCCTTACATGCCTATAAGATGACCTTTAGATAGTGGGTGGCTCAAATCGTACATTGAAAAGAGGTCTTGCAACAAGGACGTTGTGTGTTTAAGGGTGGGGTGGGTGGTGTGGTAAAGATTGTGAGACCCTATGGTTAAGTGTTCTACATGAATTATGAAAGGTTGCAGTACTAGTTTATAAGGCCATGATTGTAAATATATTGCCAACATAAGCTTGAAACTTATAAGCCGAGTGGTTGAAATGGACCAATTAATGTTTGTTGACTTAGTTATTAACTATTTTTGGTCTTGAGTGTTAGACTCAATTTCTAATTTAACTACCAAATTAGCCCCATATGTAAGAATAACCTACATTTTTCATATAATTTCGTAAAATCCCATTCTAAATCAGATTTATATCATATTCTTATTATTATAATACCATAATTTTTTTATTTAATAATTTTCACTCATTTAATTCCTATATACATATATTTGTATTATTATATATTATATACTTATATCACATATTTAACACTTATAACACTACATATATTATCTTTCACTATCAATAACATGTTAAGATGTCTAATTATATTCTAAATCAGAATTTATACCTAATTAACTCTAAATCACAAATTTAACTTAAATATACCCCTTTACCTACATATTAATACATATTATGCATAATACATACAACTAATATCTCAAACCCCACAAATATCATCCTATATCAGCAACTATCATCTAAATATATGTAATTGCATACTAAATAAAAATGTTTAAAATTAAACTCAAATATTGCCTTTTATGCATGATTTTAGAAGCTAAAAATTAAGTGAAAATTTAGAAAATTAAATTTAAGAAAATCCATTCTTAACACTATAACATATATCTAAAATAGTGTATACAAAAAGGTTGGGTTGAAAACTACACTATTAAGGTTATTTATTTCAATATAAAAAATTAACTCAGGTTTAGTCATCTCTTAATAACAGTATATAACAAGCCCTAATTTTATTAAATTAATTTTTTTTCCTAAATCTTCATACAAAAATATTCTAGAGTACTAAATTTCATAATTTTCCATATATATTTGATATTTTTACTAAATTAAATAATTTTAGAAAGAAAATCAAAACTCACCGATAGAAAGGCTTTCAGCCACTAATGGTGGCTTTACCCTTATCGGCAGCTCCAAGTGTAGGGTCTACTATCTGGTGGTGGTGGTGGCCATTCCTCTCTAGATGATCGTCAAATGTGGGTTCCCTTTATAAGCTCTAAATGTACACTATTTTATCTAATTTTGCTAAAATTAGTTTTTTCCTCTCCTCTCCCTAAATTTTTCCTCATTCTAAATTGACCAAAATGAGTTTTGATAGAGGTTTGCTGTATTTATAGGGTTGTTTGGATGATTTAGTGAATTAATTGTTATCATTTGTCTCTTATCCTCTTCCAATTTACTTTTTATTTGACCTAATATTATTGGTTGTTATATTTTCTTTAATTCTCAGCATACCATGCCTCATTTTTGGATATTTCCACACTTTTCCATATTTTTCTTGATTTTTCCTTAATATTTTACAAATTTTCTTTAATTAATTAGTATTATTTTAACATATTTCGGATATTTTAAGTAATTTTACATATTTTTATCTACATATAAATACATATATGGTACAAATAAATTCTCCCAAATATTATTTATGTTATTTTATGATTTTTAATATATATATATAATTTATCTCTATCGATTCGTTAATTATTGGAACTCGTTTTACGCATTTCCGATAAATAACAAGTAATATATATATATATATATATATATAACTCAATATTATAATATTTTATTATTTCATTATTTATTTCCTAAATCCAAACTCATGAAGTCATTTTTATTAATATTTTTAACTCCATTGTAAAATTTTGACTTAATCGAATAATTTATATAATCGCCTTAAATTTTACAAATTGTTTTTTGAACCAACCAATCATGAGTTGATTATTAATTTTTGGAGGACCTCACATATAACCCCTTCTTAATTCCACTACTTTTTTTCCTTCCATTTCTACAATATTATAGAGTAATAAACTTTCTTTACATATAAAACATCTAACTCAAGCAAAAAGGAATGCTTAACATGAGCATGGATCATGCTTTAATTGCGACAAAAAGTATAACAAGCACTAGAATATGAGACTAAGATCTTATTATTGATTAGCAATGATGAAATAAAGGACGTTAAGCATGATATATTTGTCAAAAGAATGAGGCAAATAGGTTAAAAGATGAAACATGTGCTATTAGTTATCATACCTTGTAGGCTCTTTAATACCACACACAATAAGGTTTTAACGGACAATTGATAGTCATCTTATTTCAATACTTGTAGAGTTAAGTGGCACCAACAATTTTGTGCATAATAGACATGTTAAACACTTGGGTTTGATAACATTGCTTACCCTAAGATTTCAAGTGTTGATTGGAAATACTACTCAACTGGAATGTAATAGGTAATGTATTAATATCATATCAACAATTTAAGGCATAATGCTTCACTAACAGGTGAAGATGAAGGAAGTACAAGCCTAATATTAAATCATCAATTAAGATAAATGGTGACTTTAGATTTTTTATGCTTTCTTATTTTTTAACTTTTGGCCTAGAAATTTGAATTTAAAACATCTAAAGACTGCCGTAGTATCACAATTCAACAAATCTTAGGTTTATTTTCACAAGTGTTAGTGACGCTCTCATAATTGCCACCAATGAGGGACATTTGACACATCATTCATCTCATAGAGGTCACATCACCTACTAATGCAAAACCATACGGATATCCATAATTTTAAAAGAGTGAAATCAAGAAGCAAGTTAAGGAAATGCTACGACATGGCATGATACAACATGGCAACAGTCCTTTCTCTTCCCATACACTTTTGATATAAGTAAAAGATGGGGACTTACATTTACATATTAATTACAAAGAATTAAATCAATTCACAATAAAAGATGTGTTCCTTATTCCAATAATAGATGAATTTTTGGATGCATTATATTACGCCTTTGTGCTTTTTAAATTAGGTTTACATTTTGGTTTCAACCAAACATGCATAAATGTAGCTAATATGAAGAAAAGCTTTTAAAAATCATGACGATCGCATTGTATGCAAGGCTTGATCTTATGGTCTCTGTTCCATTAAATCATTGGCATAATCACCTAAAAAAATTTTCAAAACAAGGTTAGTAAAAAGGTTAGCAATCAACTATATACTAAATAAACGCACATGTACATATATTAAACCACAAGCGACCTAAGAATGTAAAATGCATCAATCAACATTCAACACTTACCCATATATACTCGTTTAATTCATTAAATCATAGCTTAGCTATGGATGACCATCTAGTGATCATATGGAATCAAATTGTTAGAATCAATTTTGAAAGCATGAACCTTTATATGTCGACTAGAGTCATTGAGTCAATTTAAAAGTACAAATCCTTATACACCTCTTAAAATCCTAGAGTCATTTTGAAAATGTGGATCCATCATCCTCTTTAGAGTCATTTTTTATAGTATAGATTGATAGTGCTCATTGGAGTTTCTTTTGAAAGTATAGATCCTCAAATCCCTAAAGTTAGGTTTGGAAGTATAAGTAGATCTTAAAAGTTGGAATTTTGAAAAAGTAGGGAACGAGTTCTTAGAGTTCATGAGTCATTATTAAAATGTAAAGCGGATCACCCAAACTTATGATTCATTTTGAAAGAGTAGGGTTGACTCTTAGAGTTAGTTTTTGAAAGTATCGGTTAATTTGATTCCATGTTCATACGTATCAATCAATCTAACAACTCGTTACCATGAAATGTAATGAAGGTGTAATAAGATGAGAATAGGTACTAGAATTAAAATTACATTGTTCACTAGAGAGGAATTGAATAGGGAATAAGTAATGAATAAAAACTAGTATGCCAAAATGCCCTTATTTATATAATAAATAATAAAACAAAAAAATAGAAAAGACAAAGCAAAATAGATCAAATTCTATCTTAACCCAACAATTACTTTAGAACCCTAACGTAGACAAAGGAGAAATCGATCCAACATATCTAATGGATTCACTCAGCCACATTTGGATTGCTTTTTCTCATCAAGTTAGAATCCTTCTTCATCTAGATTCAATTCAACTCAAGTACGCAATGTGATCAATCTTATCAAACCCTAACCCCAAATTGAAAGCAAACCTTAAAAAACAAAGTCAAAACATTAAATTGAAATCTAAATGATTAAACCCTAATAAAAAATTGACGTATTATAGTAAGAAGCTTAGACCAACATTGCAACAATGTTGAGGTTGAAATCACTCAAAGCAAAAGAGAGGTGATATAGGAACTAACCTTGGTGAAAGTAGAAATGAGAATTTCCAAATGAACTTGTCTTCCCTTGTTGTATAGTGACCAACACCGAGAAAGATGGGGGATCATATATGATGGGAATTAGGCTACTTAACCTTTAACTCACAGTTGAGCCCGAGGACTAGAGGAACTAGCAAGACGAATCCTTTTGCTCTTATCAAGGCCAAGTATCTCCTTATCGACCCGTTTTGCACGTCGAGCCAAATGACTGCCTATTTCTCAAAGATTAAATGTCAAGAAACAGTATGCTGAGACATCTGCCAATCTTCGCTCTCTCACACTCTTATCTGAACCAACCACTTACTTGGCCTCAACCTTGCCAAGAGGTTGAAAGAGACTTCGAATTGATCCTTAGCCACCTTTACTCAAACAGGCAATCTGATCGTACACTTTTGTCCATATCCTCCAACGGCCTCACCAATGAATTTCTACCACGTGTACAAGATCACGTGTAGAATCTACTACACTAATCATTACTTTTCTTAAATATTCATTTTTACCTTTTTGTATTCTTATACATTACTTCTTTAAGATAATACCTTTTTTGTTTTTTCCCTTTTAGGCAAATTGCCCTTGTATTTATAGCCGTATGGCAGATCATTGTTATACCCCGAAATCGCAGAGTCGCAACAGTCCCACCGTGTAAACCATTATATGATAGTAACTGGCCTCACAGTGCCTATCATAGACATGATCTACACAAGGTGTCGACGATTCCTCACTTTGAAGTAAACAATCCGATTAAATGTTTAACTACAATTATGGTAAATATCACAAATTTTGAATAAACATATATAATTATATGTAAAGTCCATAGAACTTTCCAGGAAATTCTACATAAACATAACGATTCACCAATTTACATAATAACTATTAGTCTTTCATCCTTAACTACAAAGGATACTCTAGCTACACATCACTACTAAGTAAATTGATCTTCACACCCCTAGCTTCAAAAGAACTAACCTCTGGGTAATTGTAAGGCAACATAATACTTAAAGTGTTCAGAAATCTGGACCTGTAAAATGATCTATAAGAGTATGAGTAACTACAACTCAGTAAATTGAATTGGAGACTCATGAATGCATATAAACACAAACAATATTATCAAGCAATTATTTTCATGCAATGCAACAATCAAGTGTCATCGCACAACGTAGTCCAGTCCGTTGTGAAATTAGAGAAATTTCACCAGCTCTAATCTGAGTTGAGGAGTTTCCATGTTATGCAGCAGCTCACAACCAAACGTAGGCTTGTGCAATGGAGACCTCGCTCCTCCTACGACTACCTTCGAACCATTGACTTCACCCTCGCCGCGACCTCCTCTCCTATCACTTAGTTCGACTAAGGATGAAGAAGGGACCATTATGCAATCCTGCGTTATCCTTTTCGAAGGAGTCGGTATTTGGTTGGAGAATCCTAATGATCCTCTAACAGGTTGCAATGTATGACATTTTAGGTCATTATAGTCAAATAAGATTAAATTTCGCTTAGAGTTTTCAAACAATTCACACCAAATCAATCATAACACAAAATCCATCATACCACAATTTCAGCACAAATTCAGATACATTAAACATATGCGTAAACTACTTACAATCACAACCATATACAATCCTAAGTCTTTGAGTACCATAAAAATAATACTCTATTACAATAAGTAATAACCCAACTTACTTGAAATTTCACAGTCGGCCGATCACTTAATTGTAAGCTGATTCGTCTCAAGGTATCCTATAATACAAAAAAGTCTTTTAGTACTTATACTTTAAGGATTCATATTTTAAGTTATAATTTAACTCGTTTTTTTCCATATAGACTTATTATATACTAATGATTATTTCGACCCTATTTCGGGGTTTGGATCTTAAATTAGATTCTAGTTTTGATTCCGAAGTCTTAAATATGCTCGAATCCTAAGGTAAAATTAATTACATTAAGCTCGAGTATTCTAATATCCTATTGGGTCTTAATTTAGTATTCTAAACTATTCAGTACACGCTAATCCTAATTGGGGTATCGGATTTATTCCCGATGTGAGAAAATTTTACATTTTTATACAATTACCTAAAATTAAATTTTGTTTCAGATTTAGTATATTCTGATTTTTTTATTATAATATTATCTAAATAACCCTAATTTTTCAGATTTATTAAATTTTCAATTCCTCATATTCTTAATTTTCTACAATTACTACCTAATTCCTAAATTAATTACACTTAATACTCCAAAGGCTAGGATTAGGTTTCCACATCAGAGATTAACATCCCTAAACATCTAATTACTATCTAAATCAATAATTAGTATCTTAATCACCTAATTAACCCCAAATTACCTAATTTTTCCATCATTTTAGAGCTAAAAATTAACTTAAAAATTTTGAAAATTAATTTTTAAAAAATGGCTTCATAGCATTGTTCTATATCACTTAAGCATTCTACAAAAAAAAAAAATTGAGCTCCAAACTACACTCCTAAGCTTATTTATTTTTAGTTCTAATCATATTCGGTTTTGCTTAATTTGTTAAAAACCCTATATTTTCAGACGTGATTAAACTAAATCACTGTTTTTCCTTAAATCTATATACAATAAAACCTCAGAATAGCAAGTTTCATAATTTTTTAGGCAAAATAACTAATTTTAAGAAATTATACAAAACTGAAGCAAATAAGGGACTCACCCGATTCGATGCCTTTTAACCATCTAACTCCAGTCCAAGTGTTTCTGCTGGCCTAGACGGTGGGTCTGAAGTGGGGTGGTGGTGGCAGCTCGGTCCCAAGTGGTGGTGGTGTATAGGTTTGGCTCATTAGCCCTAACTGCACAGTTTTCATTTCTTTTTTTTCTGGTTTTTCTCTTGAATTTTCAAAGCTCTCTATTTTTTTCTAATTCCTAACTGTCTAAAGGAGTTCTGTGAATTTTTTCCCTATTTATGGAGCTTGGTGATAATTAATATGCATTAAATTAGATAAAACATTGTCCAAATCCCTTAATTTTTTGCTTTTATGTTGCATGATTCTAATTGGTTAATTTTTCTTCTTCAGCTCCTAACTTGCCATAACCAAATATTCATCATTCCCTATCCTTCTGCTTTTTTTTCTGATTTTTCCTCAATTAATTAATAATTTTCTTTAATTATTTACTAAGTTTTTGGCCAATTTAAGTAATTTCGCGTATTTTTATCTACACGTAAATACATGTGAGGTATATGTGAACATTCATAATTATTATTTAGGTTATTCTATAATTTTTAGTATACATATAATCTATCTCTAATGATTTACTAGTTATTAGATTACACTTTTCGTCTTTTCAGTAATTAGCAATTATTATACTTAAAATTTGAAAATTTTATAGTTTCCTATTTTATTACTTATTTTCTTAAATTCAAGTTTACAGGGTCGTTTTTACTAATTTTTCTATCAATAGTTTATAATTTGGGTTTGATCGGATCTTTTAACTGATCGTCCTAAACCTTGTGTTCTAAATTTAATCATACGGTTACTTGGCTTAACTTTAGGGCTTACAATCATTATCAATACAACTGAATATTCTTCCTTACATAAATACTGTTTTGTTTACTCTTATCTCATTCTTATCCTAAACTTTAAGTAAGGCTAAGTAACGAGTAACCTCATCGAACCAACTTGTGCATCATATTGAGATTGTGTCGTAAGTCCTTGGAAGTTCTTTTAATGTGTCATATCTATCAAAATTGTTCGAGAGTTTTGCTTACTTTTCATTCGCATTTGTCCTTGTGCACATTCCCCGTCACTTCCCTTTCAAGCTTTCAGCAAGCTTAAACTCATTCAAAGACGGACCTTATCTGTTTTTTATCATAGTTCGCACCATCTTAGTATCAGAGTTGAGGTTTTTACTGAGTTGTAGTCTGTTTTTGAAGTTCCATTTATACTCTATTTTATGTTTGTGAAACAGAGCAAGTTATCGTATCTGTTTAGTTGCTATGTTTGCTAGTTGTTACTTTTCTAGTTGTAGAAGTGTTTGCTAAAACTCCTACTTGAAGACTATGAGCTTTGAATCTGTGGAGAAAATAATTAACCCAAGTGTAAATGTTAATGTTGGAGATGACAACAGTGAAGTTGTTTACCATCGTCAACAGTTTGAGGGAACTCCGAGAAGCACTGACGAGAGACTTGATGAGGCGGCAAACTTCTTAGTAGATTCAACTTGAGCTATTTATGCGCTAGCTTATTAACCAATTGATGCTGCGCCTAACACCCTACAAGCTACTTAACGTGCTAGAGGTTAAAACCCAACTCGACCAATTCGAGGTAGAGGAGTAAGTAGACAAGTAAGATGAATGATAAACCTAAGAGAACTGGATGAAGAAAATGAGGAAGAGGAAGAATATTTTGAAGAAGAGTGAGCTCGAGTCCTTAAAGCATTTGACCATGTGAAGCTTTAGATTCCGAGCTTCAATGGATTTGGGAGTGCTGATGAATATTTAGAATTGGAAGAGAAAGTGGAGTATATTTTTTACTATTATCAATACGATGATTACGAGAAAGTGAGAACTGATGCTATTGAGTTCTCCAAATATGCCTCTATGTGGTGAAAGAATTTTCAGATTATAAGGAGACGAGAGGACTATTGAGAGATTAATACTTGGCTTGAGATGAAAAGAATATTCAGAAACAAGTTTATGTTGATTACTTATCTACAAGACACTTTTACTCGACTTCAGGAGTTGAGACAAGGAGGTCGATTTGTTAACGAGTATGTTCGAGAATTTTAAATACTTATGATCCACTGTGAAGTGAAGAAACCACCAGCTCAAACAATCTCTAGATTTATTATTGGGTTAAGAGGTAACATTCGAGACATTGTAGAGCTCTAACAATTTACTATAACAGATGAAGCCATTAGAACAGCCCAATGAGTCAAAAAGCGAAAAAAAAAGAAGCTAAGTACCGAACAATTTGCTAACTAGTCGACCAAGACAGGTAAGTCACCAAACTCAGTTAAGTATCGAACAGGTTCAAAAGGTGGATGTTCGAGCCGAATAGAAGGGCCAACCTAATAGTAACATGCCAACCTGTACTTATGAGAAAGGGTAAGAGTCTGGTAAGAAAACGAGCCAGATTAAGTGCTTCAAATGCTAAGGATTTAGACAGATAATTGCTTAATGCCTGAACCGAAGGACAATGGTCATCAAGGGAGACGTCCCGAAGCTAGAAGTAGAAAGCATTGATGAAGAACCCAAGGAGGAAGAGAGCACTGTCGAGAAAGAACTGATTAAAGAGAATATGTTTGCCAAGGACTTGGATCAATTAATGATGGTTATCCAACGCACAATGAACATAGAACCCTCACGAGATGAAGAGCAGAGAGAGAACTTGTTTCATACCACTTCTAAGGTGAATAATCAGGTATGTGCCCTCATTGTAGATAGTAGTAGTTGCACTAATGTAGTATCAACCAACCTTGTTACTAAATTGAAGTTGCCGACTGTTGCATATCCAAGGCTATACAAGTTACACTAATTGAGTGAGAAAGGAGCCTTACATGTTAATCGGTAAGTACTCCTGACAATCACCATTGGAAACTACTCTGACCAAATTCTTTGTAACATACTGCCCATGTACGTATTCCGCGTTCTACTAAGCAAACCGTAGCTATTCGATAGGAAGGTTATCTATGATGGATACTAGAATACGTATACGTTCAAGAAAGAAGGCTGAAAGATCATGTTGAACCTGATACTACCGAATGAAGTTAATAAGCTGCAAGCTAAACTTGCATGCGGATTGAAGAAGACTCTGATAATGAGTAAAGTCGAGCTTTGAGAGGCCCTCAAAGCCGATGCACTAACTATCATGTTAGTCAAGCGCCTATTAGAGATGAAGCAGTGGAGTGAACTACCACTGGAAGTAAAAGAGTTGTTGGATAAGTATGCCAACCTATTCCCAAAATAGATACCTAAGGGATTACCCCCAATTCAAGGCATAGAACACTGCATTGACTTGTTACCTAGCATCACACTATCGAATAAGCTAACCTATCAAATAAGTCCTGAGCAGGCTACTAAACTTTAATGTCAAGTCAATGAACTACTGGAAAGAGGTTATGTTAGGGAAAGTCTCAACCTTTGTACTGTGCCGGCGCTTCTAGTGTCGAAAAAGGATGGAATCTGACGAATATGTATCGATAGCTGAGCCATGAAAAAGATCATGATCAAATACAAGTATCCGATTTCGAGGTTGGAAGACATATTGGATGAGTTAAGTGGAGTTAAGGTCTTTAATTAGATTGACTTGAATTCTAGCTACCATCAAATCTGTATGAGGTAAGGAGATGAGTGGAAAACTGTATTCAAGACTCAACATGGGCTTTATGAATGAATGGTCGTGCCATTTAGCTTGTCAAAATAAACGACGACATACTTCCCAATCAAATGTCTTAATAGGTGGTTCATCAACCTCATTAAACTTTAATGAGGTTGATGAACCACCTATTAAGACATTTGATTGGGAAGTATGTCGTCGTTTATTTTGACGACATCCTTGTATACAATACCGATATGTCGAGTAACTGTAAATATCTTCGAGTCGTACTAAATATCCTCCATGACGAGAGATTATTCGGCAACCTAAAGATGTGTTGTTTTTTTCAAGAGTAAGTGGTATTCTTAGGCTAAATAATAAGCGAAGGAGGCTTATGAGTAGACGACAAAAAGGTCAGAGCAATCGTCAAGTAGCCAACACTTACTACTAGTACCGACGTAAGAAGTTTCTATGGACTAGCTTCATTCTCTAAGAGATTTATCAAAAATTTTAGCACCCTCTCACTACACCATTTATTGAACTAACAAAGAAAAAGGTTGACTTCCGATGGGGAGTAAAGGAAGAGAGAAGTTTCGCCGAGATAAATGAAAGGTTGACCTCAGCCCATGTACAAGCCCTACCTGACTTTGAGAAAATATTTGAGTTAAAGTGTGATGCGTTAGGCATTGGAATAGGCATTGTCCTAATGCAGAAAGGCTAATCAATTGCCTACTATAGTGAAAAGCTCAGTGGGACTTAGTTAAATTACTGTAAGCCCCACAACTAGTCATTCGAGGTTTCGATCGGTTGAAAGACTCGATCGAACCCAAATTATAAAGTAAAGTTAGAAATATTAGTAAAAATGATCTCGTAAGTTTGAATTTAAGAAAATAAGCAATAAAATAAAAAACTATAAAAATTTCAAAATTTAAATATATAACTCGTTATTTATCGAAAATGCGTAAAATGCATTCCGATAATTAACGAATCGCTAGAGATAAATTATATGTATACTAAAAATCATAGAATGACCTAAATAATATTTAAGAATATTTATTTATACTATATATGAATTTACATATATGTAAAAATACGCGTAATTACTTAAAATACGCGAAATGTACTAAAATAAAAAGAAATACTTAAAGAAAATTCATAATTAATTAAGGAAAAATCAAGAAAAATAAGTAATGATCCAGAATTGGGTCGTGGTAGCTGGGAAAAATAAGAAAAAAATTAGCCAATTAAATTAGAGCAACACAAAAGTCAAAAATTAAGGAATTTAGACAATGTCTTATCCAATTTAATGCACATTAATTACCACAAAGCCCTATAAATAGCAAAAAAAATTCAGAAGCTCATTTGGACAATTAGAAATCAGAGAAAATTAGGGAGAGGCGAAAATTGAGAGAAAAATTGTGGTTAAAAAAAATAGGAAAAACTATGCAATTAGGGCCTTTAAAGGGAACCCACACCAGACGAGCAACTGGGAGTGGACAACCACCACCACCGCATGGTGGTGGCAGCGCCCAGACCGGCCAACAAGGCCATGGTGGCCGGAGCCATCCATATCGGTGAGTCCGATTTTCAGCCCGATTTTGTGTAATTTTGTAAAAATAGTAAATATTATTAGAAAATTATGAATTTTGTTATTCTAGAATATTTTTGTATGTAGTTTTTAGGAAAAATATTATTTTGATGAAAATATGTCCCGTGATATATGTTCCTTAAGAAATCATACAAAACCGAGCATGTTTCGATTTAGAAATAAATAACCTTAGGAGTGTAGTTTTGAACCCAAAATTTTTGTGTAGACCACTTAGATGATATAGAATAGTGTTATGAAGCCTGTTTTCAAAAATTAATTTTCGAAATTTTTAGATAATTTTTAGGCCTTAAAATGGGCATAAAATGGGTAATTTATGGTTAATAAAATAATTAAATGGTTAATTACTGATTTAGTGAATAAGTATATGTTTTAGGATGTTGAAATCTGATGGAGTATGATACTTGTAGCATTTAGGGTATTAGATGTAATTATTAGGTTAATTATGTAGTAAATAAGTAATATAGAAAAATAGTACATTTTAAGTTAATTTTGTAAATTAGGGTAATTAGGTATAAAATCTGATTTACGATGAATTTAGACATTTTGAAATGATAATTAATGTTGGGAGATAGTAATTAGAGTGATAAAAATATTAGATGTGTATTATGTACATAATAAGTAATAGTACATAATACACAATTATTAAAAATATAATAAATAGAAAATATTAGAATAAAAATTGATATTATGATAATAATAAAAATATACAATAAATCTGATAGGAAACTTGAATTTATGTAATTATATGAAAAATATAAAAAATTTCTCACATCAAGATTAAATTCGGTACATTAATAAGGATTTAAGTGTAACGGGTGGAATAAAATACTAATTAGAGGTAATAATGGTATTTAGGAGATCAGGAAGTAATGTGATTAATTTCACATTATGGGTTGAAACGAATTTCTAGAGTTAGAGTATAAAACATTACTTAGAAATCAAACTACAACCTAATTTAGAAATCGATGCGGAAACCGAATCCGAACTTAACCCCAAACCTAGAATAATTGTAAAAGACTTAAGACCTAGATAATTAGACATATTAAACCCTAAACAAAATATAATAATAAGCATTATAGGATAAAATGAACCTATAATAGTTATATGAAAAATTGAAACCACGTTTGTGTTATAGAGATGATCGACGATGGCCTGAGCAAGTCGGATCTCGAGTGAGTGAGCGAGGAGTCGAGGTAAGTTGGGATTAATACGATACTGTATTTTGGAGGCTTAAGATTATTCTTGGTTGTGCTTGTTAGATAGTTGGATGTGTGTATGTGCTTAATTACAAGTGATGCTATGATTCTGTCTGTTGTTCTGGCCTGTATTGTATGGTTTGTATGAAATGATTGATCACCCTAAACTGGACCTAATCAAATATACGACCTATAATCATAATCGGACCTACATGGCAACCTATTAGGGGAACTTAGGACTTTCTGGCCAAATACCGACCCCTTCGAAAGGGATAGCACAGGATTGCATAATGATCCCTTCTTCATCCTTAGTTGAACTTAGTGACAAGTAAAGAGGTCGCGGCGAAGGTGAAGTTAATGGTTTGAAAGTAGTTGCGGGAAGAGCGAGGTCTCCATTGTACAAGCCTGGGTTTGGTCGTGAGCTGTTGCATTAATGGCAACTCCTCAACTCGGATTAGAGCGGGCGCAATTTCTTTAATCTCATGACGAGCTGGACAACGTCGTGCGATGGCATTTGCTTGCACATGCATTGCACCTAATAAGTTGATTGAAAACCTTGTTGTGTTTATGGTATAGTTTTAAGTCCTCCATCTTAACTTACTGAGTTGTAGCTGCTCACATCCTTATAGACGTCGTACAGGTACTGGCTAAGAAGCGGCAAACAACTACTCTGAAGCTAGCAACTGCTGGATCCTGGGGAGTGAGGAAAAACATTGAAGAATAAACACATATTTTTAAGGTCTAAGTTTTTATTTTAGAATTATTTTTCATTTCTGAATAATGTAATAACTAGGAAATATATTACAGAGAATTATTGTAAACTTTAATTGCAATAACTGAATTATAGTGTATATATATATTTCCTCATTTTCTTAGGTAAATGATTTATTTAAATTACAAACTGTTTACTTCAAAGCGGGTTAGTCGTGGACGCCTTGTGTAGATCAGGTCTAAGATAGTGATTGTAAAGCCAACTTCTATCTTAGGATGGTCTACACGGTAGGGCTGTTACGACTCTGCCACTTCAGAGCGTGACAGTTACTCCATGTATGATAAAGAATTCTTGGCACTGATCTAAGCACTGTAAATATGGCAACACTATTTACTGTCGAAAGAGTTTGTTATCTATACCAACCATGAGTCCGTGAGGTACCTCCAAAGTCAGACCAAGTTATCGACACAGCAGGCAAGATGGGTTAGATTCCTTGAGGGATTCAATTTTGTAATAAAATATAAACAAGGAAAGAGTAACATAGTTGCAGATACTGTCATGCCCCGAAGCAATAGAATTGTAATAGCCTGCCGTACAAACCATTCTATGATAGAAGTTAGCTTTACAATCGTTATCCTAGACCTAACCTACACAAGGCGTCCACGACTAACCCGCTTTGAAGTAAATAGTTCATAAATTATATAAATTGCTTACTTATGAATTTAAGAAAAAAAAAATATTCACATTAAATTAATCTGAGTGTATTTACAAAATCTGGCAATCTAATCACAATCTAATTGAGTAATTTATAAACTAATGCTAAAAGCTTTAAAATAAATCTAATTAGAGAATGAATTTAGTCTTTTGTTTACATCCTCACTCCCTAGGATCCTGTAGTTGCTAGCGTCAAGGTGATTATAAGCTGCTTCATTGCTAGCACCTGCAACAACGGTTATAGAGATGTAAGCAACCACAACTCAATAAGTTAGGATGGAAACTTAAAACTATACCACAAATACAAACAAGGTTATCAACCAAAGTATTAGGTGTAATACATGTTCAAACAAATGCCATCGCACGACGTTGTCCGACTCGTCGTGAAATTAAAGAAATTGTGCCCGCCCTAATCCAAGTTAAGGAGTTGCCGTTAATGCAACAGGTAACGACCAAACCTAGGCTTATGTAATAGAGATACCACTCCTCCCACGACTACCTTTAAACCATTGACTTCACCCTTATCGCGACCTCCTCACTTATCACTTAGTTCGACTAAGGATGAAGAAGAGGCTCATTATGCTATCTAGTGCTATCTCTTTCGAAGAAGTCGGTATTTGGCCGGAGAATCTTAGGTTTCTCCTAATAGGTTACTATGCAAGTTCGATTTATGTTTACAAGTCACATCTTTATTAATTTCAGTTTAGGGTGATCGATCACTTTATACAATACAAGCTAGAACAACAAATAGAATCATAGCATCATTCGTAATCAAGCACATACATACAACCAACTATCTAATAGGTACGACCAAGTATAATCTCTCAAGCCTCCAAAATACAGCAACATTTTAATCCCAATTTACTTGGACTCTTCGCTTGCTCACTCAAGATCCGACTCCCTCAGGCCATTGTCGATCATCCTTATAATATCAACGTTGTTTTAGTTTTCATATAATTGTTATAGATTAGTTTTTATCCTATAACACTTATTGTTATCTTTAGCTTAGGGTTTAATATGTCCAATCATCTAGGTTCTCATATCTTTCACAATTATTCTGTGTTTGGGGTTAAGTTCGGGTTCAGCTTTCGCATCGATTTCTAAATTAAGTTCTAGTTCAATTTTTAAGTATTGTTTTATACACGAATCCTAAAAACTCGTTTCAACTCATAATGTGAAATTAATTACATTATTTTCGAGTATACTAAATACCATAATTACCTAAATTTAAGTTTTCCAATCAAATTTATTATATATTTCTATCATTAGTATAATATCAATTTTTATTCTAATATCTTCTATTTATTATATTTCAATAATTATATATTATGTATTATTTTCATTTTGGATGTCTGGACTCACTAGAATTGGTGGCTCCAGCCACCGTCGATGGTCGTGGGTGTGTCAACCCATCTGGGCGCTGCCACCATCGTATGGTGGTAGTGGCCGTCCACTTCCAACTGCTCGTCGAGTCTAGGTTCTCCTTAAAAGCCCCAATTGCACAATTTTTTTGTAATTTTTTGTAAAACTCTAATTTTCTCTCAATTATAAATACCCCAAATTTTTTGTAACACCCATGACCATCAACGGTGGCCGAAGCTACTAATTCTAGTGAGTCCCGATTTTTATCCAATTTTTCTTAAATTATTAAAATTATCGAAATTAATTGGAAAACTATAAAACTTGTTATTCTGGAATATTTTTGTATGCAGTTTTTAGGAAAAATATTATTTTGATGAAAATATGTCTCGTGATATATGACCCTTTAAAAATCATGTAAAACCGAGTATGTTTTGATTTAAAAATAAATAACCTCAAGAATGTAGTTTTGAAGTCAAAATTTTTGTATAAATTATTTAGGGGTTATAGAATAGTGCTATGAAACCTTTTTTCAAAAATTAATTTTTGAAATTTTTAGATAATTTTTAGGCCTTAAAATGATGCATAAAGTGGGTAATTTAAGGTTAGTTAAGTAATTAAATGGGTAATTACTAATTAGATGCACAATTATATGTTTTAGGATGTTGAAATTTGATGAAGTATGCTATTTGTAACATTTGAAGTGTTAGATGTAATTAATAAGGTAATTATGTAGTATATAAGTAATAGGGAAAAATAGTAAATTTTAAGTTAATTTGTAAATTAGGGTAATTAGGTATAAAATTTGATGTGAGATGAATTTAGATATTTTGAAATGTTAATTGATGTTGGGAGATGGTAATTAGAGCGAGAAAAATATTATATATGTATTATATACATAATAAGTGATAGAAGATATTAGAATAAAAATTGATATTATACTAATAATAGAAATATATATAAAATCTGGTAGGAAACTTAAATTAGGGTAATTATATGAGAAATGTAAAATTTTCTTACATCGGGAGTAAATTTGGTAATTAAATTAGGATTCAAGTATACCGCATGGACTATAACACTAATTAGAGATTAAAAACGATATTTAGGATATCCGAAGATAATGCAATTAATTTCACATTATGGGTCGGAATGATTTCTTAGGGTGTACATATAAATCTCTAACAAAAAATTGAGTTAAAAACCTAATTTAGAAATCGACGTGAAAACTAAAACAAAACTTAACATGATTCAAGAAAAATTATAAAAGACTTAAAACTTAGATAATTAGGTATATTAAAACCTAAACAAAATATAACAATAAACGTTATAGGATAAAATCAACCTATAATAGTTATATTAAAAACTGAAACCACGTTTGTATTATAAAGATGATCGGTAATAGCCTGAGCGAATCGGACCTCGAGTGAGCAAGTGAAGAGTCTAGGTAAGTTAAGATTAATACATTACTGTATTTTGGAGGCTTAAAATTATACTTGGCTGTACTTATTAAATAGTTGGCTGTGTGCATGTGCTTGATTATGAGTGATGCTATGATTTTGTTTATTGTTCTGGCTTGTATTGTATGAGATGATTGATCACCCTAAACTGGACTTAACAAAAATATGACTTGTGACCATAAACTGGACCTGCATAGTAACCCATTAGGGGAAATCTAAGATTTTCCGGTTGGATAACGTCGAACTAAGTGACATGTGAGGAGGTCGAGGCAAGGGTAAAGCCAATGGTTCGAAGGTAATCGCAAGAGGAGCGGTGTCTCCATTGCACAAGCGTGAGTTTGGTTGTGAGCTGTTGCATTAACAAAAACTCCTCAACTTGAATTAGAGTAAGCATAATTTCTCTAATCTCATGACGGGCCAGACAACATCGTGCAATAGCATTTGTATGTTCATGCTTTGCATCTAACTAAATTGGTTGATAACCTTGTTTATGTTGGTGGTATAGTTTTAAGTTCTCCATCCCAACTTACTGAATTGTGGTTTTTCACATCCCTATAGATTTTGTTACAGGTGTTAGCTAGGAAGCGGATTTCAATTACCCTAAAGCTAGCAACTGCTGGATCTTGAGGAGTAAGGGAATACGTTTGAAGAATGGATATATATATTGTCGAGGTCTTAGCTTTTATTTGGAATATTTCATTTTCAAAAAATGTAGTATTTGGGAAGTCTAGGGCAATGAAACCTTGTAAACATTATTTATAATACTTAAATCTTAGTGTATATATATATATATATATATTTTCATACTTTCTTAAGTAAATAACTTATTTAATTTATAGATTATTTACTTCAAAGCGGGTTAGTCGTAGATGTCTTGTATAGATCAGGTCTAAGATAGCGGCTATAAGGTCAGCTTTTATCCTAAAATGGTTTACACGGTAGGACTATTACGACTCTATCACTTCGGGGCATGATACCTGCGTAAAAGGACCTTGTCATGAGAGCTAGACCACATTCCCTTTAACACATCTATGATAAAATCACTCGACACATCGACCAAGCTGCTGGATGTATGCAAGAGAAGGCCAAGGGTAAGATGGCGATACATTTTCAACCGGGAGACTTGGTGTAACTGCACCTAAGCAAAAAAAGGTTTTCGAGCAAGCGTAGGAACAAATTATCCCCAAAGGCTAAAGAACCTTTTAGAATTCTCCAAAAAATCAATGATAATGCTTACAAATTGAAGCTACTCGAAGACTATGGGGTTTCTGATACCTTTAATATTGCCGACCTCAGTCCGTATCACTCCGATGGAGAGCTGATCAAAGACCATTCGGATTTGATCCCAAACCTAAAACAACCCGGAGGGAATGATGGGAATCAAGTTACTGAACCAATGACCCATAATTGAGCCCAAGGACTAGAGGGATTGGCAAAACGAATCTTCTTACTCTAGCCAACTCATGCCAAGGCTAAGTATCTCTTTGTTAACCCATTCTATATGCCGAGCCAAATGACTGCCTATTTCTCGAAGATTGTATGATAAGAAACAATATGCCAAGACATCTGCTAATCCTTATTCTCTTATACTCTTATCTGAACCAACCACTTACCTGGCTTCAACCTTGTCGAGAGGCCAAGAGAGACTTCAAACTGATCCTTAGCTACCTTTGCTCGGATAAGCAATCTGATCATACACTTTTGTCCACATCCTCCAATGGCCTCACTAATGTATTTCTGTCACATGTACAGCACCACGTATAGAACTTGTTACACTAATAATTGCTTTTCTTGAATATTCATTTTTATCCTTTTATATTCATATTCTTATACTTTGCTTTTTTAGGGTAATATCCTTTTTGTCTTTTCCCTTTTAAGCAAATTGCCCTAACTTATTGAGTATAAATATCCTTGTATTTGTAGCCACAAAGCAGATCATTGTCAATATAACTGAATATTCTTCTTTACATAAACACTATTTTGTTTACTCTCATCTCACTTTTATCTTAACTCTTAAGTAAGGTTAAGTAGCGAGTAATCTCACCGGATCAACTCGTGCGTCATATCGAGATTGTGCTGTAAGTCCTCATAAGTTCCTTTAGTATGTCATATCCATTAGAACTGTTCATAGGTTTTGCTTACTTTTCATTCGCATTTATCCTTGTGTATGTTCCCCATCACTTCCCTTTAAAACTTTCGATAAGTTTAGACTCATTCAACAACCGACCTTGTATGTTCTTGATCACAATTCGCACTAATATGGTTATAAAAAATCCATAGTGCAAGGGAAGAGAGAGAAGGAAACAAAGAAGATCATGATCAAAGGATGGAGAGAGAAATAGAAGCCTTAGGTTTGAACAACATTTGAATGGCTAAGTCATTTTTTGATTGTTGTGTTTAATTGAGGGTATTCTTTGTTCTTTTGAAAATTTCATAAGGTTAGTAAGGAGAAAAAAGAAAATGATCAAGCATCAAATTGTGATTTAGTAGTCTAAGGAAGGAATTGGGATTCCATGATTTAATGTAACTAGGATTCCATTGAATTGATATTACATAAAGTGAACATGGTAATAAGGATGTTTAAAGAATCAAGGGGGAATGGAATAGCCATTCCCTTAAGTGAACACAACATAAGTTCTTTATATCTATTTATATATATATATATATATATATATATATTACAATTTCTGGACTTACACATATATGTATATATATGTAAATGTATAAAGATTATCCTAGTATGCACAACCAACATGTAGACAAAGTAACCACTCACTTTAGTTTTAATGAAAGCTATCACCTGTTCCTTATCGTCGAGATATCCAATGATAATGAATTAAATAATCATGTTTTAAACTTATTTTTTCAATTTATTCTTTTCTTATTTGTATATAGGTTTCTTTATTTTTTTTTTTTTGGTTTACGTAAACTATTTAATTTTTAATTAATCAACTTAAAATTTTCCCATGAATAAAAGACAAGGAGGTTAGACTAGGGAAATAAAGGGTCAACTGGAGGGTAGTTAAGTTGTGGGAAGGGATGAGGCCATCTAATACCCCATGTTAAGTAAAGTCTTACGTGGATTATGCGAGAAAAATAATATTAGTTGATAAGTTTATAGTTATTAATATCTTATTAACACTAATTAAAAACCTTTTAGTCAAGTAATTAAAAAAAACTTAATAGTATTTATTAATTTAGTTATTCACTATTCCTAACTTAAGATGTTATAATTGGTATCAGGATAAACTCTTTACTAATAGATGGACGATTAAAAAATTATTTTGACCCAATTTAGAGAATCGAGAATAAGAATAAATCAAATTGCACATTGAAATGGGATACGTTGTGTGTTTAAAAGGGAAAGATTACAATACCCTCTATCAATTAAAGTCCTATATATATTGTAAGTAGAATTCTATTAAGTAAATTTGAGATAACTAAGCGTGTTCAAGAATTGAGATACGATGTCGTAGTCATGTGATGTTTCCACAAAAAACACAACGGCATCTCAAGTCCACGAATTTAACGACAGGTATTTTCTACCAAAGTTATAAGTCTTTGTGTTCCGTTTGGCCACGATGTTATTGTCATAAACCATTTTAGCGTTGATTCCTCATTTTTATATGTATATATATTCGTAAATATCCTCCTCCATTCGTTTCTCACTCCTTCCAACTTCTAAGAAGATAAAATATCTTCTAAAAATATCAACCATGGATGCCATTCTCTTCCTAGGTCGTGGATAGACTGATTTCTCAGAATGAAGTATATATTTTTGTTTATTGATTTTGGATTTGCATTAATTTCATGACCATAAGCATATTGTAAATCCAAAAATATACGTGATACTTGTATAAGTGTATAATTTGATTGAGAAATTGCTTAGTGTTGTGGAGTCTCACGTCTAATCATATTTGAAATATTGAGAAGATCCTACCAATATAAAATTAATTTTACTATTGGAATATATTGTTTGATAAACTCAATTTAAGTTAGTATTTAATAAATCTGCTTTATTTCTCTTAGCGTAAGGATATTTAGTAATCTACATGTGATAAATAAAGTATCGGAAGAACTCTCTATAAATTAAAAGAATATATATATATAAAAAGAGAGATTTGGAGCCACTATTTAATAAATACATCAATATAATTAATATTATTATACTGATAGGTTAAATTAGTATTATTAAATTGAGATTAACACGTGTAATCTAATTAGATTCAATCTAACTCGATTAGAAAAACAATTTGATTCGATCTTAGTTTAACCCATGAATAAATCCGATTTATTTCAGTAACCATTAAACTGTTTATAAACCTAAGATGCTTTCTTAATGCCGGTTTAAATCATGAAAGATAAATTTTTTAATAAGGTGGATGTATACCCATAATGTGCATATCTAAAGGCAATAAGATGAAAATGGAAAGATGATGGAGTTAATAACGTAACGGTACTAAAGTGGGTGGATAAGAGAGTGCCAAGAGGACACATACAACCACAACCAAAATCTTGTGCTGCCAATGGAAGGATAGATACAGATATCTCCAGATAACAAAATCTACTTCCAAAAAACCCTATATATAGTCCTCCAAAATTTAGTAGATACATCAAACGCCTATAAACACAACACTACAAGAACAATAATACTAAAAATATACATAAGAGTATACATACTTCGCAAAGAATGGCTACTTCCACGATGGCCCTCTCTTCCTCATCCTTTGCCGGCAAGGCTGTCAAGCTCTCTCCTTCCACTCCCGAGCTTGTTGGTGTCGGAAGAGTCAGCATGAGGAAGACCGGCCCCAAACCCGTCTCCTCCGGAAGCCCATGGTACGGACCCGACCGTGTCAAGTACTTGGGTCCATTCTCTGGTGAGCCCCCAAGCTACCTAACCGGCGAATTCGCCGGCGACTATGGTTGGGACACTGCTGGGCTTTCGGCCGACCCGGAGACGTTCGCAAAGAACCGTGAGCTTGAGGTCATCCACTGCAGATGGGCCATGCTGGGTGCTCTCGGGTGCGTCTTCCCCGAGCTCTTAGCCCGCAACGGTGTCAAATTCGGTGAGGCCGTCTGGTTCAAGGCCGGAGCCCAAATCTTCAGTGAGGGTGGGCTTGACTACTTGGGTAACCCAAGCTTGATCCACGCCCAGAGCATTCTGGCAATCTGGGCTTGTCAGGTTATCTTGATGGGTGCCGTGGAGGGTTACCGCATTGCTGGTGGGCCTCTCGGGGAGGTGACCGATCCACTTTACCCCGGTGGTAGCTTCGACCCATTGGGCCTTGCTGATGACCCAGAGGCATTCGCTGAGTTGAAGGTTAAGGAGATCAAGAACGGTAGGCTCGCCATGTTCTCCATGTTCGGGTTCTTTGTTCAAGCCATTGTGACAGGGAAGGGTCCATTGGAAAACTTGGCTGACCACCTTGCAGACCCAGTTAATAACAACGCTTGGGCCTACGCCACAAACTTCGTTCCCGGGAAGTGAGACAAGCCAGCCTAAGCTAATTCTTTATTTCTAGTTTTTGTCTGTCGATGTTTTTTGTTTGTAGCACTATGTGCAAATGAAGTACAATTGTGAAAAATTATATAATTGGGGGAGAGCTACATATGATTTTTTTACTCTGCAATCTGATTTTTTCCAACCGCTTTTCATATCCTTAATTAACACACAGTGAAATTTTCATATCCTTAATCAATCTTCACTCGAAAAGTAAGCGTGACTTGCTGATCCATTTCTTAGAAGACAACTCTCTTTGCCAATTGCTTTAAGACACAATAATCGCCTCCAAGAGGTTTTTAATAAAATATGAAGCGTCATGGTTTAATGCGGGAGGGAGGGAGGGAGGGAGGGGTTGAAGGCTTTAAAGTTGATAAGGCCGCATTAATATCATTTCAAATGAGAATTTTTTTTTTTTTTTAAATTAATATTTATTGCCTCTATCAGCTGTAATGTAATTGTGTAAGTATCTAATCTGAGAATTTCGCTTTCCCAATTTTCTTTAGGACATTCGGAGCGTAATATTTCATAGGAGTAATAGGGATCCAGTCTTATATATATCACGATATTAGGCATAATAGGGAGTCCACGTTTGTATCAAAATATTTGCTGATCACATTCTTCGTGGTTTTTTTTTCTTTTTCTTTTGCCCTGGGCTTTTCTATTATGTATGTATTGTTTTTCCTGTTTCTTATCTTTTTCGTTTACCATTGTTGTTTATACATAAAGATTAAAGAACCCTTCTAGCTTTGACAACGTTGTACAACAAAACCTAACTATTCATCACATAATCTTTATTGGAAAGTATAATTTTAGTATTTAATCGCTGCAAATCGATGCATTCATTCATGAAGACATGTAACATGAGCTTTAGATTACCATTGAAAAAGAAGAATATAACGGAAGGATTAATAACATGGACAATGTTTTATATTATGAATATCAAATGAGATCGTGAAAGCACGGTTCAATTACTCATATGCATTAACAAATCGAAATAAAATTTTTTAACCAAATAAGCAAAGAAGAACTTTATAAGCATTGGTACCGAGCGAAGATAAACATTTTTCAGTGTTTTCAATTGTAAGAATTAGATTCATGGAATGGATTGAATGTTGAAAATGTGGTACTCCATTTAAATGGTTTGGGATTTTCAATGGTACCTCAACCTATACCATGCCCGTCGGTTCAAGTTCAATATATGTATTATGCCTTTTTACTTCTCAACCACTTTTAGGTGTGTGTGGATTGGTAGTGGTCTGTATTGTTATAACTTAACTGCCTTGTGATATTTCCAAAAACTCAAATGGAACTTGAAATACTTATAATTTATGTCATTTTGCCCCTAATGTGACGTCAGAATTAGATCTATTAAGTTTCCCCACATCACTTCTTGCAAGAAAATAAAATACCTTATAAAAATATCATTTTAACGATGGAAAGAATGGGTTTAAAAGCGTAAATCGACATATATAATGCAGGTTTAATTTGTTTAAAACTTGTTGATTCATATAAATTTAAGCAGTTTAAGGTCTCTAACCTACTTAAACTAGCAGATTGAGGAGTCCACCAGTTAAACCCGGTAAAAATAAAATAAAAAAATATATGCATATATTTATGTACATATATGTATAAATACATATAATATATATATTTTATTTTTTTTAGAGCATATCAACTCAAAAAAGTATATGTTTGTAAATGTATATGATATATATATATATATATCTATATACATATATGTATAAATATAGATTGTACTTTCTTTATATATATATTTATATGTATGTATGTGCATATACATGTACTTGGACACGAAAAATGAGTAGAAAAGATTCAAAATGAAAAAACATATTAAAAGTGGTAGCTCATGTAAATGCCTAAATTTTATAAATGGGAGAATAACAATGGAAAGGATAAACGTTTGAGGATAAGTTTAACTAAAAGATCAATATTTTAAAAAATTCAAATAAAATATGAACATTTTGAAAATTTTAAATAAAGAATTCATAATAATCAATTTATAAAGTTATTTAAATCGCTTTGGAAAATGTTGATTACTTGTTTAAACAATTTTATGAAACGTTGATTCCTTATTTGAACCACTTTGTGAAACGTTAATATTTTATTTAAACTTTTCGAAATATTGATCTCAATTTAAATTTATCCCTAAACGTTAATCTCCTTCGTAATAATTATCCCTTTTTATAAAATATGATAAATCCAAATTTTCTTAGTGCATGTGTTAATGTAAAACACACTAAGAAAAAACAGAAAAAAAAAAAAGGAAAGAAAAGCCCCCTTCATCCAATGACTTTCCAAATCTTTAGACCTATACCCCTTCATCTAAAGACTTTCCAAATCTCTAAAACTATCCCCAAAGCCAAATTAATAATCTTAACCCTAATTCACCAGTAGCCTAGGAAGTCATTAGAGCTTTGCTTAGAAAATGCAATTACAGAGGTTTGCTTACAATTCCACTACATAAACTATAGATTTTTGAAGCAATCTTCATATTATCTACGTGATCCTTTAGTTGAATTCATCGACTATATCAAATTGATTATAGAAACTGAACTACAAAATTTACATGACATAACGATGCATGACACAAACATCTATAAAATGAATTTCGTTTGCAACACGTAATTTGTTTACAAATAGTTATTACTTAACAATAGTCACAAAAATAAATTGGATGATGTGCTAAGCTTAGATCTATTTTTAGATTGATTTTTATTCTTTCTGCTTACATAATCCTTATAGTAATAAATATTGAAAGTTGTGTTTGTCTAAGGACTATAAGTTAGTTAGGGTCAAGGTTAGTGATTTAGAATCTGGGGATAGGGTGTAGAGATATGAGAGAAGATGTGGAAGGGGTCTCTTTTTTTCTTAGTATGTTTTCAATTAAAAGATACACTAAGAAAATGTGAATTTATTGTATTTTATAAAATACAAATATCTTAAATATGAAAAATAAAAGTATAAAAACCTAAAGTAAAAAAGGAAAAAACACAGGTACGTAAAACGTAGTTTACCTTACAATATTATATATGCATATAATATAATACAATATATATATTTTGCAAAAAGTAAAAACAGAAAAAAAAAAAATTGAACAATCTGATCAACAAACCTAAAAATTGACTCATGAACTAATAGACCTTTTGAACCAATCTAAAGCTGACCATAGTTAGGACAGTCATAACTTGAGCAAAAGTTGAGTCTTAGCTAATCATATCCAGGCCAGTTTGACTTGGTCCCTAAGACTAGTGATGGAATCATGTTTCATATCAATATTGCATTGAAAATTTATTTCATGACATATAATGGAGATTTATTATCTTAAATTTCATTAGGCAATATTATTAAGTTGTATCATTATTATTAGATTTTACTTGATGATAGTAGAATTTAGCCCCTGATCATAGTTCAACACCTCGACTACCAAACTATTCTAATTTGTTGAATTCTTAGATTCAACCCCTAATGAACTGGGTCTAGCCTATCCAATGGGCCAAGGAGCCTAGTCTACTCACTTAAGTACTTTGAATTTGAAAAGTAGCGCAAATAGTCGATCTTCAACCTAACTTTATTACACAATTGCCCATTACTCCATGTCTTTAGGCATGTGTTTAATTGTGGAGTCATCATGTGGTCCATAACTAACAATTGCCTATTATAATAGTTATCTAACAAATACCTATAAATATGGGGTGTAAGCATTATAAGAACTCTCTATACTCTTTAAACACCTATCCTTCACTTACCCTTTCTTTCAGTTATACATTAACTTAGGTATTGGAATGGCTATATCAGACTAGTTTCGATACTCCCTTTAGCCCTATTTCATTTCTTTTATAAGATCAAAGTCAAACACCATTTTTAACCAACAACATTACCTGTTTATCCCTCGGGCTGTTAGGAAACTTCTATAAATATTCTTTATGAAGCTCTTAGTCAGTTTAGCCAATTATTTCAAAAACCTTAAGCTTTATTACTTTCTTCTTCTATTTACCAATCTTGCAATTGTTTAACAAACATTTTGTTTTATTTAATTACATGTCATAGCAATTGAATAACATAAACTTGTTTTTGTTTAGTTGTTGATTGTGTATAATATCAATCAGGTCTTAAATGCCATATCAAATAAGCCTAAAGTTTCAATTCAATCTAATCTTAGTGTGTAATATTTAATATCAAATTTCTCGTATCATCTTATTCTTTTGTTGTGAACCCAAAATACAAAAACCCAAAAATATCAATTATTTGCTTGCATAAAAGACCCTAATGCCAAATTAATAAATATGGGTTCCTACTTGTATCACCTAGGCTACATTGTATATTAGGTAATGCCGTTCCTTAGTTTTTGTCGGTAATTGATTAAGGTCTACACGTACTGAGCCTGCAAAATAAGACACAATGAAGGGACACCGGAGGGTTGTTCAGAGTGGCTACTCCGATACTTGAGTTAGCAATAGGCTTTTCGTATATCGAATACTAAGTGCACAGGTATAGAATGCAAAGTTTGTAGAAAGAATTATCGTTGGGTAAACACTTAGTATTTATAACGAAGTGAAGCCGACCGATAGAAATCAGTTAATGGGACAGATCTTCTCCTGCAAGTGTGGGAGAGTGAAGCTATTGTGTGCGACGTATCCCTAACATTTAGGACGTAGCTGTCGTCGAGTCTGGTTTTTCATCCTCCCGGTTCTTTTATAAAATTAGTTCTTCTCTGAACCAATCAATATTAAACCCTACTTGTTTAATATCGATCCTCAACTAGGGTTTGAAAAAAACCATTTTTTTTCAATTTGAAATATATCGGAGTCACCACCTGACTGGAGTCGGGAAAAAGAATTAAGTTATAACCAATTAAGTGGATTAGTTATAACTTAGCTATCGGCCTATGAAAAAAACCGAGTTATAAAACAACTTTTTAAAAACCAGAGAATATGGATCTGGGGGTTAGAACTTTTAAACCCTTACGGCTACCGTCGACTTTCTAAAATTAACTTTAATCTTTAAAAATCAGCTTTTTTATTTTATACAACGGAACTTAATTTAACTATTCTAATAGGACAAATGAAATAATCTAAACTAATGAAAAAGGTAAATTAAGTTTTTTCATTTTTATCGTCGCCTTGTAAGTGTTTATATACCCGTTATTCGAGATCAAACGTATGTAGTTTTTTTTTTTTTGAAAAATTTTAGTAGGTTTAGTTGATTTTAGTTATTTAAAACAGCCTAGTTTAAATTTATTTAAGAAAATATCCTAAAGGGCCCAAAATTAGTTTTTTTTTTTTAAATTCTAAATGATCCTAATTTGAAAAATGATTGATTTATTTTTATTTTATTTTTGAAAAATCTATTTTCTAAGTGAAAAAAGGAAATAATAATCTTTATTCTTTCCATTTACTTATTTATTTTTATTTTATTTTTTTATTTTACTTATTCTATCTATTTTATTAAAATAAAAATAAATAAACTACTTCCTTTTTTTTATTCTCTTTCTTTTTTCTTTTTTTCTTTTTTTTTGTATTACATTTGATTACATATTGCAAGCATATCAAAAAATAAATAAATAATAAAAAAAAAGAAAAATTGAACTAACAAAATAAAGGAAAATAAAATGAAAATGAAAAAAGGGGGGATCGGATTGAATGCTGGACAGGACACGGGTTAGGGGTACGAGTCGGACTCCGAGTCGAATCATAAGTCGTCAGGTCAAGTCATGCAGATCTGGGTCAATTCATTGGGTCGCTAATAACAGCAACAGCAAGGCTCGATCCGGCTCGATCTAACCACTGAATCAAAGGGGAAAAGGGGTTTTTGTGTATTTCCAATTGGGATTAGGAGGGTAGAGAGGTTGCCTTGGTGTTTGGGGGTGGTTTAGGTAGCGTTGGTGAGTAGTGGTTGGTGGTGGTGCTCGAGTAGTGCTGTCGGGGTTTGTTGGAGCTAAAAGCTAAGTGTGGTATGGGATTTAAGGATGCAGGGGGAGTGGCTGTAGGGTCGATTGGGATCAAAGGGAATTAGATGTAGTGGTTTCAAAAGTGGGTTTCGCGGTAGTTAGGGTTTTAGGGGGTAGTACTTCAACGAGGCAGTAGAGGCTACGGCTAAGGGTAAGAGTGGTTGGGTTGGAGAGCTTAAGCTAGGGGGGGCCCAGTCGCGGTGGTGGCTTAGCTTGGGAGTGCCTGGAGAGAGGGTTTCGAGGAGAGAGAGGACAAGTTAGAGAGAGAAAGTTTGCCAGAATGAGAGAGAAGGTGTTTCCAACAATTGTCCCAAGTTATATGTGTTCATGTATACTCCTCGAAGCTCTTTTTATACTCGAATTGTTCCCAGAAAACATGGAAAGCTCAGATCGGATTAATGAAGAATGCCCAGAAAAACAACTTTTTTCGATTGTTGGAGCTCAAATTGAATGCTCCTTTGACTGTATGTAGACATATTTTTTGTACCGATTCACAATAGACTATGCCTATTCTACAATTTCACCATTGATTTGGTGAAATTGCAACAAGAAAAGGTCTAAAAATCGTGCTGAAGTGGGCAGTTTGAAGAGGAAAGCGCTAGAAATCTAGGGGAAAGAGAAGGAAGGAGGGGGAAAGAGAATGGAAAGAAAGGAAAACGAAGGGAAAAGGAAAGAAAGGGATGGAAAAAGTGGTTGACATGGCATCATGTCAGCCATGCCAGCCAACCCCGACGTGCCATGTATCAGTTGTGACACGTGGTAGCTAACATGGCACGCTACGTGGATACCACGTGACACCACGTCAACAGGGCCGTCGAATCTGAGGATAACACGTATTAGGACACATGGCAATCCCTGATGTGATTGAAAATAAGAAAAAGGCTTCCCTACCTTTATTAAGTTTCAAACCCAAGACTTTATGCTCAATGTTAATGTTATGTTCATATGCTTAACCGTCAGGCCGTTAACCTGTGCCTTGTTTATATGTACAATCAAATTGTACATATAAACTCGGTCAGCCTAAGCTAGATTTAAATTAAAGCCTAAATTCAACGGCCCAACTTCTAAACCAAAATTAAAATTTGTCCTAATAACATGTTATTTTCTAAAATCTTTCATTTGAATTTAATTTTTCTACTTTTTTTGTAATTTTTTCAAATTTCTAAATTTTTAAATTTCATTTTCTAATTTTTTTATCTTTTTAGGGTTTCTTTCTGAAATTTCTTAATTTTTGTGTTTTTTCTTAGTTTTGAAAATTTTTGTATTTTTCAATGATCCTTATTTTTTCTGAATTTCTTAATTTTTTTTTTTTTGGGTTTTCTTTGATTCCCTATTTTTTGAATTTTTTTTCTAATTTAGGGCCTACTAAGAAAAGAAAGAAAAAAAAATGAAAAAAATAAAAAAACAAGTAAAGGAGGCAAAAATTAGGTGTTTACAACTATTTTATCCTTATCTTATTATTTGTAACCGTTACAGTTCTTTATGGGCTTAGGCCACGTCTAGCCCCTAGTAGCCTAATGCTACTAGGGGCTAGACGTGGCCTAAGCCCAAAGCCTATAGAGGTGAGCCTAGCGAGACAAGACTTAGTAGATTGATTAGACCTGAGAGGTCCCTACACAAAGTGCCCTGTTAATACTTGCCCCGCCCCCACCCCCGTCCCCCTACCACAGTCTCATTGTCAAAGAAGAGGCAAGAAGAATGAATGCATGAGCCGCTCAGACGTAAGCAATTCTACTCCAGGAAGTTCGATCCGATGCCATGATGCCAACGTAATGAGGTTGTAGATTCGAAGTGATGGATGATTCGATGTGAGAAAGCCCGAAGTTGTGATTCATCCTGGGCAATGGTCTGCTGGTTTGAAAGTGTCCAAGGCTAGGTAAGCAAGGGTGCTAAGGTGCTCCAATGCTACAGATCGGTATGCTTGAACAGAGCTTAATAAGGACTAAGCAAGCAAACATAGGTGTGTCATGTCTTCGTAATGTCGACTAGGTGCAGATCAGATGAGCCTTGAAGAAGCTTCTTGTTAAAGGGATTTTTAAAATGAAACTTTTGCTTACTTGTATTCTGTGCAGTAAATGCAACGTAACAAGTGTCGCGTTACAGTAGACTAGTGTATAACTACATGCTTTTTGCCCTTTTAAAGGTGGTCATCTAATCGAAATGCTTTCTACGTGTCTGCTAGGTAGTAATTCAAGGGATTCATGTTTATACATATCCCCATAACCGCCTATACGGCTTCCTAGGTAGTTTTCCTATAAATAAGAGGATTATGAAAAGAGAACGATTTTCTGTAACCTTTTTGTTCGGTTGTCATAATTTCTACATTCGCATTCGAACTTTCTTCAAAAGCTTCAATTTTCCTTTTCAATAATCACAATCATGTCTACCAATATGGCTGAGACTAATTCTTCATCACTAAAACTTACCTCTAGTTCAAATTCTACGAGGAGTGATCCTCCTCGGGCGTAGGAGGGCAAAGTGTCATTACTAGCACAACTCAACTAACCTACAAGGATAGCCGTAGAGGCGTTGGACAGGGCTAAAATCATCAATGCCATACATAGAGACGTGTATGCAGATATTCCATTGCCTCCTGCTAAGGATTTATTCGATGCTCTTGGTAAAGGGAAGGGGTCTAACGACCATATCGGCAAAAGTAAGGATTCTACCCCCAGTTGGGTCATCAGTAATTTCCTTGTAGGGGCAATGCCCAGGTGGTATATTAGACTGTCGTACAGGGACGAACAGGTGGCCCTGCTATCAAGGAAGCACTTCGTGGTTTTCAAGAAGTACCTGGAGTTTAGGCAATGCCTCTCCCTAAGTCGTTTTAAGAGGGAGTTTTTTTACTACCACCGTTATAGCTCGTCCTAGATTCCTCCAAATAGGTGGAAGGCGTTGAAGGCGATTTAAGCGCTCTGCTAATACCTGGTGACAAGGGCTACTCTCGAGCTATTCTACCATTTCTATATGTGGAAGAGCGTTGGGGGGTGGCCTTATCTCCAACCGCATTCAGGAAAGAAATTGTTCTGCGGCCTTATCGACTCAGTCAAAGGTTGGCAAGATGAATATGTACTGGTAGAGCTGCTCGAAGAGGCCGCCTTCTGGACCTGGTAAATCGGAATGATCCATACTGGAAGTGAAAAGAGGCTAGGTCCCAGCGATGCCGAAGTTGTTGAGGAGATCTTGGTCTTCATGGAGCTAAGATGTGGCCAGGAGATCAGTGCTACGAAAACCGTAGAAAGGTATTTCCAACGCCCGATCTCCGAGCTCTTCCCCAGCATGAAAAAAGCTGTGGCGGAGAAGTAGGTTAAAGGTACTAGTTCATTCCTACATGCCTGTTTGTTGTGCTAGTGTCTAAATGCTTTGTTTGATGCTTGTAGGATGGGCAAACTTCCTTGGTCATGCTAGTCACGGTAGTGTTTTACAAATGGTAGTGGTAGTTTCCTTTGATTTGTTATTGTTTTCTTTTTCTAACCTTTAGATTGATCTTCTTGTAGGCAAGAGCTTGGCTCCAAGAGTAACTCATCCGCCTGTGGACAATCTGATGAGCCGACACTAGGCACGATTGTAGGTAAGTCAATCGATAAGGAAGGCGATGAGGCCGAAGTAGGGGCCTGAAGAGACCAACAAGCCACGTCCAAGGTTTATACCTCAGGGGATTCCACTTGTCATTCGAGATGAGCTAATGATCATTGCGCCTTTGAGCGTAGCTCTGCCTATTCTTGCTATCCCCTTGTCTAAACCCATCCTCGTGGGCAACAAAGGTGTCGATGCGAAGGGGCCTGATGTGGAGGTGTTTTCCCCTCCAAGGGCAGCTAAAGAAGGAATCGGGAAAATAGTCGCCTCTCCTACTGCCGCGGGCGATAAGCACAAGGCTCCTGAGGTACCTGGGGAGCCAAGGCTAGGTACGAAGAGATAGATGCCCCTGGTAAGGGAGCCTTTGGCTAAAGGGAAGTGGAATGAGTAGCCCCTAATTCATCCCTTCTAGAGCGTGGATGACGTTGAGGACAAGTTTTTGGATGTCCTCAACAACTTTCGAAAGATGGGGCTAGGGCTAGACTCATTCATAGAAGTGCTGTACACTTCCTTAGACAAGGTGATGAATAGGGGGATCCTCGAGATGGAGAAGAAGAAGGCTCAGGGAAAGATCCTGCGGCCAAAGTGGGAAATTTGTGCTAGCAACTTGATGCTGCGCCACCCAACCCTCAATTACCAGGCTTCAATGGGTTCTTACACCCCTGGTGACTGGGCCATGCTGGAGAGGATCTCCTAAGAGGGTGCGAGCGACCCCATATAAATTGCAGGCCACTTAAGTACCCTAATGCAGCAGGTAGTTTTCCATGCTATTGTGGTGTTGTATTTTAGCACCTGGTACTAACTTGTGCATTCTATTTTAATCTTGCAATACCATAGCCAGGTTCTCCTTGAACTGAGCAAGTCCTATGCCACTTAAAAAGAGGTAACTAGATTACAGGAGGAGTTGCATTAGCAAAAGAAGTGCCTGCTAGAGGTGGAGGCTTCTAGCAGGAGGTACTTAAGAAAGTTTGCTCAAGCTAACAATTACCTTCGTCGCTCTGTTATGAAGGTGGCAGGGCTTCAGGCATGACTCAAGCATGCGAAGCAGGAGAGGGGCAAAGTAGAAAGGGATGCCTGAAGGGCTACGGAACTAAAGGCTTGGCTTAGGAATGAGGAGAAGACTAAAGCTCGTCTCTTGCAACAACTAAAGGAGGAGGGTACAGCTAAGGCCCGAGTCAAAAAAGAGAATGCCATGCTGAAGGCTTCTATAACCAGGCTAAAAGCTGAGCTAACGATGAAGGCATCCGAATGTGAGGGTGTTAGGGCTACATCACTCAAGCTGGCCTACTCAAAAGCCACTCTAGAGCAGCAAGTCGGGGAGTTGCAGGGCAGTGTTTTAGAGATGGAAGAGATCATCTCCAAGATGGAAAGCAGGGAAGTCCTCAGTGATGCTGCCATGAGGAAGGCGATTGTCGACTATAGGGCCACTGAAGAGTAGCTAGAAGAGCAACAAGACCTGTCTACAGATTCTACCTGCTTCACCAGGAGAGAAATCCTCTCCCATTATCTAGATCTGGACCTGAGTTTCTTGGATTTTCTAAACTCCCCCACGTTCATCGAAAAGAGGGAGGCATTGGCTAGAGGGGAGGGCGCTTCTACATCTAACCCTGCTTTGGCAACTCCACAGGAGGATGCTTCAGAAGCCGTCCCTAGGGAAGATCCGCCTGTGGAGGGATCTACCACTCCTAATTCGCATGTCTCGTGCTCCCCTGCGGCTCAAGGCCTACTGGCTGAAGTGCCTATTGATCAGCACTCGGTGCAGATTGATGCCTTAGATTTTTCAGAGTTACCCGAGTTAGCTGATCTCAAGCGGTAACGGGGTTCTGTAAATTTTTTTGTTTTATTATGTGTTTTTTTTTTCAAGGTCAAGATGTTGACCTTTGCCCTATAAATAAAAGTGTATAATAAATAAACGAAGTTTTTCATGTCTTTCGCTATTCTCTATGTAAGCTTTGTGGACCTTTAGTCAAGATTTTGTTGGGAGAGTTCTTCTATACAAAGGGTGTTTCCTTTTGCCGAGGTTACCCTAAGGGGGTCAGGTCGGTGACGTTCTGACCTACCCAGTTTGTGGGAGTTTCTCTATGCAAAAGGTGTTTCTCCTTACCAAGGTTACCTAAGGGGTTAGGTCGGTGGTGTTTTGACCTGCCTGAGTAACTATTCATGTGCCTTTTTGAAAGGCTGGCAAGGTGACTAAAACAAAAAGAAACAAAGAGAAGTACGCAATTGGTTGAGAGCTTTTTATTTCGACTCGAATTGAAAATCACAGAACATGATGAAATTTTAATCAAAGTAAAGGTGTAAATTGTCGGCGTTCTATGTGCGTGACATAAGCTCTCCGTCCAATCTTTCCAACCTGTATGCTCCATTGCTTAGCTTCTCCCTAACTCTGACTAAGTCTTCCCAATTGGGGGCCAACTTACCCTGGCCTTCTCATGAACCTGTGGCTTCCAATTTTCAGCACATTAGGTCGCCAACCTTGAATTCCTTATGTCGGACTTTCTGATCATAATACTGGGCAACCTTATGTTGGTATGCAATAACTGAGTAGCAGCGAGGTCTTTAATTTCATCGATTGGGTCGACGCTTGCTTGCAGCAATGAGTCATTTAGGGTAGCGTCAAAGCCTCGAGTCTAGATATTGGGGAGTTTAAGCTCAATAAGGAGGATAGCTTTCAACCAAAAGCCAGAGGGAAGGGGGTCTCGCCTGTCGAAGTGCGATGCGTGGTCTTGTACCCCCATAAGATATTAGGCAGCTCATCGGCTCAAGCGCCATGAGATCGGTGTACGTGCTTCTTAAGGTTGTCTAAGATGACCTGATTGGTCGCCTCCACCTGTCCATTCGATTAGGGATGGGCGACCAAGGTGAAGTGCATGGCAATGTGGTGCTTAGTGCAGAACTTCCTGAACTTGGGGTTATTAAATTATCGATCGTTGTCTGTGATCAGTGCATGGGAGACTCCAAACAAGGAGAAAATGTTGTTTCTGAAAAATGTCTCTATACTTCTCTCTGTAATTCCGTTGGGCGAACGACTATGGGCTCGTCAAGGGTTAGAGTGCATTGTTGGGTATGTAACTGATTGGGGCGTACTTTTGGCACTGCGGGTACTTCTAGGCTATGGCTTTTGCAACCTGCCTTATGATAGGCCAATAATATCCAAGCCGTAGCGCTCGAAGGTATAGGGCTTGGGACTAGGTATGATTACTACACACTCCGACGTATAGCTCTTCTATGATGTGCAGTCCTTCCTTTTCTCGAAGACATCGGAGTAAGGGGAGGTTGATTCCCCTGCTGTATAGAACGCCGTCAATTAGTGTGTAATTGTTAGCGTGGTATCGAAGTTTCTTTGACTTCCTCCTGTCCTCTAGCAACGTTCCCTCCTCCAAGTAACTCTAGATGGGATCTATCCAGCTCGGCTTTAGAGCAACCGTAGTCAATTTCAAAACTTCAATCGGGCTTAGAGTTATGCTTTTTTCCGACAGGTACTCTATGAAAATCTTGCTGTCTTTCATTTTAGGCTTCCATATGTTAGTGGAGGCCAGCTTGGATAGCCAATCAACCGTTAAATTTTCTATTCGAGGGATTTTCTCGATGTCATAAGAGGGAAAGTTCGTTAGGAGCCCTCTCGCCTTCTCCAAGTACCTGGCCATAATGCTATCTCTGGCCTCATATTTACCCTGGACTTGCTGTACAACGAGCATAGAGTCCGAGAATATCTGCAGCTACTCTACCCCGATCTCCTTGGCCAGCTTCAAGTCGACAATAAGCGCTTCATATTTGGATTCATTGTTACTGGAATCAAACCCGAATTTGAGGGCGTAACAAATGATGACTTTATGTGGGCCGGTCAACACAAGAGCCACACCTTTACCTCCTATAGTGGATGATCCATCGACGTAGAGAATGTAAATTGGTTTGTTATCTCCCAGTGGTCTTTCTTCCCTAGTATATTTTACCATGAAGTTAACCAGGACTTGAGCCTTGTAAGTCGTTCGTGGCTGGTACTAGATTCCATACACGCTTAATTCCACTGCATACTTCATCATCTGTCCAAATGCATTAGGTTTCTACAGCATGGCGTACAATGGCTGGCCTATGAGTACAATCACCTGGTGCGCCTAGAAGTAGGGCCTTAGCCATTTGGCAGTAATGACTATGGCTAGCGCAAATTTTTCTACCTAAGTGTACCTGACCTCTGGCTCATGAAGTATGTGGCTGACGTAATATATGAGCTTGTATTCTCTTCCTTCTGCTCTAACCAGTATAAAGGAGAGGGCCCTATGGCTTACGGCCAGGTACAAAAATAGATCTTCCCCTAGAACAGGCTTGGAGATGACCGGTAGATGAGCGAGGAAGTCTTAGAGCTGCTAAAAGGTAGCGACGCACTCAGAAGTCCATTTGAAACCCTTTAAATTTTTGAGGATTTTAAAGAACACAGCACATCTGTCAGCGCTCTTCGAAATGAATCTGCTTAAGGCAACTACCATACCAGTAAGCTTTTGTATGTCTTAGACTGAAGTTAAGAGCTTCATTCCCTTAATGGCCATGATCTTCTTAGGGTTAGTCTCGATACCTCTCCGGGTGACCAGAAATCCAAGGAACTTGCCAGAGCCGATGCGAAAACACACTTCTGGGGGTTCAGCGTCATGCCATGTGTGCGCATTCGGTCGACGGCTTCCTGGAGATCCTTAACATGATTGATCAACTTCTGGCTCTTGACAATCATGTCATTAACGTACACCTCCATATTATGCTCGATCTGAGGCTTGAACAATTTCATCACCATCCGCTAGTATGTAGCCCTGGCGTTTTTTAGTCCGAATGTCACTACAGTGTAGCAGTATGTATCGTAGTTGGTGACGAAGGAGGTATAGACTTGGTCCTTTGGGTCCATTCTTATCTAGTTATATCTTGAGAAGGCATCCATAAAGCTTAGGAGAGTGTGTCTTAACGTAGAATCAACAAGCTGGTTGATTTTGGGGAGGAGGAAACAATTTTTGGGGCAGGCTTTATTGAGGTTAATATAATCAACACACATGCGCCACTTCCTATTCTTCTTTTTCACTAGTATCACGTTAGTCAACCATGTCGAGGACTTTTCCTCCCTTACGAAGTTGACTTTGAGCAACTTCTATATAAGCCCTACAACTAGTCACTTAAAGTTTCGATTGGCTGAAAGATCCGATCAAGCCTAAATTATAAGTAAGTTACAAATATTAGTAAAAATAATCTCGTAAACTTGAATTAAAGAAAATAAGTAATAAAATAAGAGACTATAAAATTTTTAAATTTTAAATATAATAATTATTGATTATCGAAAAAGCGAAAAGTGTAATCTAATAACTAATAAATTACTAGAGATAGATTATATGTATACTAAAAATCATAGAATGACCTAAATAATAATTAGGAATATTCACATGTACCCTACATGAATTTACATGTAGGTAGAAATACGTGAAATTACTTAAAATACACGAAATGTGTTAAAATAATACTAAATAATTAAAGAAAATTCATAATTAATTAAGGAAAAATAAAGAAAAATAAAAAAAAATAAGGAATGATCTAGATTTGGGTCATGGCAACTGGGGAAAAATAAGAAAAAAATTAGCCAATTAAATTAGAACAATACAAAAAGCAAATTAGAAGAAGATAAGGTAATTGTTTAATCAAATTAATGCACAATAATTTCCCTAAAGCTCTATAAATATCAAGAAAATTTCAAAAGCTCATTTGGTCAGTTTGGAGAGTGAGAAAAATAGAGAGAGGTGAAATTGAGAGTAAATTAAGGTTAGAAAAAAAAATTAAAAAAAAAACTGTGCAATTAGGGCCTTAAAGGGGAACCAACACCAGACGAGCACTTTGGAGTGAACAACCACCACCACCACCATACGGTGGTGGCAGCGCCTAGACTGGCCGATAAGGCCACGGCAGCCAGCAGTGGCCAAAGCCACCCAAACCGGTAAATTTGATTTCTAGCCTGATTTTGTGTAATTTTATAAAAATAATAAATATTGTTATAAAATTATGAATTTTGTTATTCTGGAATATTTTAGTATGTAGTTTTTAGGAAAAATATTATTTTGATGAAAATATGCCCTATGATATATAGTCCTTAAAAAATCATGCAAAATAGAGCATATTTCGATTCAGAAATAAATGACCTTAGGAGTGTAGTTTTGAGCTCAAAATTTTGGTGTAGACTACTTAGATATATAGAACAGTGCCATGAAGCCCAATTTCAAAAATTAATTTTTGAAATTTTTAGATAAATTTTAGGCCTTAAAATGAGGCATAAAATGGGTAATTTAAGATTAATTAAGTAATTAAATAGTTAATTACTGATTTAGTGAATAATTATATGTTTTAGGATGTTGAAATCTGATGAAGTATGATACTTGTAGTATTTAAGGTGTTAGATGTAATTATTAGGTTAATTATGTAGTAAATAAGTAATAGGGAAAAATAGTGAATTTTAAGTTAATTTTATAAATTAGGGTAATTAGGTGTAAAATTTGATTTAGGATTAATTTAGATATTTTGAAATGATAATTGATGTTGGGAGATGGTTATTAGAGTGATAAAAATATTATATGTGTATTATGTACATGATAAATGATAGTACATAATATGTAATTATCGAAAATATAATAAATAGAAAATATTAGAATAAAAATTAATATTATATAAATAATAGGGATATATAATAAATTTGATAGAAAACTTAAATTTATGTAATTATATGAAAAATGTAAAAATTTCTCACATCAAAAATAAAATTGATACATTAATAAGGATTTAAATGTACTAGGTGGAATAAAATACTGAATAAGGGTAATTATGGTATTTAGGATATTTGGAAGTAAGGTGATTAATTTTACATTATGATTTGAAACGAGTTTCTAGAATTCGAGTATAAAACAGTACTTAGAAATTGAACTAGAACCAAATTTAGAAATTGATGCGGAAACTGAACTCAAACCTGACCCTAAACCCAGAATAATTGTAAAAGATTTGAGAATCTAAATAATTGGATATATTAAACCCTAAACAAAAGATAACAATAAGCATTATAGGATAAAACCAACCTATAATAATTATATGAAAAACTGAAATCACGTTTGTGTTATAGGGATGATTGGCGATGGCCTGAGCGAGTTGGACCTCGAGTAAGTGAGCGAAGAGTCCAAGTAAGTTGGGATTAATACGTTGCTGTATTTTGGAGGCTTGAGATTATACTTGGTTGTGCTTGTTAGATAGTTAGTTGTGTGCATGTACTTGTTAGATAGTTGGTTGTGTGCATATACTTGATTATGATTGATGCTATGATTCTATTTGTTGTTCTGACTTGTATTGTATGATTTGTATGAAATGATTGATCACCCTAAACTAGACTTAATCAAATATACGACCTGTAATCATAATCGGACTTACATAGCAACCCATTAGGGGGAAACCTAGGATTCTTTGGCTAAATATCGACCCCTTCGAAAGAGATAATGCAGAATTGCATAATAGTCCCTTCTTCATCCTTAGTCGAACTAAGTGACAGGAGAGGAGGTCGCGACAAGGGTGAAGTCAATGGTTCGAAGATAATCGCGGGAGGAGCAGTGTCTCCATTGCACAAGCCTGGGTTTGGTCGAGAGCTGTTGCATTAACAACAACTCCTCAACTCGGATTAGAGCGGGTACAATTTCTCTAATCTCTCGATGGGCTGGACAATATCATACGATGGCATTTGCTTGAACATGCATTGCACCTAATAAGTTGGTTAATAACCTTGTTATGTTTATTGTATAGTTTTAAATCCTTCATCCTAACTTACTGAGCTGTGGTTGCTCACATCTCTATAGACGTCGTGCAAGTGCTGGCTAAGAAGCGGCTTATAACTACTCTGAAGCTAGCAACTGCTGGATCTTAGGGAATAAGGAAAAACATTTGAAGAATAAACATATATTTTTAAGGTCTAAGCCTTTATTTTAGAATTTTTTATTTTTGAATAATGTAATAACTAGGAAATAGATTACGGTGAAACATTGTAAACATTAATTGTAATAACTGAATTATAGTGTATATATATATTCTCTCACTTTCTTAATTAAATGATTTATTTAAATTACAAACTGTTTACTTCAAAGTGGGTTAATCGTGGACGCCTTGTGTAAATTAGGTCTAAGATAGCGTTTATAAGGCCAACTTCTATCTTAGAATGGTTTACATAGCAGAGCTGTTACGACTCTGCCACTTTGGGGCGTGACATTCTACACTTCCTCTTTGATTGCAGCTTGCCGTTCTGAAGCAAAATGCTTCTTTTATTGTTTGACAAGTCGTACGATGGTGTCAATGTTAAGGCTATAGGTTGCCAAGTAAGGCAAGATTCTAGGCATATCGGACGCCGACCAGGCGAACCTATCCAAATTTGCTCGCAAGAGGGCAATGATTTCATCCTTGACTTTGGCTGGGGTCTCATTCCTGAATTTTGTTGTTTGGTTGGGAGAGTCACCGATTTGGACATCTTCGGTTTTTTCTGCGGCCTTGCCCCTCTCGACCGATCTCTCTTACGAGCCCATCTCTCGGGCGAAGACGCCGTCACCTTTAGCTGCCCTAACATACAGCTCTCGTGAGAGCTTTTGATCGCACTTACATACTCCTATGCTTGTGGGCGTCGGGAATTTGGCCTTTAAATGCAGAAAGGGTGTGATCATTCCAAATGTGTTTAGGCTTAGTCTTCCCAAGAGCGCATTATATAGGGAGGGACAATCAATCACAACGAACTCCATGAGTCATTATGCTACGTGGTCGTCATCGCCAAGTTCCATGTCCAGTGTGATGATGCCCTTGGCTCGAACAGTGCTGCTGTTCAAGTTGATCAGATTGTGGTGGTACGACTTCATCTTTACTAGCAGCTTATTCCTCATCCTATCATATGTGTAGAGGAAGAGTATATCAGTAGAGCTGCCAGTGTCCACTATGATTTTCAAGACCTCAAATTTTAAGATCATCACCCCAATAACCAAGGTGTCTTGGTGAAGAGTGTCAAACCCTTCAAGGTTGGCACTGGAGAAAGAGATGGAAGTGTCTAACTTCTACCACTTCTTCCTAACTACCAGCACCTTTGATTAAGTGTTAACCAAGCTGCTAGTGCTCGACCAGCTCCCATGGTACAGCCCCTCCATAATTACATTTATAGCACCATTGGGGGCGCGATCATTGTGACAGTCGTTATTCTACTCTGCTTGGGCATCCTCAATCCGTCGCCTCCGAGGTGCCCTGTCAATGTTATCATCAAATTGGTCGTTGTTCCGCCAATGTGCTACGTATTCATTGAAGAAGCTGCATTGAATGGCGTATTCGATGGCATTCTTTAACTAAAAGTACTCTTCAGTTGTATAGCCACGATTGTCGTAGAATTGATAGTATTTGTTGGAGTTTCAATGACAAGGGTTTCCTCGCATTTTCTACAGCCTCTACAGTAAGTTTCGGTGCTTCACTTCAGAATAAACTTAGGCTATAGGTCTATTCAGAGGCGTGTACTAGCTATAAATGGGAGGGGGGAGAAAGTCGTGCTCTGCTCGTCGTTTCTTCTTCCCGGAGCTTTCTCCCTCTAGCTAGCTCAGCATCCTTCCATTGAGGTAATCTTTAATGGACAATTTCTCTTAGTCAATATACTTCTGGGCTTTATTCTAGAAGTCAACTAGGGTCTTTAGCTTACTATTCGCAAGTGATCGAAAGAAATCTCCCAAGGGTCTGATGTCGAGCTGTACAACATTTACAACGCCTCCCTCGTCCAATTAAGGGATCATGACCACAGCATTATTGAATCGGGCCACGTAGTCACACAGGAACTCGCCCTCACCCTACCTTATAAGGTATAAGGATGATGTGTCCTTAGACAAGGGCTTACTAGGCCTTGAAATTGAGGCTGAACTTCCTAGCTAGCTTATCAAAGGAGTTGATCAAATCGTTGAGGAGATGGTTAAACCACGTCTGTGCTGGCTTCCTCAACATGCTCTGGAAGACCTTGCATAGTATGGCATCTCTATGACCATGAAGGTTCATGAAGGTACAGAAGTGGAGGAGATAGTCATCGGAGTCGCCCCCACCATTGTACTGGTCCAAGGACGAAAGTTTGCCGTTAGGGGGCAATAATTCGTCCTAGACACTCCTAGTAAAAGAGGTCTTGTTGCTGGCAACCAGCCCAATGTCGCCAATAAGCTTGTTCCCCTGCTGTTCGAGGAGCTACCTCACCATCACACGCAGCTCATTTGGGTCGATGTCGTTTACCGAGTGAGCCCATTGTACAGCTGAATGGGCTTGAACTCCTTGCGAGCCAACTTCCTATTCATTACCAGCCTGAGCTCAGTCGTAAGTAACCATAGACCTTGCTAGTTGCAGTCGCACTAGTAGATCGAGTTGCTAATTCCTTCAATTCTGTAGTTATTGCTTGATGTTGTCCCACCCAGTGCAAGCATTCAAAGCTTCGGGGTGGTGAGATTGTTCGGTGCGACCCTTTGCTTCTTCTAGGTGAACTCGGAGCTCCCTATTCTAATTAGCATACCGTTCAACCAGGTTCTCCGCATGCTCCAAGCGTTCTTCCAACACAGCTCTTAAGAGGGGTTGGTTGCCTCCAGGTGGGTTGTTTAACAACTGTTGACTTCCTTGCTCATCGTGCTGAGACATGATGTAGAAAAGCTTAATATAGGTTATGTGTTTGGTGTGTTTAAAATTTCGGGTGTAGAAATTCCGCTTCCCATAAACAGCACCAAATGTCATTCCTCAGTTTTTGTCGGTTGTTGACTAAGGTCTGCATGTGCTGAGCCTGCAAAATAAGGTACAGTAAAGAGATGTCGAAGGGTTATCTAGCATAGCCACTCTGATGTTTAAGTCAACAATAGGTTTTTTATGTATCGAATATTAAGTACACAGGCGTAAAATGTACAGTTTGTAAAGAGAGTTATTGTTGGACAGATACCTGATATTTATAGCGGAGTGGAGTCGACCGTTAAAAATCAATTGGTAAGAAATATCTTTTCCTGTAAATGTGGGAAATGTGACTGTTTTATTCTTATCTTATAGTTTATAATCATTACGGTTCTTCATGGGCCTGAACTATTAAGGGTCAGGTCCAAAGCCTACAAAGGTAAGCCTAGTGAGGCAAAGCTTGGGGAATCTGGTCGGGCATAAGAGGTTCTTATCAAAAGTGTCATGTTAATAAGTAATAAACTTAAAGGAATTCTTTTAATTTTCTAAAAATAATTTACATATTTTATGTAAACGTAAATACATGAAAAAATATAAAAATTTATGTTTTCTATATTTTTCAAGTGTTCCGTCCTAATGTCTACTTATGAAAATTTTAGATTTCATAGATGATCACATCTCTATATTGAAGCCTTATAGTGAATTCGATAAGATATAAACCGGACTTGTATAATTTTACATAATTTGTTAATCTGATTAACGAATTAAAATGTTATTTAAAGGCTAAATGGATTGATGTAGCCTCAATTAAAATGTTATTTAAGATATCGAGAAAATGCACGAAAAGAAAACTTGATGGACATATCAAAATATGGTGTAGTTGTAACGTTAGTTAAAATCATGATAAGGAAAGAGAAAACGATGAATAGAGCCAAGTCAATAGATATCACAAGATAACATGCAATTGGAGTTGATGGCTAACGACGGTGCCAGCTGGACACATGAAATCATGACCAGAATCTCCAGCTCCCAATGGAAACACAGATACAGATATCCCCAGATAAGAATATCTACTCCCAATCCCAAACACACTATCTATATATATCTTTACTTCTCTAACTTCTATGGATACCATCTAATAATCTAAAACACAAAGAAAAATCAAACTTCCAGGACCAAAGGTCCTCTTTTTCCAACAATGGCTGCTTCCACGATGGCCCTCTCTTCCCCATCCTTTGCCGGCAAGGCCGTCAAGCTCTCTCCTCCCACTCCTGAACTTGGTGTCGGAAGAGTCAGCATGAGGAAGACCGTCACCAAACCCGTCTCCTCTGGAAGCCCATGGTACGGTCCCGACCGTGTCAAGTACTTGGGTCCATTCTCTGGTGAGCCCCCAAGCTACCTCACGGGCGAATTCCCCGGTGACTATGGTTGGGACACGGCTGGGCTTTCGGCCGACCCGGAGACCTTCGCAAAGAACCGTGAGCTTGAGGTCATCCATTGCAGATGGGCCATGCTGGGTGCTCTTGGGTGCGTCTTCCCCGAGCTCTTAGCCCGCAACGGTGTCAAATTCGGTGAGGCCGTCTGGTTCAAGGCCGGAGCCCAAATCTTCAGTGAGGGTGGGCTTGACTACTTGGGTAACCCAAGCTTGATCCACGCCCAGAGCATCTTGGCCATCTGGGCTTGTCAGGTTATCTTGATGGGTGCCGTGGAGGGTTACCGCGTTGCTGGTGGGCCGCTCGGAGAGGTGACCGACCCACTTTACCCCGGTGGTAGCTTCGACCCATTGGGCCTTGCTGATGACCCAGAGGCTTTCGCCGAGTTGAAGGTTAAGGAGATCAAGAACGGCAGGCTTGCCATGTTCTCCATGTTTGGGTTCTTTGTTCAAGCCATTGTGACAGGAAAGGGTCCATTGGAAAACTTGGCCGACCACCTTGCAGACCCAGTAAACAACAATGCCTGGGCCTATGCTACAAACTTTGTTCCCGGAAAGTGAGGAGAGTTTCTTTCAACTCTGTTGCTGGTTGCTGCCCCGAATGTTTGTAACTCTTGGTTTGGTGCGGTGCTGATGATGTACATTATTTGTGAAAATTACATGGGAAGCTGAATATGAATTTTGTGCGCTGTGATTTTTCAATACGAATACTGTCCTCACTTCTTTTTATTTATTTATACTAGTGGTATTGCATTGTTCTCCATATAGACAAATTATGGTAAGAGTAGACTTATCTACGAATGATTTTGGAGGGCAACCACTTAAGGCTCCCATAATTTTCAAGACGCTGAGAAACTAAGCAATTGGGCGTTCCGATAAGGTTATTGAATCAACTTACCCTCTTAACCAAGGACGTAATCAAGTTGAATCAAACCCTAAAAACTCAAAAAACTCAAACTTAGCTAGAGTATCAGGCTCTAAATTTTAAGCTTAAGTAAATTTAAATTTAATTCAATTAACTTGATTAAGTTCAAATCATTATAAATTTTTTTTTGTAATAAACTTCAATTGATTTATATTTAAAAATTTAAAATTATATTAAGTTCCTTAGATTTGTAAGCCTCATCAAATTTAATATTTTACAACTCGAGCTTAACTCAATCTATCACTTAAGTAACTGGAGCTTAAGCTTGACTCAAGACGGCTGTTACCAAATGAAATAACTCAACCTCAAACGGTGTGCAAATTAGCTTCATCCACCTGAATCAGCAATGGGCTTTGGTATATTTTCTTTAAAGGAAAATTAGAGACATTGTCTTCGCAGTTTTCGATCTTTGTAACATCTGTTGAAAATCAAACTTGACATAACGGGAAGCTGTCCTTTGAACAACGAAACGGCTGAACCTGAATTAATGTTTAATACCCTAAGTAAAAAATAATTACTAACTAAGCTAGCAAATTTGATAGAAACATTCCGACCACTTAACTCAAAAATTGTTAATTAATATTGATATATTATTTACTACTTGACTATTATATATCACTACCACTACTAATTGGAAATTAATGTTTCTCACCTAATTCTTAAGCACTTCATTCACACTCCGTTATCATGGGATATCACATTGAAAATAGCCAACCACTAACTTGGAAGTTTATATGGCAACTTCATTCACATACACACTAGACTAAACAGATCCAAGTCACCAATTACGATCACTCGACAATTAAGTCGGTATATAACTACGCTTTCTGTACGAGAAATGTTGCCTTCATTTGTTTGGTTCCACTCGTACAATGCATAGCAACACGAATACAATTTCCACGGTATAACCTTATACGAATGTCCGGATACATGGTTTTTCAGGGAAGGAATGAAAGAAAATATGGAAAAAAAATAAAATATAAGAGCGACAATTAAATTAGCCACCTCCATTTTATAGATAATTGATATTTTCTTTTGAAAGAATGAAAAATATAATAAATATTAACAAGAGGGTGCGTGTATCACGTATAAAAAGAATGAATAAGGAGGTCGGATCGCCCGGCAGCAGGATTTGCAGAAGTACAACTGTACAAGTCCTCCGGCAAAGTCTGCATCTTCCTACATATCACCAAATTCAGTAACCCCGGAGAGAGGCTTCGATAGGCTTTTGCTTCATTCCAATCCCTAATTCCAAAACATTCCAATCTCCTCTAATCAAATATGTGATCTGCCTCGTACCATATGTAATGTTTCCCCAGTTGACCATACAAGCTGGTGCAGGTAAAAGGGACCGGTCACTGTCATTTAATAGGCACGCTGAGCTGCTCGTGCTCTGGCCACCGTTCTTGAGTAGAGCTCCTCATACTGTGCTGCTGAAGAATCCCAACTAAATTCAAGGTTCATCACCTTCTGAACAAGCTGCAACCAGCTTTCTTGATTATCCTTGTAGAACTTAAAAGCACGATCCAATGCAATATTCACACCCTGAAAAGGTGGAAATAGCTTCATGTTATGAAAAAACTAATTCGAATTTTGGAAAGAACTGCCAAGCAGCTCCGTAAGAGGTAAATAATGCACCTAACCACCTGACACGGCCACCAAGGAAAAAAAATAGTGTTATATTATACCAGGGAAGTTAGTCAACTGTTATCACCTGCTCATCAGGATTCAAAAACGTGAATCCATTCCGGAACCGGAGAGGGACTGTCTCATCATCCACATCAAAAACGCTTCAAATGAAATTTAAATCATGTCAAGTTTGGGGGAAACTAGTAACCTGAAAAAGAGAGTGCACAAGCCAATAGAGTATAGTAGCTAACCTGTCATTCAGTCCACCTGTTTTTCTCGCAATAGGTATTGATCCATATCGCATCGCTATCATCTATAAGAAAAATAAAGGTACATTTCAGAGGAGTGTATGCTCGACACCATGGCTGCCTTTCATAGCAATTATAAAGACAGAGGAGTAACAGAACACAAAAGGATATGTCACCCATGATAAACAATCAAATTTTTAAAGAGCTAAATGAATATGGACTCATACCTGCGTAAGGCCACAAGGCTCAAAAATGGATGGGATAATGAACATATCTGATGCAGCATATATGCAATGTGAAAGGGATTCATCATATGTCAACACCAGCTGAACATCTTTATGATTGTGAAACTGGTCGGCAATACCCTCAAATTCCCTCTGAATAAAAAAGAAGAAGAAGAAGAAAATGTAGCAGACATTACAAATGAAACTCCATGTTAGACACCATATATGTGTCTATTGCAATACCCATCACATTTGCATATCCACTTCTTTGAAATCAAAAGAAAAGGATCTGAAAAAGAGTTAAATTAGTGGCAAACCATACAATATAACATATTTAATTGGATGCAAGAGAACTGATAGTTTCATGAACAAGTTAAAAAAGTTATAGAAAAAATGCAGCTTCTAGCATTAAGAATAATCTTGTTTTCTTTATGTTTGAGGTCTTCAGAATTGAGATCCACAGCTCACACTAGTTTATCCTCAGCTCGCACTAGGTAGGGACGATTGATCCTCTAAGCTCCTCCTTAACTGAGTCCCACAAGTCTCCTGGTGGCCAATCCCATCCTTCACATTTATGATACAGCATAGCCTCACTTCCTCAGGAAAACCTGAAGAATAAATCGCGTTTTCACCCAACCATGAGGTCAAAGCTCCCTTAGGATGCCATTCATTATATCAACAGAGATGGTATTACCATTTCTCCATTCCCATTTTAACATACTTTATGCTAGCAATCTTAATTGTAAGATTCTGCACCAAGACCAAGACGCATTTTAGAGAAATTTCATAGACCAGAAAAATTTCCCCATTATGAGTTCAGGCCTTACCCAACTTGGGCAAAGGGCACCACTCACATCAGAGCACAAAAACCATATATGCTTTAGTTGAGCTACCTTATTCCAAACAACCAAATCAATAATACCAAGTCCACCCTCTTGCCTTGGTTACAAACCATCTCCCTATCTACTTTTGCTTTTGCTCTCAATTCATCATCTCCATTCCACAAAAATCTCCTCATCTTCATAGTCAATGGATCCAAAATGCTTTTAGGCAAGATGAACACAGAGGAAAAAAATCTCTCTCTCTCTCTTCAATATGTAGAGAGAGAAAATCCTCTCTACCTTTGTTTCAGCTCATAATAACCTAACCCTTTTCTTACCTTAAACCCTGTAACCTAAACACTCTTCATTTTTATCTTTTTACTAAAATCCCTTTTATCCTCTTTTTTTAACACCCTTTTGCATTTTTTGAACCGTAACCCATACACTTTAACCCACTCTATTAAAAATTAACCCTAACCCTAATCATCCGTCAAACCTTTGCCCCTCAAACCCTCTAGCATTAACCCCCTAGCCCCACCGTCCATCTTCCCTTTCATCAGCTTGTCTACCTCAATCTCTAACTCCATCTTGTCAAACCCTTCAACCATCAACCTCATATCCCTACCTGTCTTTCCTTTGTTGTTTGTGCTTGCCTCTTTCTTCCTTCTCCACCACTTTCTTGCACGTTGTTTTTTGCCTCATGTCACCTTTAAAACAGAAGTCATTGAAGTCTTCCATCCCTCTAATCTGCAAAGCATTTCCTCTCGCCATATGTTCAAGACTATGACACTCATTGAAGTCACCCAAAATCATCTCAAGATGCAAAATGTTATACTTCAACCGCAATAAGTCACTCCATAGAGAGTTTCTTGAGATATCATTGTTGGATACATAAAAAAGGTTTAATTGGAGAAATCTTTTCCAATCAAACTACTACGACAAGGAGTGACTTAGGTTCAAAGAAAACAAAATTTGAATACTTCATACACTTGGATTCCACCCAACCCATATACAGCCACTAAGGTGGGCTTCCAACCTCCAATCCAGGCCAATGCAATTCCAAACTTTTTGAGTATTAGAAGGCCTTGCCTTGGTTCCAGGCCAATATCATAATATTTACACTAGGCAGAGGAATAAAAACACCAGCAGCTCAAAAGGAGGGCAAGTTCAAAGACTCCCTGGCTTTTTTCTTTCCTTTTTTCTCTCTAGCTCCCTTGTTTTTTCCCTAGATTTTTTCTTTTTGTTCTCAAAGCTGCAAGGCCCCTTTTGCTCCTGGTTAACCTCTTCACCAGGTTAAGAAATCCTTTCTAATTTACTAGAATTTAGAGAATTTAAAGGAGTCTCATTAATTGTAGAGATTGAAGCAAAAGCATTTACTATCATGGTTATCAAAATTACGATTATATCCGTATGATTTTATAAGTTTACAATTTAAAAATACTCTTCTATATTAAATCAAGTATAAAATTATTTCCATAACCTAGTAAAATCACAAGTCTGCATATTAAACTCGATAGAAATGTATGCTTTTAACTAAGTTTACCAATTTTACCTATCTAAGTTGAATGGGTTAACAAGTAAAAAATACAACTATTCTTTTACAAGTTTATTATCTATTAAGACACTACATTATCTTCCATATCTTATTCCAATTTTTTTCCTCTCCCTCTTAGTTCATTGTTTAATGTTTACAATCTTTATTCACATTCCAGCTTTGGTAGCAATAGCAAAGTTGACAAGGAAATCTATTTATTTCGGTTTATGCAATCAATGACTCAAAATGGTTAAAAGGTTTTAATCCTCTTCAACTCATCACTTTTCAAACGAAAATAGTGGAAAAAGAATTTATCTTTGATTTTGCTTGTCATCAAAGGGAAAAAAAAAAAACTAATTTTTTCATTTCTTCATTTTTATTATATATTTCAAGTTTTTTCATAACTATAATGATAGGAGAAGGACTTGTACATGAGTTAAACACACAGAAGCTTTGGAAACTAAAAAGAAATGACATTTTTGGGTTTTGGGATTTTAGATGAAATTGACAAAAACTAAATAAAATAACGGAATATAAACAATTGACAAATTGGATATCATGCACCAATCCATGATTGAAATGGGGTTTTATTGGATTCTAATTGATATTACACAAAATCAGAATTAAACAGGGATTTTAATTAAATCAATTGACGTATAATTGAATCCTTAGCCATGAAGCCTTTTAAGCAAATTTTACACAAGCTGAGAATGATTAATATATATTCTTTAGCTTGAGCGGGAGCGTGGGTAGATTTAGCATTAAACTTGGTAGTTGAATTAATGTAGTAGGTTGGCGGAGTTCATGTTATGGGGTAGCTAGGGTTGGTATAGTAATAATATTTGTTACTAACCTTGTTAGGATTATCAATAAATAGGTTTTTTATGTACTAATGCTTGTATCTTGAAAAAATTCCACATTATATCTTCTATAGGTTCTAATATTAGGTTAAAGTGTTTTTGGGTCTTAGGATATAGGTTAAAAAGCTTAGGGTTAAATGTTTGGTTTAAATTGTTGAAGAGGTTTAGGTTAAAGTTGAAGAGCTTAGGTTAAAAGAGGTTAGGTTAACTGAGTATAGGTTAACATGCTTAAGGGTTTTAGGAGAGGATTTTCTCTTTCTACATTGTGTAGAGAGAAAGACTTTCCCCAAGGCACAAATTCATGTCAAATATTCAAAACTTTCTATTTGTTTTTGCAAAAGAATTTTTCATTGGCCTCTCCATGTTTTTATTTCTCTATAAAGAAAACCAAGTCTAAAGATTCTACCTACAGATTGTCAATTGATAGATCTTGCAACTCTGAGAGGGTCACCGATATTAGCACTCTAAACAAAGGCATGCCTGTAAGAGTGATAATTCATATTACCTGAATATGTGCCACTGGGCTTGAACCAAGAAGTACAAATTGGCCTCCAAGCTCCAGAGTTCGATATATAGCATGTCTAATAAGATGTACACCTTTCTGTGGGACCAGTCTTGTTATACAGCCCACCTGCAAAATGGAATAACAGATTACCAAACAAGTTGAACCTGTTCTATTAGCAAACTAAAAGAGTTATACTGTCAGATATTACAAGAATCATGTGATGCTCAGGTGACACCACCAAGCTATATCAAGAAATTAATACTTTAGAAATTAAACCATACAAACCAAGGTACCCAACAGCAAAAGGTGATCCAATGACACTACAGACTACTCAAAATAGAAAAACTTTAACCAGCAGAATTATGCAGGAGTTACAGGGGAAAGCACAATCAAAGCATTTCCACTAAGTTCCCGCACACATGAAAAATTACTTCACAGTTCACATCCATCACAATCTGAAAATAAATAAATAAAATTGTAGCACACATCAGTAGAGGAGATCATTGCCACAGTAACTTGAAACCTAAAAAATCCCACTTGCCACAGGAAGGTGAATTATCCTTCACTGGTTGGAGATTTTGTTATTGCCTCAAGACATAAGTTGTCACAGAACATATGCTCTGATATATTAAGGGGAAAGCTAATACTTCACTCTATATTGTATACCAGGGAGAAAGAAAAGGATAAAGATCCTATTACCAGGACATGTGTCATCAGCTCCACAAAATACAGCTTAAACCAAGATACATATGCCAAAAATTTCAAATGTAGTTTTCCAGTATGAAATCCTTGAGAGCAAATTACCATTGGCTGCCTGGAATCAGAAGAAGAAAGCCCTAGCTGCCTTCTTATGGCAATCTTATTTTCTTTCTTCCCTTGAAGATCATTAGTACTGTACTGGATTTCAAGGAAAGCATCACTTGCAGGATTCCATGCATCAGTATCAATTCCATTAAGAATTCCAATGAACTTTTTGCTATGAAGATTCAGAGTTGAATGAAGGCCTTTTCCACCCTGCAAGAATGAAATGAAACAGAACACATCAGATCCAGAGCAATACATTAGCAACCTTGGAAGACAAAAGGCTCATCATCCTTTTCAAGGGGTAAAGAATATAAAATACTGAATACTTTCCATGCAACATCAGTACAACTAGACAATATAGTTCTCAGGGAATGATTAAATTGCTCATAGATCCATGATTTCAATTGAGGAAATTGTCTTCACTACTACCCGCCGAGGCCATATCATCAACGCACCTCATGAAGCCCCCATTGACACTTAAAAAACCAATTGTGCAAGTTCCAGAATATGAGAGAGAGAGAGAGAGAGAGAGAGAGAGTCATCAAGAGCAATATTCTACAAGTTTGTTAAGACATCAAAACAACAAATCATAGGCCATACAATGTACAATGACAGGTAAGTATATTAAAGAGTTATTCCCTATCGCATATTTTGTCCCACCAAGTTTATGCATCTAGTTCCTAACAACACATAGCCATGCATTCATGCTTCTTCTACGGAGTCAAAAGTCACCTTAAATTTTCAAATTGCTGAGCAGAACATGATGCCTTATTCAAGACAAGGATACTTACAGAGAGTTATTCCCCATCACATAGTTTTTCCCCTCCAAGTTTATGCATCTAGTTTCTAACAACACAGAGCCATGCATTCATGCTGCTTCTACAGAGTCAAAAGTCACTTTAAATTTTCAAATTGTTGAAAAGAACATGATGCCTTATTCAAGACAAGGATACTTACAGAGCGATAAAGCAAGACACAATTACAAGAGGCATGTTATTTGCATCCTAACCACTAAAATTTTTCTTGTAAATAGGTATATGAATGGTTCCCAAGACAACAGATATTGGAAAGAGAATCACAGGATAGCAAGAGTTCAAGATACCTCAGCAGTCCGAACCTCCTGTGCATAGGTAGGTGATACTGTTGTTACAACATTGGAAAAGACAATTGCTCCCTAGATCATAAAAAGTGAAAATCAACATCTCATATTTGATAGAAAGAAAAATCATGATCCACACAATCTTCAAGGTCCTGGCATATTCCTTTGATAGACAAAAAGGTTTGTATTAAAAATAGCTACCAAAGGGGCACTTGCCCCCGTACAAGGTTGTGTACTAGTACCTTCCATCAAGCTCAAGACAGCCAAAAATTCACAAAATGCTATTGAGTATACAAGAAATCCAAAAAGTAAAAGCCACCTATTTTTGATAATAGAGAGATATGTATCAATGCAATTAACATTTCTCCTTTTTTTTTTTTTAAATTCCAATTATCCTAAAGTATACAAAGAGAGAAAGTGTAAAGCAGTATTTTTCTATCTCAACATCTACCCCATAATTCCCATGCTTGTCAATCATCCTTGACAAAACCTGCTAGCCAAGTTCTAGCAAGTAAGTAGACAAGAGGATGCAAAAAAATATTAAAAGAAGCCTCCTTGTTTTTTGGGTAAAGAAACCTAATTCATGCTCCACTATACTTTTCACAAAAATTCCCTAATTAGTCATCTCTTGTGAACTTCAACTTTCAGTAATGATATAATTAATAGGTATTCAGTGGTACAACCAAATACAAAGAATCGAATCACAAGATATGATGAGCTCATATCCTAACTTTGCTTTGCAAAATGACTTTGAAGATGATCATTCAGAAAACAACCGACAAAATGAATTCCAAAATTTTCTAGACTTTTCCTTCCTATATTCGCTCATTTATCACTTCTTTTGTTATACATCAGCAGGCATTTCTGTATGCATATATACATGTATGTATAAATTGTATCTTCATGAAAATTATATGGATGAATCTCCCCTTTGTCTTCAGTGGGAGATCAGGTCACTACATTAAAAGGATAAATGTACCTTTATAGGATTGACCCTATCATGCGATGAGTTATCCTGCATTCTATCAGGTCTATTTAGATGTTCGACATCAAGACCACAAGATGCCAATTCTGAAGCAGGTGCTGTTCCTTGATACTCAAAGTTGTGGCACGTAAAACATATTCTGGCTGAATTCAATCCTCTTGGAGCATACAAGTCCCAATACAGTGGTGCCTACAACGACACCTCACAGAAATGAGAAACCTGGCTTTGTGCTTGTAGAAAGGGAGGTCACATAATTTTGCTTAAAATGTCCATACAACAAAAGCAGTCTGCCAATCATGGCAATGAATGATATCAGGCTTCTTTCCAGCTTGAAGAAGCCATTCCAAAGCTGCACGGCTGAAGAATGAAAAGCGTTTGAAATCGTCATGTTCTCCATAAAATTGACCTCTCCAGAAAAACTTATCAGGGTGAAGAGGCTCAATAAAATAAACTGGAAGGCCTGCACGATAAAAATTTCAGTCATAACTCCAGCACTAGGTTAGCACTGTTAAAAAGCGCTCTGGATGCTGGCCTACACAGCAAAGCATCGCAAGCCACACCACCACACCTCCCTCAGTTTATGCTAGGCAATTAAAACTAAGGCATTACTCAGGGAGCACCTCAGTTCAAGCAAGCTTTTCAGAGAGGGTGCCTCTTCCTGGACTTTCAAGGTTATAACTTTACTCTTCCTAAACTGCTATAAGAAAAGGGCATAAACATCCATAGTGTGTAAAACTAATCAATAATAGAAGAATAATCATGTCATCTGAAAGTGCTCAATGTTTCAGATATCTAATTCAGACCGCTGGTTCAGACTCAGAGACAGCCAAAAAGAAAGAAAGAAAGAATCTAGAAGATAACAGAAATCAAGCCTTGTAGCCCCATCCAATTTCTTATTTTACTTTTCCTAATCCTCTCTCATCTTTTGCTCCTCCTTCATGCCCCGGGGGGATGGGTGGGGGGTGATGGTGGGGAGAAGAAAAAAGGAGAAGAAGAGGAGAGAATGAATACTGTCTATAGAGTTTTAACCACAAACTGATAAGGTGATTGATAAAAAGTACATGCATTATTTTTCCCCAATTCAAGGAAAGAAAAGCTGTAAACATAACATATTTTATAAATTTTTTAGTGCATAAACATGATATAAACTCTTTGAATATTGATCACTTCTTCAAAGTAAAATAACTGAAATGATATTTATAGCTCCTTGCTTTACTTGGACACACTCTTTGGTGCCTACCTCTCAGGCAACTAGATCCACTAGTGACTTAAGCCCACTTAAATGCCACACACAATTACGGTCATCTTAACCAAGAAGGAAACCAAAAAGAAAAAAGAGCAAGTGGGGTGGTGGGAACAAGCAATGCACTAACCTTCAATTGTGCCCACCCAAATTTTGTTTTTGAATAGTCTGCCGTCAAAATAAGATTCTACCACTACATCTAGGGCCTGCAAAATTAAGAAACCATAAAAGGAAATCATTTAAAGAAATTCAGATTACCAATAAGTTACCTGCAATAATCAAAGAGTACCCTGAGGTTATGAGTTCGATCATACTGCATGCAATCATATTTGGGAAGAACAATCTCCACAAGATGTCCTCTCTTTTGGAGAGCTTTGCTAAGGCCTGTGACAACATCGCCCAAGCCACCAACCTGAGGAAAGAGCATCATTAAGAAATTTTGATAAGAGGTATTCATTTGGTGAAACATGAGTTATTAAATAAAGAAAAACGGAAAAAAGAAAGGAGTTTTCCACTTCCTGTTAATTATCAATTAATGAAAAATCATCTCTTCTCTCTACCTCTTTGTCCTCTCTCCTTGGGTGCAAGGCATAGAGGTGGATAGGTGCCATTATCTTAACGGGACACAATGAGGTTTTTATTTTATCCGAGCCTAATTGGCTTTTAGCCACACATTTAAAAGAGTCCGTTCTGCAGGTCATGGCCTTCAAGGGTGCAATCTGAGACCCGAAAAAACATTACTCTGAAAGCTACTGACTGGAAATTCTGACATTAGTAGCAATCAGCATACATATATTCTAAGTGACAAGACACGTGTGGAAACCCTGGGACAAGTGTAAGAGTATGACAAACAAAAATGTACAGGGGGAGAAACTGGATCTGATGTGAATGGGGCTACAGTTAGGCCAAGGGCCCAATGTTTGCAAAGTCTACTTTAGAAGGAAATGGAAGGGTGGAAGCATGGGGGTTGATGTGGAATGGCACGTGTTGTTGGGTTTGGGTAAATAAAGTATGAGGAGATTCCATTACAAACAGGAAGAGAGGATTGGTCCACATGTCCAATAGGGAATGTATGTAATGGAGCAGGACAATTAGTAAAGTATCCAGATATTATACTATTACTTTTCACATTTTCTCTTCTACTATGTTACTGTAAAGGAGCACTAAGCTTTGGGGAGACTCTATCCATACTTAAAGGATTGTCCTCTACAAATTTAACATAATCAATACATACTTTATCATCTCTGTAGCTATTAATTGATCCAACCTGCCAGATCCAAGAAGTTATGGGTGATTATGTTATGAACCTCAAGTGAAAAAAACAGAAAATCTAAAGTGTTTTGCATTAATTTTGTAATGGAAATTGTTTACAAACCCTAATCTCTTAAATGAGTAAGAAGCTCACAAGAACTCTCTCTCAATAAGTAATAAAACTTCTAGATACTTCTCTCTAACCAACTCTACCTATTTATAGAAATACTAACTAATAGTATCTAACATGAATTGCCACATCAGCACACAGCCACACACAACTACTACATATACCTACACTATATACGTATTACACTACTAACACTTATTATCTCATATATGCTCTACTAATACTTTAAGTCACATTAATTTTTCCCCACCCAAAAGTGCCCTTGTCCTCAAGGACCAAATAGAGAAACAATCACAATTAACCCACACCTACGGCATCAAACTCGCATGTGGTAGACTCTTGCAAGAGTCTCCTGAGAAATCCACTCATCTTAAACCTGAGTATAGTTTGCCAATTCCACATCCACTTCTCGAAAGGAAACTTGAAGTTGGGACCTTTGTACAACCAAATTTGTGTTTGAACAAATAACTATCCCAAACCTGACTATAGTATTTTCTATGTCATCATGTAATAATGCAAAAGTCCACTAGAGTAGCATGAGTACAAAAACTTGAGGCACACTATAGCCATGAACTCTCAACCAATGTAGTAGACCTAGTGCTGTACTGGAGCCATTAAACCCTAGTAATTCTGCAAAACACAAGTGAGAACGCGAGTAGCCCACTATTTTCAATAGCACCACAGGTGATATGTTGCATGACATAGGAAACCAAAGGAGCATGGGAGTGACTACTGTTCATGTAAGCAACTGATCAAACACCATGGCTACAAGAAAAATATTGATCTCTTTCATTATGAATGGTGGTGCAAAATTGATAAAGATCAAAGACATTAATTTAGACAACAAGAAGTTCTTCAAAGTTTTGTTTGGTTAAAGCTAACCAATGCAAAGGAACTATCTCTTCAAAAGTTGGCAACGTTACACTGTTTGCATTCAATAGATACTCCTCTTCATTCATCAACTCTGATTCTTCAATTTCAATCTTCACTCCTTATCGTTACCTATTTTCTCTTCTCCAATCTACAATTTCTAATTGCAAACCACCTTCAACTGTAATACTTCCTTCTCCCAACCACAATTGCACCATTCCACTCTTCAACAACCTTGCAACTTCCATGTTTGATCTCCATCTATATCTGATCACCCCAACCCACTCTCCATCAATTGATCAATTGTTTCCATTCACCGAGTTCCATTTATCTTCAATTGATCATCCGGGTAATTTCAATCAACAAAGTCAACACGTTGACTTCCTCTTTCCAACAAAACCAAACTATCTCAATCTCCATTCGCCTTCCACTTCAATTTTTCCTTTGACTCATGTTCTCCACTCATCAACAACTCTTTATTCTCCAAATCCACTCCTCCATCACTTGACTCCCTTAGCCGAACAACATTCTCCAAGCATTGAGGTCTCTCAAGCTCCAAATCACTCTTCAACAAGTGTAGATCTCCATTCTCATTGTTAGTTGCATCAAAAGTTTGAGATTTCTCTTTCGACTCGTCGTTCTCCGAAGAGGTATGTTGGTATACTAGTTCGACTTTCTTCGTAAGGTTTGTAGTTCCACTTGTGTGAATCAAATAGAGAGAGTCCTGGGATAATTGATTGACCTTACATGTCACATATAGATCATACACCATGTCATGCACCCGCAACAGACTCTAATTAAGTTGGTGCATGTCTTTAGCAGTTTCTCAAAGTGAGTGGTGAAGCTGATGCATGTCTTTGGTAGTTTCACGAACTAAGTTGTTAATTGACCTCATGATCATCCGCCAAAGAAAACTAACAACTCAACGTTAGGGTTCGCCTCCCATAATTATTCGATTAGTCAAACCAATTTGTTATAAACTTCAAGTGAAAGAACTAAAAATCTAAAGTGTTTTGTATCTTTACAAACCCTAATCTCTCAAATCAGACTTATGAGCTCTAAGCTCACCAAATAACATGAGTAAGAAGCTCACAAGATCTATCTCTCAATGAGTAATAAAACCTCTAAATACCTCTCTCTAAACAACTTTACCTATTTATAAAAATACTAGTTAATGGTATCTGATATGAATTGTCACATCAACACATAGCCACACACAACTACTACATATACCAGCACTACACATGTATGACTCCTAGCACTTATTATCTTGTATATGCTCTATTAATACTTCAGGTCACATTAGATTAACAATGAGTACAAGAATGGAGACAATAAGCTGGGTCTTTAGAGAGTCCATGAGGGATGTAGTTGATAAGTTGAGGTCAATGAAGAGAATGAAACAGAAAATAGAGCCCAAATGACCAAGTGTTACATGCGACAAGTAAATGAAATTGCGTGTTATGCATTCATTGGCTCATAATGCCAAGTCATTAATAAAGTTAATCATGGTATTTGCGATAATTGGGTATTGAAATATTGAAAAATTGGCCAAGGTTTAGGTACCAAATGCAACATTGTCCCTAAAGAAAAAGCATCGTGAAAGAGTACAAGGGAATCTCTTGATAGAATGGGAGAACAGGAGAGAAAAAAATAATATATGTAAAAATTGTTTTGAGAAAAAACTTAGACAAGGACTTCGCTAGTATTTTCACTTACACAATATCATAGAGAAGTTTACCTTTAGCTTACCTTGGCAACAGGTGCCATCTCGGCAGCAATGTGAACGATGTGCAGTCCAGGGCTAAAGGTCAAGAATAAATTCAAATCAGTTCATGGAAACAACTTAGATTACATCTAAAAATATACTAATACCTAGTACGAGTTGATGTCAGTCTCAAAAATGTCTTCATGATATCATGCTCATTCTTTTCCTTACATGCCATGTATGCATCGCACATTCGTCTATCCCTCTTCCAGGCCATTTCCCGTAACAGTTTTGCATCATCTGTCGATATTTTCTTCTCAAGCAACCAACCATCAATCATAAGCAACAAACGGCTCCAAAATTCCCACGGCAAATCATCCACCGGCTCATCAAGTGCCCTTTTCTTGCTTTCCTCTTTCAGAGTATCCAGTGTATTTTGAAATTCTTTCACAGATTCTTGGTATAACTGAACATAAGAGCTTATCTCTTCATCTGATTTCACAAGGCGATCCTCTAAAAGCTTTATTTTTTGCTGCATTAGCTCATTATACTGTTGCAAATTCTCTGATGATAGCTTGTAGACATTAGCTTCTTCAAGGGATTCTTCCAATTTATCAACCTTCTTACGCAATTCCTGATTTTGCTTTAGCTGCAATATTGCCTGATCAGCCTGTGCAGTAGCCCTATCTAACAGCCCTTGTAGATTTTCCACTTTTTCCCACAAGTCCTTGTAATCAGATTTCAGAGTAGAAAGTTTTGAGACATCCTCCTGAGAAATTGAAAGTTTTGATTCCAAGTCCTCTAGAGCAGACTTGAGATAAGACTTTTCTTTTTCCAGCAGCATTAGACGTTCATCTGTATTCTTGATGTTAGACACCTCACCTCTAAGTGCCTGCAAGTCATTCTTCAATAATAAATTCTCTGACCTCAGGAAACGAAACTCCACACCCAGAGAATGTATTCTGCTATCGTATGATGATGAACTGTCTTCCTTCATTTGGTCGTTTTGACCTATATGCACATGAAGCTCATTTCCTTCGTGGCCACCTTTGTGCATCATTTCAACCCGTAGCTTCTCTAACTGATCTTCCAAAAGTTCCACACGGAGCTTTTCCTGTGCAGCAACCTTAATCCGCGCATCAGCTTCAGCCAACTTCATCTCTAACATGTTAATTTCATTTTGCAATGCCTCCTTCTCAGAAAAAATATTATCTATGTCCTTAAGTGCACGGACCCTAGCTTGGTTGAGGAGTAGAATGTCTAAAATGGTAAATAGTGTAAAAACGAACAGCCATTAGATTAAATCACAGAGCAACCACATAAGGAAAATTCCTTACCCAAAAAAACCATGTAAGGAAAAGTGTAAAAAGATTTAGGTTGTCTCATATTATGTCTTACTTCTCTCGGCATTTTTTATCATGCCTATCAGATCCTCAGATTGAATAGTTGAAAGCTGCTCCCCTCCATCATCAATTATAGCCTGTTATATGAAATCACTACAGCGTACATTATCCACTGAACTATTCATGGATACAATAGAAATAACAGCACAGAATATATGAGATGATTAGCAATTCACTTCCCACAATGTTGTCAGCATAATCAACATGGGTTTTAGCATATCCAAAGGGACAATTAGCCAATTGCCATAACAAAGTACAGTACCATCACCACTTCTGATAGAAGAGATGCAACCTGTTGGGGTTTTCATCTTACATGCTTGCAACCTCTGCTTACAGACCCAGATTACAGACAATAACTAAGAGAAACTATTCCAAAACAGCATCAAAAGGAAGAAAGGCCTACAGCAGTATCTCACTGTAAGGCCATCCTAGTTTCATTCATGGATAAACCATAGAAACTTATACTAATTTCTCTTTAAAGGAGAACAAAGTAAGGGGTCACAGTTGCTTAAATTGCAATCAAATGGGTACTCAAGTCAATGAGATACAAATAACAGGATACCACATTTGAAAAGAAAGCTATCAAGGCATAAAGGTTACAACTTCCAATGCTCCCATAGACAGATGAGGAACAAGGGTTATGCAATTAACGCCATGATACTATGTGAAATAGAATCAATTTCATTGTAAAACTGTTGTACTATCAAATTTCAATGTTAAATGAAGCAATTAGAGAGCAAATATGATGGTTTGCTACCTTTCTAATGGAAAATGTGTCTTTGGTCAAAAATTAAAAAAAAAAAAAGTAAAGAAAAGAAAATAATAATAATAGTAATGGTTGTGGGATCCTACTTTAAAAACTATCACAAAGCAAATTAACCCAAAAAAAGAAAAAACTATCACGAAACCTTATTAACTTAAAAGACAGAGAGCAGAGAAGGGGGCTTGCAACTCAAAATGAATTTTATTTTTCTGAACCAGAGAAGAGTGAACATGCATTATAACTTATGTCCCGTTTGACTCCTTAATCTCCACCAAGAGAATTGAAAGGTAGATGTATCAAGATATAAAGCAACCGATTATCAAGTAAATGACAATATAACATAGCATATATAATTGATGTTTCTATTGGAATTTCTCATAAATGTAGATGAATGTATGAATATAAATTCTTCAAAGAGCTTACCAGATCCGTATTTTCACTAACTATGAGAGTGTTAGGGTCTTTTTGAGCAACATTTTCCACATCTATAACAGTCACATCATCATTTTCATCAGATTCAGACAAGATTTCCTCACTCTCGATCGGCAAGTTCTCCCCAGAACCTTTTCCATGTTCGCTATCTCCATTCACAATAATGGAGGGAACCCTCTCAGGAGACGGCTTCTTCACATGCTGTCTCTTACTGCAAGAACCAAAGTTCACTAAACTAATTCATTGCATAATCCTAAAGTAAAACCTCAATGCTTGGCTTGACCTCAACTTATACAAACCGCAACAGGTAAAACAGAATTTCCCTAAACCTAGATGGCAGTGAAATCTTTCAATGCATGTATCACATTGAAACTATGAAAAAACCGATATCCGAATCCGAACCCTCTGGAAGCTATAAAGATGATGAGAAATCACGTAAACTGGCAGTGATATCTCGAATAAAGCGCTCAAACTTGATAATACAGACACGAGTAATTAGGAAAAGGCATCGCTTCACTTCAACAGAATCATAAATTAGTAAGAAAATTAATGAAATTATTCCAGACTCATAAAATGGAACCTGAAATTACGGGGGCGCATTTTGCAGGAAGCAGGAATGAGGCGATGGCAAGGCGAAGTAAAGAATCGAACATTCATCTGCTTGTAACCATTAAGCACCCTCAGTCCTTGGCTCAAGAAACACGTTGACATTATCTTCTCAGCCATTTTTTCATCAACACTTGTTTCTTTCTTCTTCTTCTTCTTCAACGAAACGATCCACTAGTACAAAGTGAGAGAGACTGACTTGGCTTGGCTGTTGGATTTGCAACTTCAGAGAGGCAATGATATGATGCGGACAGGTGTAGGTGAGAACAAATGAGATTTGTGACGGGGATTAAGAGAGAACGTTATCCTGATCCGATGGTCGATACAGAGTGGGCCCAACAAGCTTGTGGGCCAAATATCGTCCACGTAGTAAGAGTAAGTGTGTGGGCGTGTAGAGGAATGGAGCTCAAGGGGCAGAGGCTTTAAGGAAACTTGTTAAAATTGAAACTTCTGAGTGTTCTTTTCTCCCAAAAACTTTGCATCTGCGCTGCATGTAAAATGTCCTAGGAAGAGTCATACTCGGACTCAGACTCAGTGTCGCGGAGAGAGTGTTGAATACCGACACGACACTCCTCGAATATTCTTAGTACTAGCCGTGGTGGCGATGGAGACATGTATGCTTTCCGCTATATTCTTTAAATTAGAGGAAGAAGTATAACTCTGATTTTGGTTATCCGTGCTTGTTGATTACATTAAGGGGATCAGGGTAAGTTTGGTATCTTAGATATCTATAAAAATAAGGGTAATGTAATAATTTACACTTTAATTTTATTATTATTATTTTTAATTATACACTTAAAAGTTTAGACTTATTTAATAATACATTTAATTAAAAATTTAATTATCACCGTTTACGTTTCAATTTCAATTATTAACTCTAATTTATACATTAGTTCAGTCAACACGATTAGCTAATAAAATAACTACCTACAATCTTAGAAGTGATGTGCGACCTTTCTAGGGGTCTAGTGCTATAAGCGGCCCACTCATTATTGCCAACTCATATTTTTAAAGTGGATCATGACCTATTATTTTGTAAGTGATGATTGGTGGGCACATATAGGGAGTTAGTCTATAGATAGCTATTGCATTGGATGGTTATGCTGATTGGACTAACGATATGAAATAGAGATAATTGAAATGTAAATAGTTAAAATTAAAATTTTAGTTGAATATATAATTAAATAAGTAAAAACTTCATATGATTGTAAAACATAAAAAAGTTGATGTGTAAAATGTGATATTAACCCTATAAAAATAATATCTTTTAATCTATGAGTAATTGTTACATGGTACTTTCCACAATATTTATAAAAAATCAAAATAACTCCTTGTCTCACTCCTCACATGTCTTCCATCTAAGCTATATTTTTCCATGATATGTCTATACCTCTATCGAGGATTATTAACACAAACATTTATTTAGTATAATTGAGTATTTTTTTTATTAGTATTTGGAAAGTTTCGCATAGGTGGTCTTAATATAAAAAAAAAATAAAGTAACTTTATATCTTGAAGAAATTTGATGTTATATATTAATGTTTTAGAATTAAATAATTTTTAATGAGTTATATATAAAAAACAATGGAAGGCAATGCTCTCTTTTTCTTAAAAAGGAACTACAATTTATAATTTTTGGCACTCATCGAACAGGTGCAAGCCCCTAGTGTTAAGAACTCATTGCATTTGACACTAGGAATGGCAAATTGGAACACAAGTCACATAACCTATGAGCCTAGACACAACATGATATCATTATAAACGGATTTATATATGAAAAAAGCTTATACACCATATAAAGAAGTCAAACCCATTTAAATAAGACAAAATTTATACCCATTTCGATTTAACTCATAAACTTTTTTGTGAACCTATTCATTAAACAGGTTATGTAAACATATTAAGGGTTTTACTCACGAACTTGTTTAATTTTAAAATAGCTAATAATTTGAAAGTTAGAAAAGTATTATTTTCTCTTTTTTAATTAATAAGTGAGTAATGATTGTACAAATACAAGTCTAAATATTAATAAAATTAAGTCAATAGCTCACAATTCTATTATTAATAAATGGATAGATGACATACAAATAAATTTACCTTTTGCAAATACATATATGGATGTAAATTTATTTCAATTGTTATGATTCTTATAATCTTTATTTATTTAGGAATTTCAATCTTTTAAAAAGATGCAAATACCTAAAGGTGGTAATAAATTTAAATTAGAGCTAAATTTGTATGATGGCATATGATAGTTGAATCAAGTATCTTGAGTTATTTGAATATTAATCAATCTTAATATTGTCAAATCATAAAAATGGAACATAATACATTGAGTATGTTGATATCTATAATAGCTTCAAAATCTGTATTTAGTACATGGTCTAATTCCAACATAGTGGTTCATTGGAGTTGGAAACAATGGAAACTTTTTTCATGTATAAATAATTGGTTTTGTAGAGAATGTAACAAACTAAACTATTTTAATAAATATTTCGACATCATTTATTTATTTTATTAATATAATTTTTAATTTGTAGATTTTTTATTATCTCTCTAGAGGAATTACCGCTAATAGTAAGATACCATTAAAACATGATTCAACTTAATATCAAAATTTTATAGAACCAATCAATATTTAGGTTTACTATAATTGATTGAATTTTACTTTATTAAACTTTTGTCGAGTTGTAATTTTATATATAAGTATTAAGACTAAATCATTTTTATTTGTAAAATGTTAATGTTATCATCGTCATTTTCCTTAGAAGTTTATAACTATTTTATGAAGTTAGTTACAATTTTTTAATCAATAAATGGGTCCAACACATATATGAAGCATATTTATTAAATGAGTCAAGTTACAGATTTTGGTTTCCATACACAATAAATAAGCAAATCAAGTTATAATTAAGGTTTTCAATACACGAACTCATTTAGATACGGATACGAGACACAATAAGTTAACTTGAATTGCCAATCCTATTAAGGCATCTCCAATACTTATAAGCTCTACAATCGGAAATTCGAATTCGATACATAAAGTTTAAAACGATTGATTAAAGTATCCGATCGAACCTAAATTGTTACAACGAATCTAGAAGTATTAGTTAAAGTGATCCTATAAATTTGAATTTAGGAAAATAAATAATAAAATTATTAAATATCATAATATTAAATTATAAGTATATTATTTGTTATTTATCGAAAATATATAAAATGGGTTATGATAACTAACGAATCATTAAAGATAAATTATATGTACACTAAAAATCATAAAATAATATAAATAATATTTAAGAGTATTTACTTGTACTCTATATGTATTTACGTGTAGGTAAAAATATGCAAAATTACTTAAAATGCTCGAAAAATACTAAATTAATACTAATAATTAAAGAAAATTACAAAAAAAAATTAAGAAAAAATTAGAAAAGTAAAGAATTATCCAAATCAAGGTCGTAGCAAGCTAGGGATTAAAAAAAAATTTACCCAATCAAATTAAGGGAATTAAAAAGCCAAAAAGGAAAGGATAAGGGCTAAATGTCAACCCAAAAATTAAAGAAAAAATTCCAAGCAGCTCTATAAATCCTCAAAATTTTAAATGAAGCTCATTTAGTCAATTAAGGACCAAAGAAATATTGAGAGAAATCAGAAAGTGAGGATTTAGTATATTTAGAAAAAAAATTGTGCAATTAAGGCTTGTAAAGTAAACCCACAACCTACGACCACCTGAAATTGAACCACCACACCTTACCACCACCGTCCAAACCTTTCGATACCCCTAGGATCATCCCTGGTGGTCAGAAGTCTATCGGACAGGTGAGTCCAATTCCTAATTTGATTTTGTTTAATTTATTTAAAGTATTAAACTAACTTAGAAAATTTTGAAATTTAGCAATCTAATATTTTTATACATGTAGATTTAAGAAAAAATATTGGTTTGATTAAATTATATATGGAAATATATAGTACTTAAAAAACCCCGTAAACCCAAATGTATTTCGATTTAAAAATAAATAGCTTTATAAGTGTATTTTTTAGCTCAATTTTTTTGTATAGACTATTTAGAGGATGTAGAACAGTGCTATGAAGAAATTTTTCAAATTTTAATTTTTAAAATTTTTAGGTGATTTTTAGGCTTTAAAATAATGTATAAATTGGGTAATTTTTAGCTAATTAGGTAATTAAAGAGATAATTACTAATTTAGTGTATAATTAAGTGTTTAAGGATGTTGATTTCTAATGTGGCATGGTAATTGTAGCATTTGGATTGTTAAATGCAATTATTAGGTGTAATATATAGTAAATATGTGAAAATTTATAATATGTGAAATTAGATTTATAATAAATATAAAATATTAGGATAAAATTGATAATGTAATAATAATAGAATTATATAATAAATCTCATGTAAAGTTTAATTTTCAGTAATTATGTGAAAAATATGTAAATTTTTCTTTTATCGAAAGTAAATTTAATACATAAATGAAGATTAAGATATACCGTACATGTTAGAATATTGTATAGGAACTAAAAGTGATACTTAAGATACTCAAGCGTAATGATTCACATTATGATTCAGAATGCTTTTTTAGGATTTAGGTATAATACCCGTAATTGAAACTAATTCAAAACATAAATCAGAATCTTATTCGAAAACCAATTCCAAAACTAATATAGAATGACTTAATAATAAATAATATATATATGGAAAATTAAGTCAAATCATAACTTAAAGTTTCTATATATCATAAGGATATAAATACTAATAGAGTAGTATTTATATTATAGAACATGTAAAGACGAATGACTTGCAACCAATTAAGTTAGCTAATTAAAGACTTTAAGTAAGTTGGGTTCAATACTTTATCGTATTTTAAAGTACTATTTTAATACTCAGAGGCTTAAAATTGTATGTAATTGTACTTATAGGTACTTATATGTATGTGCTTGTATGTATCTGATTTAGTGCTGAAAATACGTATTATGTTTTAGTGATATTTATGATTTGAATGGTGTGAAATTGTTTGATCACCCTAAATCAAATTTAATTATAATTGACCTGAATACCCTAATTAGATATGCATTGCAATCCTTTAAAAAACTGTTAAGATTCTCCAACCAAACACCTATACCTTAAAAAAAAACAACGCTAGAGAACATAATAGTATTTTCTTCATCTTTAGCCAAACTAAGTGACAAAAATAGAGGTCTTGATAAGGATAAGGGTAATGGTTTGAAAAATAGTTATGGGGAGAGTAGTGCCTTCATTACATAAACATACGTTTGGTTGTGAGTTGTTGCATAAACATGAAAACTCTTCAACCTAAATTAGAACGGGTGAAATTACTCTGATTTCATAATAACTAGCCCACGTTGTGTGATGGCATTTACTTACTGCATTGCAATAATTAATTGTTTGAAAACTATGTTTATGTTTGTTACGCATTCTTAAGTCTCTATCTTAATTTACTGAACTGTTGGTTGCTCATACTTTTAAAGATTTTCTTATAAGTACTAATTAATATGCCATAGTATAATTATTCTAAGGTCAATTTCTTTTTAAAACGCTATGGGAGAGTGAGAATCAACTAACTATATTATCAAATCCTTAATATCTTGTTAGTACTTTTATATTTATGAACTGATATTGTGATATATTAGTTAATAGACTACCGTAACATGTATAATTTCCTAGGATTACCAAACAATCTGAGTGTAATTATGTATATATGACTTAAGGATTCTAGCTTTTTATATAAAATTTAGCATTAATTTTAATTAACTATTTACTTCAAAGCGAGAAGTCGTGAATGCCTTGTATAAATTATATCTATGATAGAAACTGTGAGGTCAGTTACTATTATAGATTAGTTTATATAGTGTGACTGTTGCGACTTTGTCGCTTCAGAACATAACAATACCTAGTTACAATATTCTTCAAATTAGAGAAGAAATATAAGCTTGATCTAATTACTGTGCTAATGTTGCAAAACCTATTAGCTATTGCATTTGACACATCTCTAATACTCCACATCATCATATTCTTCTTTAAATAAGAGAAGAAGAAATATAAGCTTCATTATCCATGCTCATGTTATAAACCTCCTATAGGCTAGGGCTATAAGGCTTCTCAAGGCTTACTACATACCAGACCCAACACTAAGGCCCATTAAACTAACTAGTTCCATAATGTCTCAAGTTTATTGTCTTAATGTCTCTTCATAGTTGGAGGCTAGATAAACATTAATTTTCTAAGTATTAAAAAAAATACACAAAAACATTATATTAGATTAATCTTGGTCATTTGTCAACTTATATATGAAAGAGATTCTCTACATTTATACTCCTCTAGTTGCAATTGGGTTTATTGAACAAGGTATGTCTCGTAGAAGTAATGGACCCTAGAGAACAACACGAGCAAGTTTGAGAAGGAGCCACATAGGAAAAATGCCGGTGGCTACATAATTAAGACAAATCCTTCAAGTTGATGTTGAAACCCAATAAAGCAACTTTAGAACCTATACTACAACAATGAATAGCTGTAGGCTACAGACTAATTGAAGCTGAGCATGTGGCTAAAACTTATCTTCCCAAACCTAAGCCTATTTAGCATCTAAAATTTTTGCAATTGTCTTGTTAGGGAAACTAATTTTTACAATCGTATTAGAGAATAAATTAATCATGTATACGTAGATGTTTCATCTTTTCTATATGTCACATCAACATTTTTAAAAACTTTTCTTCAAGGATTCAATTTAGTGTTTCTTAAGCTCTTTTTGGCATAGTATTGTATTTTTAACAATTACAAAGCATAAAATGTTTTTAACAAAACAGTTATGCCTTACTATGATATCTTTTTATTTTTAGTAAAAGTATGTATTTAGTTCTCAATGTTTCATGATTTTTCTATTTTAGTCTTCAACCTTTTATTTATTTATTTATTTTTTTGCATTTGAGTCTTCAATATTTGCAAATGTTAGCAAATAAGTCATTTTATTAATAACATTAAACTTTCTATCCATGTATAACACATAGCGTGATTAGTTTAGTTGAAATACTTGATATAATTAAATAAGATATTAATACATATAAGCAAATTATAAAAAAAATAAAAATTTTGAAAATAAAAAATAAAAAAATGAAATGAACTACAAAATTAAATAAAAGTAAGATGATAATATATATATAAGTAAATTAGTAAAAATTATAAAATTAGAAAAATTAAATAAAATAAATAACTAGGAATTTTGAAAAAAATTCCAATTGAACTAATTTTTTTAATTTTACTTAATTTTCTTTTATATCTATTCCATTATTTATATTTTTGTATTTATTTAATTATTTTTTTAGTTTTATTATATTATTTATTTTATATATTTACATGGACTAATTATATATTGCCATATGTCATTTTAATTGCTACATTTTGTTTTTTATTTTTTGAATATTTTATATTTTCTTAATTTTTTATTTTTAATAATTTGCTTAAATAACATATATATTGTTATGTTATTTAATTAATCAACTATTTCAACCAAACAAAGCACACCACATGCTATACACGGATTGGAAAATTTAGCACTATCTCATTTGTTAACATTTTTAAATGTTAAGAACTTTAATGCAAAAAATAAAAAGCATAGAGTGAAACAAAAAAAATATGAAATATTGAAGAATAGTTATGTATGTTACGCTCCGAAACTATAGAGTTGTAACAATCCTGCTGTGTAAACTAACTTATGACAATAACTGATCTTATAGTCTCTATCATAAATATAATTTACACAAAACGTCCACAATTCCTCACTTTAAAATAAATAACTCAGTACATAAAAAGCTAAAGATCCTTAAGTTATATATATATATATATATATATATTTATGTTCACATTATCATAGAATTCTCAGAAGATTTTATATATTATAACAGTCAGTTAATTTACATATTATAATACCAGTTTATACACCTAAATGTACCGATTGAATAGTAAAAGACTTAGCCATACATCCAGTTAATCATCACTCCCTCATAGTTTCAAAATAAAACTAACCTCAAGATAATTGTAACACGGCATATCAGTCAAAAGTCAAAACCTGTAAGAAAATCTATATAGGTATGAGCAACCACGACTCAATAAGTTAAATTGGAGACTTATGAATGTATAATAAACATAAACAAGGTTATTAAATAATTAATTATATATAATGTAACAAACAAATGCCATCACACAACGAGCTAAACTACGTTTTCAAGTTTATGCAACAGCTTATAACCAAACCCAGGTTTATACAATTAAGACACTACTCTCTCTAAGACTGTCATTTGAACCAATGCCCCCATCCTCACCGCAACCTTTTCTTTTATCATTTAGTTCGGCTAAGGATGAGAAAAAGATCATTATGCTATTTAGTGTTATCTTTTTCAAAGGTGTCGGTGTTTAGTTAGAGAACTCTAATGATCTCCTAAATGGTTGCAATGCATGTCTAATTAAGGCATTTAGGTTAGTCATAATTAGGTACGGATTAGGGTGATCAAATAATTTCACACCATTCAACTCACATCAATCACCAAACACAATATAGAATTCAATATGAAATCAAATACACAAGCACATGCGCACATTATTACTTACAAACATAGTCAAATACAATCTTAAGTTTTCGAGTACTTTAAATTAATACCACAAAAAAAGATGAAGTATCGAACCCAACATACTTGGAATCCTTGGTTCGCTCACTTACCTGTTGCAAGTCGACTCATTTTCGTATGTCCAATAATATAAATACGTTTTTAATATTTATATCTTGATGATATATATATATATATATATACTGTAGGTTATGATTTAACTCAATTCTTCATATGTACCTATTTATCACCGATTCATTCTAGGTTAGTTTAGAATTCGGTTCCCAAATCCAGTTTTGATTTAGGTTCTAAATCAATTTCAACTATGAGCATTATACGTGAATCTTAAAAATACGTTCTAAACCCTAATGTGAAATTAATCACATTAAGTTTATGTATCCTAAGTATCACTTTTGGTCTTAAATCGATATTACATTATACCCGATATACTCTAATCCTATCTATGTATCGAATTTACTTTCGATATACGAAAATTTTACATTTTTCATATAATTACTTAAATTTATGTTTCCCACTAAATTTATTACATATTTATATTATTATTATATTATCCATTTTAACTTAATATTTTATATTTATCATAATTCTAATTGCATGTATTATCAAAATTACATATATTTACTACATAATATCCCTAATAATCACATCCAACACCCTAAATACCACAATTATCATATCACATCAGATATAAACATCTTAAAATACTTAATTGTACCCTAAATCAATAATTACTCAATTAATCATTAATTAACCCCCAACATCACTAATTATATATATATATATATATATACATATTAAAGGCCTAAAAATCACTTAAAATTTTCCAAAATTCATTTCTAAAAAGGGTTTCATAGTACTATTCTACATTACCTAAATAGTTTACACAAAAAAATTGAGCTCAAAACTATACTCATAAGGCTACTTAATTATAAATTGAAACATGTTTGAGTTTACATAGTTTCTTAAGGACAATATATTTCTAGATGTAATTAAATCAGACCAATATTTTTCCCTAAATCTACATACAATAAAACATCAGAATAATAAAATTTATTATTTTTTGGATAAAATTAATAATTTTAATAAATTACGCAAAATTAGGCTGAATTGAACTCAATTGACTGTTAATCTTTCGGCCACCAAAGGTAGTCCTAGGGGTGTCGGCCGGTTTAGGCAGTGGGTGTAGGGTGTAGTGGCAGCGGCGGTTTGATTCCAATTGGTGGTGGGTTACGGATTTAGTCTAATTGCCTTCATTACATAATTTTTTTCTATTTTTTTTAAAACCTTAATTCTCTTTTGCTTCGGTTCTCTCTATTTTTTCTACTCTCCCAACTGACTAAATGAGCTCATGAAAAATTTTAGGTATTTATAAGGCTTTAGGGAAATTTTTATGCATTAAATTGAATTGACAATCGGGTGTATCTCTTCCATTTTAACTTTCTAAGTAAGTTAATTTAATTGGTTGAATTTTTTCTTTCTTCCCCCAACCTACCATGATCTTGATCTAAATCATTCCCTACTTTTCTGATTTTTCCCCTTTTTATAATTTTCTTTAATTATTTAGCATTTTTCAAGCATTTTAGGTAATTTCACATATTTTCACCTACATATAAATACATACAAAGTACAAGTAAATACTTTTAAATATTATTTATGTGATTCTATGGTTTTTAGTGTGCATATAAATTATCTCTAATGACTCTTTAGTTATCAAAACTCATTTTACACATTTTCGATAAATAATAGATAATATACTTAAAATATGATATTATAATATTCTATTATTTTATTACTTACTTTCCTAAATTCAAACTTATGATATCACTTTTATTAATATTTCTAGTTTTATTTTATAATTTAATCTTAATCGAATTCTTTAATTGATCGCCCTAAACTTTATATATTAAAACCGATCTTACAATTACAAGACTTACAATGTACCTGTCCTTTTTTTTTTAAACACCCTAATGTAGTTATAAAAACATATTTTTCAAGCTTTTACCTATAAAATTGAAGTCATACTTTATTTTTCTTTTTAATCAAATAGAAGCCAAGGTCGTTTGAGTTTGATGGTATGAATGTGAGACCCTACAAAAACTAGTAAATAATTCACAATCAATCAATTTGGAAACAAATTGTAAAATTTAGGATGATTGTATAGATTATCCAATCAAGTTTGAATTTTTACTAAGAAGTTAAAAATTTTAGTAGAAGTTATTCCATAAGTTTAGAATTAATAAAATAAAAAAATTAAATACTATAATATAAGTTATATGTATAGTACCTGTTATTTATAAAAAACGTATAAAATGAGTTCCATTAATTAATGAATCGCTAGAAGTAAATTATACGCAATTAAATAAATTAATAATAAATAAAATGAAAAGTTTAGTGTTTGAAACACACCCTAGAAATATGATTTATGTAAACGTTCTTAAAATTAAGTTGATCTTCATAACTAGGTAATAAAAATTTAAAAAAGTAACCATATAGCTTTGATATCTCAAATTAAGTTCATTTATAAACAATTTTTTTAGAAATATTAAGTTTATCAGATCTAATCATTATACTGTAGAGTTTTGTAATTTTAGATATAATTTATAATAAATCTTTTGAAATAAACTATCTGATCTTAATGATTAATATTAGTGAGTAAAATTAAATATAAGATATATGTGAATAAGTCCCAAATAATTAATTGAACATATCCATATATAGCATTTATTAAAAAACAGTGTATTTAAAGTGTTATCTTGAAATGTATGACCAATAAAAAAATAGTTCTGAATAAAACCAAATAGTAATAGGAGTTTCTCAAAAGCTAGAAGGAATAGTCTTGTAAAGTCAAATTTCAAAAATAAGTTGAAAAACAAACAATATATATATTATGGAGTAAAGTTTATTGAATTAAATTTAAAATAAAAATTTTAGATTAAGTGTATAATATAATGTTCTAGTATTTTTTAAATACATTATAGAACTTTATAAATAATAAATTATGATAAAATTTCACTTAAAAGGTTACATAAAATTAGATAAATAAAAAGAGAAAAAAAAAGAAGAATAAAGTAACCGCAAAAAATTATAGTGGTGAAGATATGTACTATAAATGATTTTAAGCCATTCATTAATAGGGAAGGAGATTAGAGTATTAGAGAGAGAGAGAGAGAGAGGAGGGGGGGTTTGGGGGAGAGAGAAAGAAAGAAAAAGAGAGAGAAAGAGAGGAAAAAACAAAGAGTGTCAGGAAGGAAAAAACTAAAGAGAAAAAGAAGGGGAAAGAAAGGGAAGAAGAAGGAAGGAAGAACAAAAAGAAGAAAAAAAATGAATTACAAGATTTAAAATTTTCAATGTTCGATATTTTTTGGTAATTTTGTTTTTACATATATAAGTGTTGTTTTTTTTAATTAATACTTTATAGTCATAAAAAATATATATATCTATAATCCTGTTATTTTCTTAAATTAAGTATTTTATTTGTATAATTTCATAAATTTTTTCTTGTTCAAATATTAAATTTAGAATATCGATAGTTAAATTTTTACTGTTTCCATTTAATAACTCGTAAAGAAGCTAATTAAATATATATATATATATTTGTATGAATTATTTTTCTCATATATATAAGCCATGTATTCAAAGCAATGTCTAATTAATTCAACCGTTAATACACATAGCATAATATAATGATTTCATGTATAAGATAAATTACATATTATACAATATTTTAAATGTAATTAGTGTTATTTGAAAAATATATACACATGCTATAGACATATATTACTTATTAAATGATATTTTCACTAATAGCATTATGTTATATTATTATGTTATACTTATATATGTAATAAAAGTTACATGATCAATAAAATAAAAAGGATAGTATATATTCAACATATATGATATATATATTTAATAAAGTTATGATTATAAGTAACATGGAAATTGAAAAATGAAGTAAAATTAAAAGTAATGGTTTAAAGCTTATGTAAGCTCCAAAGTTAAGCCAAGTAACCGTAGGATTGAGCTTAGAACCCAAGGTTTAGGGCAATCGACTAAACGATCCGATCACACCCAAATTATAAACTATTGAGAGAAATATTAGTAAAAATGACCCCGTAAACTTAAATTTAAGAAAATAAATAGTAAAATAGGAGACTATAAAATTTTCAAATTTTAAGCATAATAATTGCTAATTACCGAAAAGACAAAAAGTGTAATTTAATAACTAATAAATTACTAGAGATAGATTATATGTATACTAAAAATTTTAGAATGATCAAAATAATATTTAGGAATGTTCACGTGTACTCCATATGTATTTACGTGTAGATAAAAATACGCGTAATTACCTAAATTGGCCAAAAACTAAGCAAATAATTAAAGAAAATTATAAAATAATTATGGAAAAATCAGAAAAAATCAGAAGATGATAAGCTGAATCAAGATAAGGTTGTGGCAGGTCCAAAGTTGCAAAAGAAAAATTAGCCAATAAAATTGAACAACTTAAAAGCCAAAAATCAAGGAATTTGGATAAAGTTTTGTCAAATTAATGCACATTAATTACTACAATTGTCTATAAATAGGAAAAAAATTTCCAGAAGTCATTTGGTCAGTTTAGAATCTAAGAAAAATTGGAACACTGAAAAAATCGAGAGAAAATCCAGAAAATAAAAAAAGAAAAGAAAACTGTGCAGATTAGGCAAGTGAACTAAAACCACCACTCACCACCACCTGGGACCGAGCCATCACCACCACCCCACTCCAGACCCACCGTCTGGGCCGGCCGATAAGCTTGGACCAGGCTTGGATGGCCAGAAAGCATCAAACCGGGTGAGTCCCATAATTGTCCTGATTTTGTATAATTTAGTAAAATTAGTTATTTTGCTCAGAAAATTATGAAACTTGTTATTCTGAGGTTTTATTATATATAGATTTAGGGAAAAATATTGATTTAGTTTAATTATGTCTGAAAATATAGGATCCTTAACAAATTGTTCAAAACCGAGCATGATTAAACCGGAAAATAAATAGGCTTAGGAGTGTAGTTTGGAGCTCAAAATTTTTCTGTAGGATGCTCATATGATGTAGAATAGTGCTATGCAGCCATTTTTTAAAAATTAATTTTTGAAATTTTTAAGTTAATTTTTAGCCCTAAAATGATGGAAAAATTGGGTGATTTAGGGTTAATTAGGTGATTAGGATGTTAATTACTGATTTAGATATTAATTATATGTTTAGGGATGTTAATATCTAATGTAGAAACCTAATCTTAGTCTATGGAGTGTTAAGTGTAAGTAATGAAGGTGTTATGTGGTAAATGTAAAAAATTAGGAATATGTAGAATTGAAAATTAATAAATATGGAAAAATTAGGGTTATTTAGATAATATTAGAGTAAAAATCAGAATAATAATAAATCTGAATTAAGATTGAATTTTAGGTAATTATATAAAAAAGTAAGATTTTCTCACATCGGGGATAAATCCGATACCCTAATTAGGACTAGCGTGTACCGAATAGCTTAGAATACTAAATTAAGACCCAATAGGATATTTGAATACTCGAGCTTAATGTGATTAATTTCACATTAGGATTCGAGCATGTTTAGGATTTAGAAATCAAACTAAAACCTAATTTAGAAATTGATGCGGAAACCGAAACCGAACCCGAACCTAAACCCAAACCTAGAATAATTATAAAAGACTTAAGACCTAGATAATTAGGTATATTAAACCCTAAACAACACATAACAATAAGCGTTATAGGATAAAACAAACTTATAATAGTTATATGAAAAGCTGAAACCACGTTTGTGTTATAGGAATGATCGGAGATGGCCTGAGCAAATCGGACCTCGAGTGAGTGAGCGAGGAGTCGAGGTAAGTTGGGATTAATACGATGCTGTATTTTGGAGGCTTAAGATTATGTTTGATTGTGCTTGTTAGATAGTTGAATGTGTGCATGTGCTTGATTATGGGTGATGCTATGATTCTGTTTGATGCTCTGGCACACATTGTATGAAAGGATTGATCACCATAAACTGAACTTAATTAAATATCCGATCAGTAATCATAATTGGACATGCATGGCAACCCGTTAGGGGACTTAGGACTCTCCGGCTAAATACCAATCCCTTCGGAAGGGATAGCGCAGGATTGCAAAATGGTCCCTTCTTCATCCTCAGTCGAACTAAGTGATAGGAGAGGAGGTCGCGGCGAGGGTGAAGGCAGTAGTTCGAAGGTAGTCGCGAGAGGAGCAAGGTCTCCATTACACAAGCATGGGTTTGGTCGTGAGCTGTTGCATTAACGGCAACTCCTCAACCCGGATTAGAGCGAGTGTAATTTCTCTAATCTCACGATGGGCTAGACAACGTCGTGCGATGGCATTTGCTTGCACATGCATTGCATCTAATAAGTGATTGAAAACATTGTTGTGTCTCTGGTATAGTTTTAAGTCCTCCGTCCCTACTTACTAAGCTGTGGTTGCTCACATCCCTATAGACGTCGTGCAGGTGCTGGCTAAGAAGCGGCAAACAACTACTCTGAAGCTAGCAACTGCTGGATCCTGAGGAGTGAGGAAAAATGTTGAAGAATAAACACGTATTTTTAAGGTCTAAGTTTTTATTTTAGAATTATTTTTCATTTCTGAATGATGTAATAATTTAGAAAAATACTATAGAGAAATATTGTAAACTTTAACTGCAATAACTGAATTATAACATATAAATATAATTCCTCACTTTTATAGGTAAATGATTTTTTTAAATTACAAATTGTCTACTTCAAAGCGGGTTAGTTGTGGACGCCTTGTGTAGATCAGGTCTAAGATAGCGGTTGTAAGGCCAACTTCTATCTTAGGATGGTTTATACGGCGGGGCTGTTACGACTATGCCGCTTCGGGGTGTGACAGTTCATAGGTAGTAAGGGTATAAATACTAATTAAAATATTTATAATATAGGAGCGAGCAGCGACAATCTAACTATGCATCAAACTTGAGTAAGCAGATTGTGGACATTAGGTAAGTTGTGATTAATACATCACTATATTTTAGAAATCGTCTCATAGTACTTGAAGGCTTAAGGTTATATTTGTTTGTGCGCATAGGTAGTTTGATTGTGCGCATAGGTAGTTTGATTGTGTGCATACCTATGTGTACATGTTCTTGACTATTCAGTATATTATTGGCTTGCTGTAATGGTTTACAATTGTTATATATTATGTGAGAGGGATTGATTACTTTAATTAGACTTAATAATATAGGCTTATAAAATTAACTTAATAAGTATTTTAACCCATTAAAGGAACGTTTAGGGTTCTCTAACCAAATACCAACCCCTTCGAAAGGGATGGCGCTAAATTGTATAATTGGTTCCTTCTTCATCCTTAGTTGAATTAAGTGATAGGAAAGGAGGTTGCGGTAAGAATAAAGTCAATGGTTTGAAAGTAGTCGTAAGAGAAGTAGCGTCTCCATTGCACAAGCTTAGGTTTGGTCATGAGCTACTGAAATGTCTGCTAAACTCCTCAACTCGGATTGAAGCGAGTATAATTTCTCTAATCTCACGACGGACCGGATAACGTCGTGCGATGGTATTTACTTGTTGCATTGTATTAAAATAATTGGTCGATAACCCTGTTTGTACTTGATGTATAATTTTATGTCTAAATCCCAACTTATTAAGTCGTTGGTGTTACGCCCCAAAGTTGCAGAGTTGCAACGATCGCACTGTGTAAATCATTCTATGACAGTAATTAGTCTCATAGTGCCTATAATAGATATGATCTACACAAGGCATCGACGGCTCCTCACTTTGAAGTAAACAGTTCAATTAAGAATTTATCTAGAGTTATAATAAGTATTAAAACTTTAAGTCAATATATATAATTATATGTACATTATTGTAGAATTTCCAGGTGATTCTACATCATATCATAACAGTCAATTGGTTTACATATCAAATATCTGTCTTTCAGTCTTAAAGATACTAGTGAGACTCTACATATAAGTTAACTATTAGGCAAATTGATCCTTACACCCCCAAGCTTCAAAAGAGAACTAACCTCTGGATAGTTGTAGGGCAGCATATTAGTTAGAGTAATCAGAAGTCAAGACCTGCAAAATGATCTATATGGGTATAAGCAACTACAGCTCAGTAAGTTGAATTGGAAACTCATGAATGTATACAAACACAAACAAGATTATCAAGCAATTATTTTTATGTAATGCAACAAGCAAGTGTCATCACATAACGTAGTTCGGTTTGTTGCGAAATCAGAATAATTTCACCAACTTTAATTCGGGTTAAAGAGTTTTCATATTATGCAATAGTTCACAACTAAACCCAGGTTTGTGCAATGGAGACACTGCTCCTCCTAAGACTATCCTTCAAACTAATGCCCTCATCCTCACCACAACCTCCTCTTTTGTCACTTAGTTTAGCTAAGGATGAGGAAAAGATCAAATTGCTATCCAGTGCTATCTTTTTTAAAGGTGTCGATGTTTGATTGGAGAATCCTAAGGATCCCATAAAGGGTTGTAATGCAAGACAATTTAAGGTATTAAGGTCGATTAGGATTAGGTTCCATTTAGGGTGTTCAGACAATTTCACACCAATCTAGACATAATAGTCATCAATCATAACACAAATTCCAACACGAAGTCAGATACACAAGCACATGCATAAAACTACTTATAATTACAATTATACACAATCCTAAGTCTCCAAGTACCTTAAAATAATACTCTAAATACGATAAAGTAATAAACCTAACTTACTTGGAATTCTCAGTCGCTCAATCACTCAATTGCAGGTTGGTTCGTCTTCATGTATCTTCTAATACAAATAAATCTTTTTAGTGCTTATACTTTGATGATACATATTCTAAATTATGGTTTAACTCACTTCTCCATATATACCTATTATTTACTCACGATTCATTCTGCATTAGCTTGGGGTTTAGTTTCTGAATTAGATTCCAAGTTTTGGTTCTAAATTGTTTTCAATTATGAAGAGTCCTAAATATGCTCGAATCCTAATGTGAAATTAATCACATTAAGCTCAAGTATTCTAATATCATACTTGGTTTTAATTCAGTATTCAAACATATTTAATACACTCTAATCCTAATTAGGGTATCTAATTTTACTCTCGATGTGAGAAAATTTTACATTTTTTATCCAATTACCTAAAATTAATTTTTGTATCGGATTTATTTATTATTATTATATTATCCAATTTAACCTATTATTTTGTATTTATTAAAATCCCAACTTCACATATTACTAAATTTCCTACAATTACCACATAATTCCCATATTAATTACAATTAACACTCCAAATATTAGGATTAGGTTTTCACATATGAGATTAACATCCTTAAACTTCTAATTACCTTCTAAATCGGTAATTAATCATTTAATCACTTAATTAAGCTAAAATTATCTATTTTTCTCATCGTTTTAGTGCTAAAAAATTACTTAAAATTTTCAAAAATTAATTTTAAAAAAATGGCTTCATAGTATTATTCTATAGAACTTAAGAATTCTACAGAAAAAAATTGAGCTCCAAATTACACTCCTAAACCTATTTAATTCTAATTCTAAATATATTTGGTTTTGTTCAATTTCTTAAGAACCCTATATTTACAGACATGATTACACTCAATCACTATTTTCCCCTAAATTTATATACAAAAAATATCAGAATAATAAATTTCATAATTTTCTAGGCATAATTAATAATTTTAAGGAATTTTGCAAAATCGAAGGAGATTTGAGACTTACTTGGTTCACAAGCTTTTTAGCTTCCAACACCGGTTCAGGTATGTCGGCCAGTCCAAGCGATTGGTTTGGATTGGGGTAGTGGTGGCTTGGCTTCAAGTGGTGATGATATGTGGGTTCGGCCTACTTGCCCTAATTGTAGAGATTTGGAAAAAAAAATTTCTAAAACCCTAATTTTCCTCTTAATTTCAGTTCTCTCAATTTTCTTCAGCTCCCAACTGACCAAATGAGCACGAAAAATTTTCTTGCTCTTTATAAAGTCATAAAGGAATTGTTATGCATTAATTAAGACAAGACAATGCTCATATCCCTTCTATATTTGCTTTTTACGTGTTTGTTTTTTATTGGTTAATATTTTCTTTCTTTTCCCCTTATTACCACGACTAGATCCAGATCATTCATTATCTCTCTAATTTTTCCTTAATTTTTTTATAATTTTCTTCAATTAGTTAGCAATTTTCTAGAATATTTCGAGCAATTTAAGTAATTTCGCATATTTCTACCTATACGTAAATATATATGGGGTATAAGTAAATACTCCTAAATATTATTTAGGTCATTCTATAATTTTTAGTATACATATAATCTATCTTTAGCGATTTATTAATTATCGAAATGTATTTTATGCACTTTTGATAAATAATAAGTAATATACTTAAAATTTGAAAATTTTATATTCTCTTATTTTATTACTTATTTTCTTAAATTCAAAGTTATAAGGTTACTTTTACTAATATTTCTAGCTTTAATTCACAATTTAAGTTTGATCGGATCCTTTAACCGATCGCCTTAAACTTTGTGTACTAAATTCAATCCTACGGTTACTTGGTTTATATATAAGGCTTATAGTTGGTTGCTCACATCTCTATAGATGTTATAGGTATTAACTAAGAAGTAACTTTATAATTATCTTAAAGTTAACAATTGTTAAATCTTAAGAAGTAAGGAAATAAATTTGAAAAATAGATATATTACTAAGATCTTAGTTTTTACTTTAGAATCTTCCATTTTTAAATAAAGTACTACTTAGATAATATAATGTTACAAAATTATATAAACGTTAATTGTAATAGTTGAATCTTAGTATATATTTTTCATACTTTTTTAGGTAAATAACTTATTTAATTTTTTAATTGTTTACTTTAAAGTGGATTAGTTGTTGATGCCTTGTGTAAATCAGGTTTAAGATAGCGATTGTAAGGTCAATTTTTATCGTAAAATAATTTGCATAATGGGATTGTTACGACTCTATAGTTTTGGAGTGTAATAGTTCTAAGTTGGTATTAGAGTATAATTCTAATAAACTTATTTTGAAGTGTTATAATTAAAAGAAGTAGATATTATAAGAGCACATTGAGAATAGGTAATAATAAGTGAATAGTAGATGGGTAGTTAAAAGATGTAGACTACATGTGTATGTGTATATATATATATATATATATATATATATTATAAGTAAAAGAATATATGATAATAAAATCTTACTAATTTTCCTTTATGCTAACTTATAAAACTATGGAAATGAACTTATAACTATTTAGTTATACTTGAAGATCTAAAGGGAAGTAGAGAATGTTATAGCACCTAGCAGTAAAAGCACTTGTAGAACCTTAAGTAAAAGATTATAACCATGTATAAATGAATTTGTAGAACTTCGGGTAGAGAGTTGGTGAAGGTTATTTATAGAAATTGTAGAACTTTTTGTAGAAGGTGAGATAAAACCTAATAATGACCCTGTAGAAGTTGTGGTATAAGATAACTAAGTAGTAAAACCCAATAGAGTAGGAACTGTAGAAGGTAGGAAATAAAAGTCAAAGATAATAAATTTCTTATCCCTGGTAGTTCTAAGAACACATCATAAAGTAGGACGTTACTACAGAGTATAAGTATAAAAACGAGATAGATATAAGATAATTAGAAATATAATGAGATCCTTAAGTATATTGGTTAGGGAAGTAGACCTGGAAGAGACCTAAGCAAAACATGAGTTAGATTTTAAACAAGAAAGAGAATAGAAGTTTGGATGCTCATATAATTGATGAGTCGACGAGTATAGCGATTGATAAGCAAAGCTTATAACTGAAAGCGATGAATTGGGCTAATTTTATTGCTAGATCGAGCAAACCAATAAAGTGGGTGAGAGTTGTTACTCACTTAGATAATTAAAAAAAAAAATTGGTAGTTCTGACATGTACTTACATTAATCTTTAAGAACTCGTCTAAACACTTTCCATAAAATTGCTTATACCCTAGTAACTTCCAATTGAGAAAAGAACTCTTTTGTTAATTTAATATAATTAACTTCAACCATATTTAGATTTTTCAACATTTGTAAGGTACATAATAAATTCTAAGTTGAAAAGATCCCTTACTTATATAGGTGTTTATAGTTATGAATTTAGATATAATTAAGATTGATGCCTGCTTCTATATATATTATATAGTTCGGAATCTAGATGCAATTATTGGAAAATTGATGTAATTTAATCCTGAATAAAAAATTATATCTTTCAGAATAATTTTGAGCTATAATACGTATGACTCGTGTATGATATATTATATTTTGTATTACTACATATGAAATTTGAAATTGATAAAAGACCTAATATGTGTAAGAAACAATAATTATCTACCACATATACCTTATACTAGAATTTATGTCTTTTTTTTTTTACCCTTTAATTAGATTTTGCGCATGTTGTAAATCCCATATGATTAATAATTCATTTATTCTTTATATCATGACTGAATATATTGAATTATCTATTGTGAAAGTTTTCAATAGAGGTAGATTAACCCTTTACCTCGTTTAAATCTATAAATTATGTGTATATTCAATTATAATTGATAATTCTAATTGTAAAACTTAGCTAAGATTTATGATAGAAAATATAGCAAACTACTTGAAACCAACTCATAAATCAACTCCTACCCTTTTAATATATAAAATGAACCTTAAAGAATATCCTCCTCATTCCTTATATTACGTGAACCTAGTTACAAATAAATTAGAGCCAAGTTAACTATCTATCACCATTCTCTTCCCCTTAACCTTGTAAAATAATCCTTCATCACCCCTATTATTCACAAAACTACTCATATAAGCTAAACCTTGTTCAATGAACATCATGATTGAATCCCTAAATATTCTAACAATGATATAATCAAACAATGACCCCAAATTCAAGGATAAACCTTAATCTTGAAAATCAAAACCACATTGGTTTGTTTTGAACATCACACTCAAGAACAACAATGTCAACATGAATACTGAAATACCATAACTACAACAACAATGATAATATAAAATCACTTCAAATGGAATAAAATTCATTCCCTCAATCCTCAATAATGGGCAATAAACATGAAAATGAGAATACTATAACAAATATGAATTTAAATTAATAAAGAAATAAAGACTTCAACAATAGAATAATGAGTGACCATAACAAGACACAATAAAAAAGTTATCAAAATAATAATCTGTATGTGTACTAGTATGAATATCTAATTGGGAAGAAATGACAAATCTAATGGTTTATGTTAGTAAGTTAGGCCTAATCGGCCTTAAGTCATGTTGAGTCCTATTGTGTTAAGTTAAGTCGAGTCAAGCCAATTGTTGATTGTCATGATTAAGTCCAAGTCAATGGAAGGTTAAGATTTAGCACTCGTTCTTATTGATATAATTGTGCTAAGATATATACAACACAAAAAACTATGGAACTAAATAAGTAACAAATAATACTCAGATATGTGATACGTAAGGATAAAGGATAAAGGATAAACTAACCAATAATAAGAATTAGAAACTGTTACACCTTGAAGCGATGAAGTCGCAACAGTTTCCCTATATAAACCAACCTATGATAGTAACTAACTTCACAATATTTATCATAAATACGATTCACACAGGGCGTCCACGATTTCTCATTTTGAAATAAACAATCATTCACAATTAAAGATAAAATTTTTATATATAACTAAAAACTTTCAATCATATTTACATAAAGATACTCATATCGTCTTACATTCCTAGGAAATACCCACATACTAAGGTAGTTTGATAAGTAACATATTACATAATCAGTCCAATAACATAAGAGTTAGCAACAAAATTTTAGAAGACTCGATTTTATTAACCAGCTTAATCCTCACTCCCTCATAGTTTAGCATTTAGAAAAGATACTGACCTCAGGATTGTTATAACGTAGCATAGTAGTCAGTACCTACAAGAAAATTTATAAGGGTATAAGCAATCAACACCTCAATAAGTTGAGATGGAAACATAAGAATGCATAACAAACACAAACAAGGTTTTTAAGTAATTAATTAAATGTAATGCAACATACAAATGCCATTACACAACGTAGTTCGGTCAGCTGTAAAATCAAAGTAATTTCACTCGCTTTAATTCGAATTGAGGAGTTTTTTTGTTTTGCAACCACTCGCAACCAAACCCAAGTTTGTACAATGGAGACACCACTCCCTCGATGACTATCCTTTAAACCATTGCCTTCGTCCTTATCATGACTTTCTTTCTTGTTACTTAGTTCAGTTAAGGAAGAAGAAAAGACCATTATATTATTCAATGCTATCTTTTTTAAAGGTATTGGTATTTAGTTGGAGAATCCTAAATGTCCCCTAAAAGGTTATAGTATATGTCTAATCGAGGTATTTAAGTCATTTATAATTAAATTTGGTTTAGAGTGATCAAACAATCTCACACTATTCAATTCACAACAGACCATCCAATATAACATAAATTTTTAGCAAGTTATCAAAAATTCACAAGCACACATACATATAACTACTTATAAGCATAATCATATACAACCTTAAGCCTTCGAGTACTTTAATATAATACCCCAAAATATAATAAAGTATTGAACCTAACTTACCTAAAGTCTTCAATTAGCTTACTTAACTTGCCATAGGTTACTTATCTCCGCGTGTCTTATAATATAAATACTCTTTTAGTATTTATATCCTTATAATATATAAACTTTAGGTTATGATTTGACTCAATTTTCCATATATATATTATTTATTTTAATCTATTTTAGGCTAGTTTCAAAATCAATTACCGAATTTGGTTTTGATTTAAGTTCTAATTTGGTTTTAACTACAAGTGTTATATGTAAATCTTAAGATCTCACTTTGAACCATGACGTGAAATTAATGATATTATGCTTGGGTATCCTAAATATCACTTTTGGTTCTTAATTAGTATTTTAGTTTGTGTGGTACATCCTAATCCTAATTTAACTACCGAATTTACTTCTGCTGTGAGAAAATTTTATATTTTTCGTATAATTACCTATATTTAAGTTTCCTATTAGATTTATTATATATTACTATTATTATATTATCAATTTTAACATAATATTTTCTATTTATTATATTTCCAATTTCATATATTATTAATTTACATATATTTACTACATAATACACATAATAATTATATTTAATACTCTAAATGCTACAAATATCCTACTACATCAGATATTAAAATTCTTAAATACCTAATTACACGCTAAATCAGTAATTATTCATTTAATTATTAAATTAGCCCAAAATCACTCATTTATACATTATTCTAAGGCCTAAAAATTATGTAAAAATTTCAAAAATTTATTTAAAAAAATCTCTTTAAGACATTATTCTAGATACTTTAAATAGCTTGCAAAAAAAAAAAATCGAGCTCAAAACTACACTTGTAAGGTTATTTATTTCTAAATCCAAGTAAACCTATGTTTGTAAGGATGTAACTGAGTGGGTCATAATAAGGTATCTAATCCGTTCAACTCATTAAAGACCCTATAGGATTTAAGGTCGAGTTATGGAAAGTGATTTAGAACTTGATAATGATTAAGGTCGAGTTATGAGATTTAAAAAAAAACACATCGGAAAACTTGATTTGGGAAAAATAAATAAATAAATAATATAAATATTGATTTGATTATTATTGTTAAAAAAAAGAAACAAGAATGCTCTTGGTTTAGTGTAAGTATAGATGACTATTGTAGTATCTTGTTTTTCTTATTTTCTTTATCATAAGATACTATTGTGGTATTTAGTTTGAGTACAAAGGACTGTTAATATGATATTATGATTTGGAGATGTTCGAATAATCAAGTATACTGTTGAAGAATTTTAAAGTACCATAAAGTCCTTTAAGCGGTGGATTTTGTTCCTTTAAATGTATTGTTACACATTTTAAGGACAAACATTAAGTCACGATTATTTCTTTGCAACATTTGTTTCATTTTTTAATTTTTTTTAGACTAAGGCTTTATGGAAATGTAGATTATGGCAAGGACAAGCGTGTCAGTTTTTCAATTCGAAAACTAGCCAGCGGTCATGGCCTCAATTATTATAACTGTAAGTACATTATGATTTGTGAATGCTGCATAGATTTTCATAATTATATTTATGGAGTTGTTGCAATTACACATTTTTTTTATATGTTTCATTGTTGTCATTAGCATTTCCTTAATAAAAAAAAAAATAGGAAGAAAATCAGGGTTATTTGCAAATCAGGTTCCAGATTGGCTTTTTTTTTCATAGGGGCAGGTTGTGAGTTACTCCTTAAAAGCCCCATAGGGTTTTTCACGGGTTTTGGAAAATGACTAATGCAACTAGGGCAAGTTTGAGTTTTATAAAACCCGTTCCGAACCCACCCCAATTACATCCCTATGGGTTTACAAGATTTCTTAAGCACTATACATTTCTAAATCTAAATTCACTAAACTAAGCTAGGTAGTGGGGATAGAGTGTGGTGGCAGTGACGATTCAGTTCCAAGTGACCATTGGTCGTGGATTTGTTTCACAAGCCTCAATTGCATACAATTTTTCTAATTTTTTTTCTAAATATAACAAACTCTCACTTTCTAATTTCTCTCTAATTTTCTTTGATTGATAACTAACCAAAGGAGTTCCAATTAAAGGTTAAGGTATTTATAAAGCCGATTGACATTTTTCTTTAATTTTTGGATTGACATTTGGTCATTTTCTTTTTTTTTTTTAGCTTTTTAATTGCCTTAATTTAATTGGTTAATTTTCATTCTTCTAACCCCAACATGACACAACCTGATTCTAGACAAATCCACACTTTTTCTATTTTTCCTTATTTTTATTTATTTTTAAATAATTTTTAAAAAATTATTTTGTATTATTTTAGCTTATTTTGAGCATTTTAAGTAATTTCGGATATTTTTACCTATATGTAAATACATATGGGGCACAAGTAAGTGCTCCTAAATATTATCTATATTATTTTATGATTTTTAGTGTGTATATAATTTATTTGTAGCAATTTGTTAATTATTGAAACTCTTTTTTACGTATTTATGATAAATAATGGGTAATATACTTATTATTTAATATTATGATATTTAATTATTTTATTACTTATTTTTTTAAATTCAAACTTACGAGATCATTTTTACTAATATTTCTATCTTTTTCCTATAATTTATGCTTGATCGGATACCTTATCCTATCATCCTAAATTATATATATTAAATCTAAACTTCTAGTTATAGGGTTTATAGAAACCAAGCTAGCGCAAACAAACTTCATGTCTTAAAATTTATCTTGCGACTCTAACTAATACTAACAATTATATAATAGTATTGACATACTTATACTTATATGATTGAGATAAAAAAAAAAATGCTACTTTCGAAAAGTCAAACAACTAATGTAATCATAATATGATCTGAACAATCAAATTTGATATTTAAAACAGCATAATATATAAAATAGATAGTTGAAGTTTACCCTCCATTAAGACCTTAAAATTGTATAATAAAATTAATATATTTTGAAACCTACATGAGAACTAAAGCGAGCAAGAAAGAAAGCTAATGAAAAGTGGAATTTATTTAAATTTAAAATTCAATGAGGGTTTTAATTAATTTGGATCTAAAAAATCGAGAAAATTTTAGGTGCTATAAGCATCTATAAAATACTTGAACTATAAAGTTATTTTGTAAGGTTGCAAAGGATCTAGAATAAATAAGATTGTTATATCAATCTTAGAAGTAATGGCTTATAAAGTTAGTTGTTGAAGCTCCTATAAAAGTAACACCAAATAAAGAAAACTTAATTTATTTGGTATAATGTTTGAAGATAGAGCTAAGTAAAATATTAAATTTTCCAAAGGCTAGAATGGAATATTAATTAATTTTAGAAAGCAACTTCTAAAATATTGGATAATCGAGTTTAGAAGTTAAAGAAATTGATAGAAGGAATAGATTGTTATTATAAGAATATATATATATATATTTCTCCTTCTAGGAAAGATTTGGAATATAGTAGTTTTGAGAATAAAACTATTTGTAAAGGAGGTAAAATGTGAGACTTTACAAAAAATAATAAATAATTCACAATTGGTTGGTTCGAAAACAGATCGTAAAATTTAAGGCAATCATGTAGATTATCCAATCGGACTTGAATTTTACTACAAAGTTAGAAATATTAGTAAAAATGACTTTGTAAGTTTACAATTAATAAAATAAAATAATTAAATATTATATTATTAAGTTATATATTAGTACCCGTTATTTATTAGAAGCATGTAAAACGAGTTTCGATAATTAAAAAATCGTTAGTGGTAAATTACATAAATTAATAAGAAACAAAACGAAAAGTTTAATGCTTGAGACACATTCTAGAAATATGATTTATATCAATGTTCTTAAAATTAAGTTGACTTTTATGACTAAGTAATAAAAATTTTAAAAAGTAATTGATATTTTTAATATCTAAAATTAAACTCATTTATAGACAATATTGTTAGAAGTATTAAGTTTATCAAGTTTAATCAATGTATTGTAGAGCTTTGTAATTTTATATATAATTTATGATAAATCTTTTGAAATCAATTATGCGATCTTAATAATTAATATTAGTGAGTAAAATTAAATATAAGATTCATATGAATAAGTCCTAAATAATTAATGGAATATATTTGTATATATCATATATTAAATAAAAAGTGTATTTAAGGTCTTATCTTGGAAAATAAGACCAATAAAAAAATACTTCTGAATAAGACCAAATAGTGATAGGAGTTTCTTAAAGATTATATGGAATAGTCTTGTAAAGTCGGATTTAAAAAATAAGTTGAAATACAACCAATATATAGATTATAACGTAAAGTTTATTAGGTTAAATTTTAATTAGTTTATAATAAAAATTTTAGATTAGATGTATAATATAATGTTCCACTATTTTTGAAAAATATTATGGAACTTTATAAATAATAAATTATGATAAAACTTCACTCGTAAGGTCATGTAAAATTGGACAAATAAAAGGAAATAAAGAGAGAGAATTAGATAACTATCGTAAATTGTAGCAATGAAGGCACATACTATAATAGAGGAGGAGATGAGAGAAATCGAAGGAAAGAAAGAAAGAAAAAGAGAAATAGAGAGAGAGAGCGAGGAAGAGAAGAGAGAAAGAAACATAGAGTGTCATAAAGGGAAAAAAAAAAGAAAAAGAGAAAAAGAAGGGGAAAGAAAAGAAAGAAGAAAAAGAAGGAAAAAAAATTAAAGATTTAAAATTTTTGGAGTTCGATATATTTAGGTTATTTTGTTTTTACAATTATAAATATTGTTTTTTTAATTGATACTTAATAGTCTTAGAAAAAATATATATTCATAATCTTGTTATTTTCTTGAATTAAATATTTTATTTGTACAATTTTATAAATTTCTTTTTGTTTGAATTTAAATTTAGAATATTAAGAGTTAAATTTTTACTGTTTCCATTTAATAACTCGCAAAAGAAGTTAATTAAATATATATTTGTATGAATTATTTTTCTCATATATATAAGCCATGTATTCAAAATGGTATATAATTAATCTCACTATTCATACGCATAGCACAATATGATGATTTCACGTATAAGATAAATTACACATTGTACAATATTTTAAATATAATTAGTGCTATTTGAAAAATACATACATACACTATAAACATATATTACTTATTGAATGATACTATTACTTATTGAATGATACTTTTACTAATAGCATTATGTCATATTATTATGTTACAATTATATATGTAATAAATGTTACACGATAAGTAACATAGAAAGGATGGTGCATATTAAACGTATATGATATATATATTTAGTAAAGTTATGATTATAAGTAATACATAACTTGAATAATTAAGTAAAATTATAAATTTGAATTAAAAGTAATGGTTTGAAGCTTGTAGGTAATAAGGGTATAAATACAAAAATTTATATTTATAAATAAGAGCGAGTGGCAACGATCTGACTATGAATTTGAGCGAGCAAATTGAGAACTTTAGATAAGTTAGGATTAATACATCATTGTATTTCGAAATATTATCTCATAGTATTCGGAGGCTTAAGGTTATATTTTTTTGTGCTTGTAAGTAATTTGATTGTGCGCATACCTTTGTGTACAGGTTCTTGACTGTACAATGTACTATTAGCTTACTATAATGGTTTGTAATTATTATATATTGTGGATATGGATTAATCACCTTAACTGGATTTAATACTATACGGCTTGTAAAATTAACTAGATAAGTATTTCAACCCATTAAGGGAAACGTTGAGGATTTTTTACCAAATACCAACCACTTCGAAAGGGATAGCACTAAATAGTATAATTGATTTCTTCTTTATCCTTAATCAAACTAAGTGATAGGAAAAGAGGTCGCAGTAAGGGTAAAGTCAATGGTTCGAACTTAATCGTAAAAGGAGCAGTGTTTCTATTACACAAGCTTGAGTTTGGTCGTTAGCTGTTGAAATGTAAGCTAAATTCCTCAACTTAGATTAAATTGGTGTAATTTCTGTAATCATATGATGGACTGGATAACGTCGTATAATGACATTTGCTTATCGCGTTGTATTAAATAATTAGTCGATAACCTTGTTTGTACTTGATGTATAATCTTAGATTTTTGTCCTAATTTACCGAGTGATTAGTTGCTCACATCCTTATAAATATTGTTGCAGGTACTAGCTAAGAAGTGGCTTTATAATTACCTTAAAGTTGGCAATTGCTAGATTCTAATAAGTGAGGAAATAATTTTGAAAAATATATATATTACTAAGGTCTTAGATTTTACTTTATAATATTTGATTTTTAAATTAAGTATTACTTAGATAATATAATGTTACGAAATCATGTAAACATTAATCATAATATTTGAATCTTAGTATATATTTTTCATACTTTTTTAAGTAAATAACTTGTTTAATTTTTGAACTATTTACTTCAAAGTGGGTTAATTATTGACACCTTATGTAAATTAGATATAAGATAACAGCTGTAAGGTCAACTTTTATCCTAAAATGGTTTGTATAATGAGATTGTTACAAATTTGCTGCTTTGGGGCGTAACAATGAACACTATTCTCTCAAATAAAATGGACCATGTTTGATTCATAAGGTAGGCAAAAAAGTTCTTGAAACCATATCGGATTGTAAAGTAAACCAATGTAAACAAAAAATAATGATTCTTTTTCGAGCAGTTTGGATGGTGATAGTTTCGATGCTTAATCTAAATGGCACTTGTTAATGTGAACCAAACCATTTTACTAAACTTAAAAGGGAAAAAAAGATGTTGCATCTATGTGAGCCTCGTAAACTCACGAATTGGAGTTCGAGAACCCATAGTCTTGTTAAATTTCTAGCAAATAATCTAAAGAGTACGTAAAAGTTAACTGATTGAAATAATATTTCACGTATGAGTCTTATGGGTAAAACGATAGCATGTTGTGAGTCCGGAATATTAAAGTATAATAAAATAATAGCTAAAAAAAGATAATTTTACTAAATTACATTATATTCTAATTTATCCTGCAAAAATGCGTAAATTAGGTAACGAAAAATAACTAAACTTTAGAGATAAATTATTTGAACACAAAAATTATAAATTGACATAAAATAATATATAAATATAGTATATGTAACCCGACTATAATTATTATATATATTTATATATCTAGAAATGCTTAAAATATCCTAAAATATGGAAAATTACTTAAAAATCAAAGAGAAAAATAATGATAAAATGACAAACAAATGTTGAACTACTAGGTTCATATTTGTGTTCATATTTGTTTAGGACGTGATTTAGCTATGGATAGTTGTTGATGGATTAAATCGCCTTTAAGATACATATACATACAATAAGAATAGGTATATAAGGCATTTCAATGAGAGAAAATTTCATTTCTATATTTTATCGCCTAGGAAATACCACCATTTCTCTCAAGAGCCTTGCTTAGTCCCTTAGTAACTTAGGAAAATTATAAGAACAATAAAACAAAGGAGGAAAAAATTCTAAGAAAAATTAGAAGTAAAGCTATGCAAACCTAGCTTGATCCACGAATATTAGTCCAAGGAGCACCTAGACGTGAACCACCACCACCACCACTCAATAGTGGAGGTAGCAGCAAGGAGGGCCAATGGGGTGGTGGCTGGTATTGGTGGCTAGAAATTCAATTTTCTGATGAGTCAAATTTGTACCTGATTTTTCTTAAAATTGTAAAAATATTAATTTAGCTCCGAAAATTATGGAAAAGTTTATTTTGACATATTTTTATATATACTTTTATGAAAAAAATATCAAATTGAAAAATTTTTAAGTAGATTTAGGACCTCCTTAAGAAACAGAGCGAAATTGATTAATTTTTAAAAGCTGATTTAAATGATTTATGGATGTAGTTCCTAAACCAAAATTTTTCTGGAATGATCTTATATTTCATGTAAGTGTTGCATAAAAAGTTTTCTGATAAAAAGGATTTCTATAATTTTTAGATATTTTTTAGCCTTTAAATTAGGTGAAAAATACAATTTTATTGAAAATTTTGTGTATGGAGCTTGATAAAACCTTTGGTGTTAGGTTCTAAAGTTTACTTAGATAATATTCTACTGGGAAGAATAATTTGAAATTGTGTGATTTGAGTTAGGGTTGAGATATGTGCAAGTTGGTAGATATGGCCTTAATACATTACTAGGTAAGTATGTGAATTTAAAAAATTTAGTATTATGGTGTTACTTAGTATGATAAACCTGATATATGAACATGATTTAGCATATCCATAATTTGGAATATGATGTTGGGATAAGTTGTTTTGAGTAAACCTTGTAAAGTGACCTTACTTAAATAATTCTTCGGAACGTTGGTTTGTTAATAAAATTGGTTAATTCCAAGTTTAGAGACTTGATCAAAGAGCTATATGATATGAAATACTTAATTGGTATAGCATCCGTAGGTTAACTAAAGAATTTCTAGTTAATAAGGCTGTTTTCAGATACTTCTTCAGAGAGTATCTAGCTAACTAAACTGTTTTCAGATATTTGTTTAGAAGGTTTTAAGGCAAAAACTATATTAAGACTAATGTTTACAACCTTATTGAGAAACTTTAGTAATAGGTTAAAACTTAACCAAAGATTTAATAAACTTATCTAAACTATATGTAAAACATTAAAAGGTAATCATATACTTTTTTATTTAGTAAAAATTAAAATATTTATATTGATTGTTATTACACCTTGAAGTGGCAAAATCATAATATGTAAACCTTACAACTAGAAGTTCGAAATTGATACGTAAATTTAGAGCGATTGGGTAAGATCCAACTGAGACTAAATTTTATGATTAAGTTATGAATATTATTAAAAGTGATCACATGAATTTGAATTTAAGAAAATAAGTAATAAAATAATTAAATATTATAATATTGAGTTATAAGTATATTACTCGTTATTTATTGAAAACTAAAACGAGTTCTATCAATAAAGATAAATTATATGTATGCTAAAAACCATTAAATAACATAAATAATATTTTGGAGTATATACTTATACTATATATATATTTATATGTAGGTAAAAATACATGAAATTACTTAAAATACCTAAAATAATACTAAATAATTAAATAGAATTCATAAAAAATTATTAAAAAAATCAAGAAAAATGTTGAAAACAATGAGGAATTGTCTAAAAATGGTCATGGCATGTTAAGAATGAAAGAGAAGAAATTAACCAATCAATTTAGAACAAATAGAAAGTGAAAAGAAATGAAGATAAGGGACAAATGGCTTCAAATAATTACCTAACTTATGAAAACAACTCTGTAAATTCAGAAACTACTTGCTAAGCCTAATTTTGGTTGGTTAAGCATCCATGAAAAATAGAGAGAAGTGGAGAAGAGAAGGAAAAATAATTCTACCAAAAATTAGAAAAATAATGTGCAATTAAGACAATATAAGGTAACTCACAACCAACGACCACCTGAGGAAGGATGGCTACCACCACTATACCCTAGCACCACCACCACCCTTTGCTAACACACTTAGCGCCATAACGGGTGACTGGAAGCTGATCAAATAGGTAAGTCCAATCTTTAATCCAAATTTGTTTAATTTATTTAAAATATCAAATTAATGTGGAAAATTATGAAATTTTGTATTTTAAGGTTTTTTATGTATGTAGATTTAGGGAAAAATATCAGTTTGATGAATTTAGAATTGGAAATATTTAGTGCACAAGAAATCTTAAAATTTAAGCTTGTTTTCGATTTAGAAATAAATGACTTTAATAGTGTAGTTTTGAGCCTAAAATTTTTGTGTAGGCTATTTAGAGTATTTAAAACATTGCTATTAAGAGATTTTTCAAAAATTAATTTTTGAAATTTTTAGTTAATTTTTAGGCCTTTAAATTACTTATAAAGAGTAATTTTGGGGGTTAAATTATTAATTTAGTGATTAAATGTGTAACTACTAATTTAGCATGTAATTAGGAGTTTTGGGATGTAATTTATTAAGGTAGTATAATATTTGTGGTATTTGAAGCATTGGATATAAGTGTGACTAGTCTTATATAGTAATTATGTGTAAATTAATAATATATGAAATTGGAAATGTAACAAGTAGAAAATATTAGGTTAAATTTGATAATAATAATAATTCTGATATGAAACTTAAATTTAGGTAATTATATGAAAAATGTAAATTTCTTTTCACATCGGGAGCAAGTTTAGTAGTTAAATTAGGATTACAATGTATTGTATAGACTAAAATACTAGCTAAAAGGTAAATACAAGATTTAGGATACTCAAGTATAATGTGATTAATTTTACGTAATGATTCGGAATGAGTTCCTATGGTTCACATATAAAACCTATAATAAAAAAAACTGAATTAAAACCTACATAAAAAACAGATTCAAAAACTAGCTTATAATAGATCGGTAATAAGTAATATATATATAACTTAGATAATTGAGTAAAAATCATAATTTAAAGCCTATATATCATAAAGGTATAAATACTAAAAGAGTATTTATATTATAGGACAAGTAGGGACAAATTGACCTACAATAAGTTGAGTAAGCAAATCGAGGATTTCAGGTAAGTTAGCTTCCATATTTCACTGTATTTTGGAGTATTATATTAAAGTATTTAGAGGCTTAAGATTGTATGTGATTGTACTTATAAGTAGCCATATGTATGTGTGCTTGTGTGTTTGTGTGTTTTTGATTACTTGCTGAATACTGATGACGTGTTACGATAGTTTGTTGTGAATTGAGTGGTGTGAGATTGTTTGGTCACTATAAATTGAACTTAATTATAGTCTACCTAAATACCCCAATTGGATATGCATTGCAATCTTTTAGGGGATGATTAAGATTCTCTAACCAAATACCAACATCTTCACAAAAGATAACGCTGTATAACATAATGATTTATTGCATAAACCTGGGTTTGGTTATGAGCTGTTATATAAACATTGAAACTCCTCAACCTGGATTAGAGCCAGTGAAATTACTTTAATTTCACAACAGATTGAATCATGTTGTATGATAGCATTTGCTTATTATGTTACATTTAATTAATGTAAGCCCTAAAGTTAAGGCAAATGACTGTAGGATTGAATTTAGTACATAAAGTTTAGGACGATTGGTTAAAGGATTTAATCAAACCTAAATTATAAACTATAGATAGAAATATTAGTAAAAATGACCTCGTAAACTTGAATTTAAAAAAATAAGTAATAAAATAGGAGACTATAAAATTTTCAAATTTTAAGTATAATAATTATTAATTATCGAAAAGGCAAAAAGTGTAATCTAATAACTAATAAATTACTAGAGATAGATTTTATGTATACTAAAAATCATAGAATGACCTAAGTAATAATTAGAAATGTTTACATGTACCCCACATGTATTTACGTGTAGATAAAAATACGTGAAATTACTTAAATTGGCTAAAAACTTATTAAATTATTAATTAATTAAGGAAAAATCAGAAAAAAAAAATCAGAGGGATAGGGAATGATGTAGATTTGGTCTTGGCAAGTCAGGAATTGAAGAAGAAAAATTAACCAATTAAAATCAAGTAATACAAAAGCCAAAAATTAAGGGATTTGGGTAATGTCTTATCCAATTTAATATACATTAATTACCACAAAGCTCTATAAAAAGGGAAAAAAAATTACGGAGCTCCTTTAGACAGTTAGAAATCAGAAAAAAATAGAGAGCATCGAAAATTCAAGAGAAAAGTTAGGGTTAAAAAAAAGAGAAGGAAATCTGTGCAGTAGGAGCTAATTAACCAAACCCACACACCACCACTACTTGGGATCGAACCACCACTACCACCCCACTCCAGACTCATCGTCTAGACCAGTCAACACACCTGGACTGGTGTTGGAAGCCCAAAAGTCATCAAACCGGGTGAGTCTTTTATCTACTCCGATTTTGTATAATTTCTTAAAATTATTAATTTTGCTTAGAAAATTATGAAATTTATTATTCTAAGTTTTATTGTATGTAGATTTAGGGAAAAATAGTGATTAAGTTTAATCACATCTAAAAATATAGAGTTCTTAACAAATTAAGCAAAACCGCGCATGATTACAATTAGAAATAAATAGAATTAGGAGTTTAGTTTGGAGCTCAAATTTTTTCAATAAAATGCTTAAGTGATATAGAATAGTGGTATGAAGTCATTTTTTTAAATTTAATTTTCAAAATTTTTAGCCCTAAAATGATGGAAAAATTGGGTAATTTTGGGTTAATTAGGTAATTAAGTGATTAATTACTGATTTAGTTAGTAATTAGATGTTTAGGGATCTTTGATGTGAAAACCTAATCCTAGCCTTTAGAGTATTAGGTGTAATTAATTTAGGAATTAGGTAGTAATTGTAGGAAATTAAGAATATGTGGAATTAAAAATTTAATAAATATGAAAAATTAGGGTTATTTAGATAATATAATAGAAAAAAAATCAAAATATAATATATTTGAAACAAAATTTAATTTTAGGTAATTGTATAAAAAATATAAGATTTTCTCACATAGGGAATAAATCTGATACCCCAATTAGAATTAGTGTGTACCGAACAGTTTACAACACTAAATTGAGACCTAATATGATATTAGAATACTCGAGCTTAATGTGATTAATTTCATATTAGGATTCGAGCATGTTAAAGATTCTAGAATTTAAGATTATAGAATAAAAAACAGAATCTAATTTAAAAACCGAACTCTGAAATAGGGTAGAATAAATCATTAGTAAATAATAGGTATACATGGAAAGATGAGTTAAATTATAACTTAGAATATGAATCATTAAAGTATAAGCACTAAAAAGACCTATTTGTATTATAGGATACTCAGAGATGAATCGGCTTGTAATTAAGTGATCGAGCGATTGAGAAATTCCAAGTAAATTAGGTTATTACTTACTGTATTAAAGTACTATTTTATGGTACTTGGAGACTTAGGATTGTATATAATTGTGATTGTAAGTAGTTTACGCATGTGTTTGATGTATTTGAATTCGTGCTGAAATTTGTAATATGATTGATTTTGTGTTATGATTGAATTGGTGTGAAATTGTTTGAACACCCTAAATGAAATTTAATCTTATTTGACTCTAATGACCTAAAATGTTATGCATTGCAACCCGTTATGAGATCATTAGGATTCTCTAATCAAATACCAACCCTTTTGAAAGGGATAGTGTAGGATTGCATAAAGGTCCCTTTTTCATCCTTAGTCAAATTAAAGTAATAGGAGAGGAGGTCGTGGCGAGGGTGAAGTCAATGGTTCGAAGATAGTCGCGGGAGGAGCGGTGTCTCTATTGCACAAGTTTGGGTTTGGTTGTGAGCTGTTACATAACATGAAAACTCTTCAACCCGAATTAGAACGGGTGAAATTTCTTTGATTTCATAATGGACCGAACTACGTTGTGTGATGACATTTGCTTGTTGCATTGCATGAAAATAATTGCTTGATAATCTTGTTTATGTTTGTATACATTCATGAGTCTCTAATTTAACTTATTGAGCTATAGTTGCTCATACCCTTATAGATCTTTTTGCAAGTCCTAATTTATGAATACTTCAAGTATTATGCCGCCTTACAATTATCCAGAGGTTAATTCTTTTGAAGTCAGGGGTATGAGGATCAATTTGCTTAGCAGTAGATGTGTAGTTAGAGTGTCCTTTGTAGTTTAAGACCAAAAGATTGATAGTTGTTATGTAAATTAATGAATCGTTATGTTTATGTAGAGTTTTTTTAGGAAGTTCTGTGGATTTTACATATAATTATATATATTTATTAAAAATTTATGATAATTACTATAATTGTAGTTAAACACTTAATTGGAATGTTTACTTCAAAGCGAAGAGTCGTCGACGCTTTGTGTAGATCATGTCTATGGTAAGTACTATAAGGCTAGTTACTATCATAGAATGGTTTATACAGCGGGACTATTGCGACTCTATGACTTTGGGGATGTAACAATTAATTGTTTGAAAACCTCATTTATGTTTTTTATACAGTCTTATGTTTCCATCTTGACTTATTGAGTTATTGGTTGTTAATACTCTTATAGATTTTCTGACAAGTATCGATTGAGATGTCACACTGTAACTATCCCAAGGTTAATTTCTTTTTGAAGTGCCATGGGGGAGTGATGATCAAACTGGCTAATCAATCAAGTCTTTAGTGTTTTTCTTATTAACTCTTAGGTTTATGAGATGGTTACGTAATATTTACCTATTAGACTATTATGGTATGTAAATATTTCTTGGGATCATAAGATAATATAGATATATCTATGTAAATATGACTTTAAGTTTTTGGTTTTATATATAAATTTTATCAGTAATCTTGAATGAGTTGTTTATTTCAAAGCGAAGAGTCATAGATGCCTTATGTAAATCGTATTTACGATAATGACTATGAGGTTAGTTACTATCATAGATTGATTTATACAGCAGGATTGTTGCGACTTTGTTTCTTCAAAATATAACATAATAGCTCTACCATATAAACCATTTTAAGATATAAGTTATCTATACAGCTGTTATCTTAAATTTAATTTACACAAGGCATCTATGATTATTCTGCTTTAGAGGAAACAATTTACTAATTTAAAATATTAATTATATGCAAAAGTATAAAGAATATATATTAGAATTCAAATATCACAATTAATGTTTTGATGATTTCGTAACATAATCTCATTTAGGTAATACTTTATTTGATAATAGAAGATTCTAAACTAAGAACTAAAACCTTATAAATGCAATTGTTCTTTAGTTTTATATCCTTATTTCTCAAGATCCTATAGTAGTTAGTTTCAAGGTAGTTATAATGTTATTTCTAAGCTAGCACTTGTAATAATATCTATAAAGATGTGAGCAATCAACTATTCAGTAAGTTGAAACAGAGACTTAAAATTATGTACTAAGTACAAACAAGGTTATTAACTCATTATTTTAATATAATGCGATAAACAAATGTCATCACATGATGTTATCCAATTCATCGTGAGATTAGAGAAATTACACTTGCTCTAATCCAGGTTAAGGAGTTTAATGCATATTTCAACAACTCATAACTAAACCTAGATTTGTACAATAGAGACATCACTTCTCCCACAACTATCTTCAAACTACTGTCTTCACCCTTATCGTGACCTCTTCGCTTATCGCTTTGTTCAATTAAGGATAAAGAATAGACTATAATACTACAACGCTATTTCTTTCGAAGGGGTTAGTATTTGGTTAGAGAACTCTAAACGTTTTCCTTAGTGGGTTGCTGTGTATATCTAATTTATAATTATAAGTCATGTATTTAGTTAAGTTCAGTTTAAGACGTTCAATCATTTTACGCAACTCAAATAGTTACAGTTTAGAGCATCAAACCAAAATCATGCAATCAAACCCAGAAACACATACACATAAGCTATCTAACTAATACAACCAAATACAATCTCAAGTCTCCAAGTATTATGAAATAGTATTTTGAAATACAGTTATGTATTAATTCCGAATTGACTAGAAGTCTTCAATTTGCTCACTCAAGTTTGACGTTAGTCGTATTGTCGTCGTTCGCTCCTATAGTATAAATATCATTTTAATATTTATGTCCTTATTACATATAAGTTTCAAATCATTATTTTTAATTTACATTTATAATTTTATTCAATTATTCAGATTCTATATCACTTATAATTAAAACTTTATTAAATATATATATCTATCATTTTGTTATATTTATGTAACATAGTGCTATTAATTAAGGTGCCATTTCAATAAGTAATATATGTCTATAGCATACGAGTATTTTTGCCAAATGGCACTAATTACATTTAAAAATATTATATAATATATAATTTATCTTATATTTGAAATCATATTGTGCCACGCGTACCAATGGTAGGATTAGTTAGAAATCGTCTTAAATACGTGGCTTATATATATATATATATATTATATGAGAAAGATAATTCATACAAATACGTATACTTAACTAGCTCTTTTACGGGTTATTAAATGGAAACAATAAAAATATAACTATCAATATTCTAAATTTAAAATTTGAAAAAAAAAAAGAAATTTATGAAATTGTACAGATAAAATACTTTATTTAAAAAAATAACGGGATTACAGATATATTTTTTCTATGAATATTAAATATCAATTAAAAGAAACAATACTTAAAATTATGAAAACGAAATTACTTAAAAATATTCAATGCCGAAGGAATTGAATCTTTTAATTAATTTATTTTTTCTTCTTTTCGTTTCTCCTTTTTTTCTTTTTTTCTTTCCTTTCTTTCTCTACCACTTGTCATCTTTCTCTTTATCTCTCTCTCTTCCTCTCTCCCTCTCTTTCTCTCCCTCGCCTCTCTTTGTGTTTTTCTTTTCATAATGACTTATTAAGCCATATATACATAAGCGGAAATTTACTGTCTTAATTTAAGGTAGTTACATATTTTTTTTCCCATATTGGTCTAATTTAACATGACTTATCGAGTATAATTTTATCATGATTTATCCTTTATAAAGCTCCATAATATATTTCAAAAATAGTATAATATTATATTTTACACCTAATCTAAAATTTTTGTTTCTAAACTAGTTAAAATTTAACTCGATAAACTTTATATTATAATTTATATTGGTTGTGTTTCAACTTATTTTTGTAATCCGACTTTACAAAACTATTCCTTATAACTTTTTTAGGAACTCATATTATTATTTGGTCTTATTCAAAATTAATTTTTTATTGGTCTTATTCATATATATCTTATATATAAGGCCTTAATTATACTTTTTTTTAATATATATATATATATATAGGTTCCATCAATTATTTATAACTTATTCATCTACATCTTATATATAATTTTACTCATTAATATTAATTATTATGATCATATAGTTGATTTCAAAAAATTCTTTATAAGTTATATCTAAAATCACGAAATTCTACATTATGACGATTAGACCCAATAAACTTAATGATTGTAACAAAATTGTATATAAATAAGCTTAATTTGAGATATTAAAGTTACATAGTTACTTTTTTAAATTTTTATTACCTAATCATAAAGGTTAATTTAATTTTAAGAACGTTGATATAAATCATATTTTTTAGAGTGTGTCTCAAGTACTAAATTTTTTGTTTTATTTCTTATTAATTTATATAATTATATATAATTTATTTCTAGCGATTCGTTAATTATTAAAACTTGTTTTACGCTTTTAACGGATACTATACATATAACTTAATAATTTACTATTTAATTATTTTATTTTCTTAATTCTAAACTTATGGGGTCATTTTTATTAATATTTTTAACTTCATCGTAAAATTCGGACTTAATCAAATAATTTACGCGATTGTCATAAATTTTATGAATAGTCTCTGAATTGATCAATCGTGAATTAATTACCAATTTTTATAAGGTCTTATGATTGTTTAGGGACTCATGAAGGGATTGAGCACGAGAAGCAAGATTAATGAGCATTGACATCAAGTAAGTTGAGATCAATACTTAATAACATGTTAGAGTATCATATTAGGATACTTAGAGAATTAAGGGTGCTTGTCTGTAGTTGTAGCTAAATCGTTTGTACATATGTCATGTGTATGCTTGTAATATTGAGTAATGATTGGGAGTTAAACTCTGAGTGCTGTTCTTTGCTTGTGCATAACATGTTTAGCGTGCATGAATTTGGTTGCTCACCTTCTAATCTGAACTAATCTTGAGTCGACTAAGATCTATCCTGACATTTACGATAATCCAACAGGGATAACAATTAGGTTATTAGGTTAAATACCGACACTTCGATAAGGATAGTAAAAATTGTTCTTTTCCCACTCTTAGGTGAACTAAGCGATAAAAGAAGGGATCATAGTAAAATTAGAAACTGTGGTTTGAATATTATTTAGGGAGATGGGTGTTCTCTATTGCACAAGTTTGAATTTAGTTTGATAGTATCGTATTGAAACCCCTCAAAATCTAGGTTAGAGTAGACAAAATTTCTCTAACTGCATAATGAATCGGTTAAACATTGTGGGATGATCAATCATTTACTTGTTATATTTAGATTTAAATAATGATTGAATAATCACGTTTGTTAATATACTTTTATGACTTTATCTCTTCTTACTGAGATAGTTGAGCTCATATCCCAATAGATTGTTTTGTAGGTGTGGAGTAGTATCTGAAGATACCACGTTACAATAATCTATAGATTAGTTCCGATGGGTTGAAGACTGAAGAGTTGAAGACTAATGAATAAATCAATGTTTAAGTTGTTTTTGTTTTGTAGGAAGATTAAAGTCTTTCTTATAGTCTTTATTAGCTTATTGATATATTTATGATATATAATGAAGTCTTTCTATGGAGTTGTATAGTACTTTTGAAAACCTTAAAACTTATAATGTATATAAAACTATGTAGATGACTTGAACTATTTGTAAATATAGAAATCTATATTTTGTAAAGTATTACTCTACAGCTGTTATATATTATAGGTGCCCATTTGACTATTTCAAAACTGATTGAGTTGTCACTTGTTTTATGTAGATTATACCTATGTTAGTGGCTAAAGAGATTAGCTTGTAACTTAAGTTAGTTTACATAGCGGCAATGTTACGACTTTTCGAGCTTGTGATATGACAATCTAAACCAAGCATAACTTCTAATTTAGCCCATATTGACATATTTTACTTTCTGTAATCCTAGCCTTTTAAGTTATTTATTCTCATATATGTTCTACCTTTCTCTTTCACTTGTAGGCAACGCTCCATGGACCACATCCTAAAAATCATATACTCATCTCTTCCTCTCCACTCTCCATAACCAAACCTAGTTCCAATATTCAACTATGGCCACCTCTTCATGTCCTTTTCTCCTCCTCCTCTTCTTCTTCTTCTTTTTATAATTTATAAAAGCAATAGTATGCAAATTTGGTAGAAAACTGTACCGAGTTCTCCCATTTCGTAAATGTTGATCTTGACAATGCTACTCAACTGAAAGCAAATTAGTTCAAATAGTTTAGAAATGGCATGTGTTATTTTAACTCCTTAATCCACTCGCCATTATCTATTAAGTCCGATGCTCATGCTAAGCAAACATTAACTTTTAAAGTTAAGCAACTTATTCTAGAAATGATTAGTCAGGATTTTTTTTTTTCTTGGCCAAAGATTAGTTAGGGTTACAATTTGAAAATAGGATAGCAACTAGCAAAATAATATTGTGTTAGGTAAAATTCATGATAACTAGGTATTTTAGGTGAAAATTTTGGTTTAATCCATAATTTGAATTGAACTAAACCATTATTTAAAGGTTTAGAACATTTTCTGATCCAAACGGTATGATTTGGTTTAAAATACAAAAAAAAAAAAAATAATAAATTATGGTTTGGTGCAATTTTTATAAAAAACCGAACTAGTCTCATCTATGCCCACTCCATTTGATTCCTCCTTCCTTTCGAACTTGTAATGAGATAGAGTTGGTTAAAAAAACAAAAAAACATTCAAACAGAAACCTTATTGACACGGAAAAAATTAGGACATGCGTGGTATGATGCTAAATAACATGTGAAAGAGGCACTTTCGTGTGACTTGCTAGTAATGTTTTGCATGGATTGTTTGTTTTGAAGGGCCGCAACATGTAGACAATCCCTTTTGTTAATCCACTTCATTATATATTATATATTTTGGTAATCTCTTATCATAAAAATGTTGAAATTGTGGTTGGAGATTCTGAGCTAGAAAAATGTTTACGAAATGCATTTTTTTCGATAGAAAAAAGTAAAAGAAAACGTTATGAAATATTTTTATAAATCCAGGTAAGGTAAAATGATAAATAAAAATTTCTTTATAGAGATTTGATGGGTATTTTAATTTTATAAGAGTAGTACATATGCAATCATACTTTTATTTTTTTAATCTTATTTTGTAAAAATAAGATATGAAAATGATACAAAGACGACAAGGAAAAAAAAAAAATTAAAATGTATGAAAATCTTAAATAAGTATAAATGTTAATTGCTCTAAAAGTTAAGTAGACGATGAAGTGCATATGTGATATGCCCATAAAGTTAAATTTATTTCCAACACGTTTGATTTGTTGCGTCAGTAACTGAATCATTTTTTTGGCATGGACAACTGGACACGGGACTCCTTGTCTCTCAAAGAAGAACAACGTCGGGACGTCATCTCACATACCAAAAGGGTTGCAAGATTCTATTCCGTGAAAGGTTTTTGGTGTCTCATATGTTTTATAAAAAAAATATTGATGAAACAATTTACGATATCTCTTCATACTGCATTCAATAGCGATCAAGAACTTCAATGCCTTTTAAGTCCCCCGAAACCAACAACACTTTATCAATTGTGAAATGCATACCGACCATAGTACAGTTTTTATTTAATAGCAATCAGAAGAGATGACAAGTGGAGTTTGATTTTGCACCCCCAAAAACTTATCAATAAATAAATCAAGTTGAGACGATATGATATTAAGCTTGAGCTCATCTTAAAGTTTAAAGATCGAGCTTGATTTAAGGTTGCAAAGTCGATTGAGTTTGATTGGAAATAACCCTCTATAAACTCGAGTTCGGCATGATTAAATTTATTTAAATCCAATTCATTTAAAAAATATTTTTATTCTAAGAATAACAATATCAATATTAAAACTCGATTTGTATTAATGTTCAATTTAAGTTTGATATGACTCGCGAGTCAGTAAAACTAAAGATCGTAAGAATTGAGTTTGACTTGATTATTTTCAAATCAAATTATAGTAAAAGTAGAGTTGAATTTGAATAATTTAGGAGTAGTTTAACTTATTGATATACTCGTAGATGCATAATTCCGTCACATGGTTTAAGAATAAAGTTAACGATGACTCATAGGTGGATATTTGTGTGTAAGTGAGTCAAGTGAATTTGCAAAGCTATCCAAGTTGGATTTGACTACGATCCAATCACGCACTCGATGAGTTTACACTGTTTGAATAATATCGAGTGTCTAACTTAGAGTGTAAATTTGTTTATTTAAATTTATTTGGTTCAACAAACGAGCAAAGTTTAGTTCTAGTCAATTATAAATAATGAATATTGGATTAAGCTTTGTCGAATAAGTTAATTTTGTATTTCAATTAATTTTGTATTTCAATTTAAATATAATTAAATATGATGTCACTTTTTTCAGATAATCGGATCCAAACAAGCCTAATCAGGGCAAGGTCCAAATTCTTCACGTAATGGTTTGGAGCAAATCAAAGAAAGGTGCCGTCGAAAGTGAACTTCGAAAATGTTAGTGGAATATTGACGACGTCAACCACCAATCACCACATAATGGCATAGAGAGATGGCATTTCATAAGTTCTCAAAGAAGCTGAGATGCTAAATATGTGGCAAGGCCTAACTTAGTTTTGGCGTATACATGGATAGATGAACTGAGGAAGTATGTTTGCGGTCTTATATCATAAATAATACATAACTTTTTATCATAACTATCCATAATCGATAACAGAATGGATCAAGTGTTAGAATTTTCATTTGATCTTACTCATTATCATGAATTACATATAACGCTTCACTTCATATCACAATTTTGTTTTGTGTTATTAAGGGAAATAAATAAATAAAAGGTTGTCCCTTTTAAAGTACACATGCTTCTTGTGTTTTACATTATCAAAGTAATAAAAGAAATATGTCTTATTGGGTCGTCCGCCAAGATCCCAACCCTTTCAGCTTCAGTACCCTCCACAATAACATAAACAACATAATTTTATATGAAATATCTCTCATATTCAATTCTCAAATTTCCAACTAAATAAATAACTGAAAGAAAAAATAGATTTTCTTTTCTTTTTTAAATTGTGGATTCACGTACTTTGAATAGTTGATGTTGCTTCGTTGAATTCATCCCCATTTGCCGAAGTAGTAGAACTGATACTAATACGCTTCAACTTGGAGTCATCAAGATAATGCTGATAAACATAAGATAAAAAGCCCCAAATAGCTAACAACAAAGCAATCACTTTAATCCCATCCATCTTGTCATGAAAAAACACCACCGCCAAAACAGGAATGATTGGCAACCCCAAGACGCTTATGGAATTCGAGAAAAGCGAAGACCCATCACAGATCAGCCCCACACACCCAACTCCAAACACCGCCCAAGAGATTGCTGTCCCCAACAGATTCATCACGTAAGACACTTTCCCCAGCCTATAATTACCCATCTCCCTACTCAAATCACCCCACTCCCCACTTCCAAACAGAGCAACCACAACAACGCTAGAGGCAACCATGGATTCAAAAACCATCATGTCTAGGACAGCCCTAAACGACTCCTCCTCCTCCTCCTCCTCTACCACCCTTGCAAAGAACATTTGTGTCAGTGAAAGACCCAATGCATACCCAGCCGATGCACCCACCGTACTGATGAACCCGATCGTGTATTTCCCTTTAGAAATCCCATTCGGGTTCTCAGACTCCGATTGGAAAACCAAAAGGGTAGAGGATATCGTGAGGAGGACTAGGGAATTCACTATGTAGGGTGTGAATTTTTGGGCATTCAGGAAAAATGAGAAGAGGGCATTGAATGCCAATTGGGAAGCACATATTAAGGAATATGTAGACACTGGAAGGTACATCAGTCCGACCGAGTATAGGTAGCAATCTGCTGCCATAAATAGGCCAAGAGTGATGTACCAAAAGGATAGTTTTGCGAGATTACTAGGAGATTTTGGATGGACCGTAATCGTATTTGTAGGATTATTATTATTTTTAGCTCTGTGTTTGGGAATTAAAATGAAGTAGAGTGGGAATACAATTGGGAAACCTACAAGTTGAACTAGTGTTGCCAACCACTTGCTGTTGCCACCTTTGTCGAAATAAAGTCTTCCTAGGAGGGTAGCAACGGCTTGGCCAGCTAGAACACAGATCGAGTAGATGCCTACTTTCATGTACCATTTCCAACTTTTAGGCTTGACGGCATTATTTGTTGGTCTCCTTTCGTGCAAGGAGCTTATGACGTTGTTTGAAGGTTTCTCTCTGTCTTCTTTAGCTGTGATCCAACATCAAATGAAGGGCAATATATATATATATATATGTATATATGTATATAAACGAGGAACAAGACATTAGTACAAAAATTCATGCAATGCAAAGCATCTAACCTCTTTGAGATCAACTTATTAAATTTCGACAGTTGATCAATCATGAAAAGATTTTCTTAAAATGCATGTACTATATTAACACACGACACGACACAACATAAAAAAAAAAGGAACGATCATGATGAAAAATATATTTTGATTCAAAATTTATGACTAGAGAGTAATGTGGAGGTCAATTACATATGTATATGAAAACAAAAGTTGCTAAATTTCTAAATAATTTCAATTAAGAATATAAATTAATTACTCGGATGGACTTACACATGATCTGGAGTTGTACTTGTTGAACTTCTCCCATATTTTGTTAGAATTACAGTTAAAGGGAACGTGAAATGAAACACTTCAAGAGATACTGTGTGGGGGTTAGTAGTATGTCTTGATGAGAGAGTTTGATTTATTAGAGTACTACAAAGCATCAAGAGCATGATATATATTATATATATATATATAATGTCTTTATTTTTAAAAAAGTGTGGAAGTGAATGTACGTGTACAACATGCAAGTGCAACTTGTATATATAAATGTCCTTTTTTTCATGTCGGTTTTCTAAACATTGGACGGATCGATAAATAGCATAAGAGATTTATGGCATCTTATTATGGGCCCATGCCCAGCGTAGGTTTATGACTGCTCTTCCCGTCCATTGTATCCAACCAGGTTCAGTGTTTCTGCTGTTTTATGTGATGGGTTCTCATGCGCTTTTAGCGAGTTAGATCTTTTCATAAATTATTTGAGTCATTTCTATATTCATTGTAAGCTTAATCTCAATTTTAAGTTACAAAATGTAAGTTGACGAGATCTAAGTTTTTCTCACTAATCGATTTTGAATTGAGTTCACTTGTAAATATTATTCTTTTCTTCTTTTAATGCTATGCTTCATTTTTTGAGAGGTCAACTTGACTAAGCAATTAAACATCCGAAAGAAATATAATTGGGTTTAATCCATTTAATATGAATATATAATTTTTTTATTAAAAAAAACTTATACTTGATATCATATTATATACTTTTTAAGTTTAACACATGAAAATAAACTTAAAAAGAAATTATGATTCTATATTTTATTCTCTTTCACTATATTTTAAAATTGCGATTGCGATTGTTTGGAATCACGAATCACAACTCCGGCTTTAATGGATTTGGTTCCATTTTTAACGTGGGGATGTTACACCATTCTCTTAAATTGGTGTTTTGGATTTTAACTTTTAACGGCCCAACGATTATGGTGCATTAGATAATTTCCACCAATGGGGGCTCATTATATGCATTATTTATGTTTCGATAAACCTCCCTCCCGTTTCAGTAAGAAAATTCCCCTCCTTTAATTCAATTCCCACAAAAAGGCTGTTCCTGTTCATAATTCTTAGGCAGAAGATGCAGACATAATTAGTATAACCTAAATAATATCCTAGAATTCGTCCCCTTTAAAAATTTTTTTTTTCCCCCTAAATCTAAAGACATTTGACGGAGGTCAATAAAATCAAACGATAACATCATAAAAAATAACGAATATTCTATTAATCATATGACTTTCATGAACTATAATTAAGGGAAAAAAAACACGAAAAAGTGAAACGCATGACGACCATAACATGTAGTTTAACCCTTAATGCCAGATTTCATTTCAGTACTTTTTTTCTTAAAAAAAAATTTTTCTTTTCAAAAATTTAAAACCACTGCACCTAATAATAATCTACCTTTTAAAATTAACTTAACCAGTGCCATTGTCAAAGCAACCGAGTCAAAAACGAAAAGTAAGAACGTTTCAATGGTGAATGCAGATAGCAGAAGTGTAAAGATGAGAAGATATTAAAAAACTCAGTCCAACTAAGAATGTTGCATGCATATGATAAGGTTTAAGCGGAAACAGTGCATTTTGAACAACAATTTTCGTAGGTAAATGTCGTAAAAATCAAACAGAAAAATTACATAATTTTACTGCGCATTAAGGTAAGTGGTAAGATTATCTTGACTTGAGCTCCTTCTCTTGGGACCATTGTCCTAGATAAATGAATACGTTGAGACCCCATTCACTTGGAGGAAGAGCTAACAATAGCAGTAGCAGGACCCGCACAAGTGGCAACTTTATGGATATCCAATCACAGATCCCTTAGCTTTCCACTTGACTTGAGGCGTCATCCTCCATATCTCATTTTCGATCACATCATCGTACATATCGGAAGAACATTAATAAAGCTGACCTAATATTTTTTCGAAAAAATCGTGTATCTGTTTTTTATATTCCCAGTGGATGGACATAACTAATAAGGGAGACAAGTTTGTAGTTGGAGCCTTATATAGATTTATATAATCTTCTGCAGTTAAAAAACAAGGGCTTCCTAATACATGAGACTTCCAAAAAAAACATACGTAGACAGACTATCTCTTTTTTATGTTTTTTGGTTCCAATATATGGATCCTAGTACATTAACGGAGCTTTTTACGGTATGATCATTTTATGATATGATTACTTTTGAGTTCGATATATATTATACTGATTTATAGTAAATAATGCTCATTAGCAATAAAAATGAAACTGTTTTTTTTTTTTTTGGACAATTTTCGTGTAAGTCGTTGACAATTTTCTATGTTTATCAATAGCATCTTTTACAGTTCATGGACACCATTTTGTTGTAAATTGTGATGATCTACTCAACTCAAAATCATTATTCCATACGTTTGGTGAGGGTTCACGGACACCGTTGGACATGGAATAATAAACAAACAATTATGATATCTAAGAATTCGATGTTTTCTGCTCATCTTCACAAATGTAGATAATATCGGGGTTCACACTTGTTAATATTTTAGCTAGGGTTTTGTTAAGGATACAATCCGATGAATTGTTAGAGAGTGCTCGATTCATCGAACTTGATAAAAACCTATATAATATTATCCTCTAAGGTTTAGGGTAGAGTTTTGAGATTATAAAAAAAATCTAATAGGAAATTCGATTTAGTAAAAAATTAAATATTAATAAAAATATTTATTCTCAACTTACACACCATGTGTACTTTACACAAATTTTACATTATATACAACATATTTTATTTTCAATTTTTATTATTATATAAGTTAGTAAACATAGTCTCAATTCTACTTAACTTCTTTTTACTTTATTCTCTCCTTAATCATGTTTGAATCCTATAAAAATTCATTTCTATAGGTTTCTTGATTCTATAAGGTTTTGAGAAATGCTGGACCCTACAAAGACAGGTTCATGTTTCATAAAACTTGTCTTAAAACTGCCACAATTGCATTCTTAGGTTTTGTTGCATAAATTTGCATGAGATAAAAATTGATACAAAATTTACTACAGTAGCTAAACTTCAACTAACTTGACCTTTTTGAACTCTGTTGAGCCTGGTTTTTCACCATTCCAGTTCTTTTTATGAAATTATGTCTTCTCTCGATCGATCAGTATTAAACCCTACCTGTTTAATACTGATCCTTGACTAGGATTTTAAAAAAAACCATTTTTTTTTTCAACTTGAAAAGGTTTAGAGTCGCCATTTGACCGGAGTTGAGAAAAAGGGTTAAGTACTGATTTATCGATTAAAAAACCTATTTATAAATATGGCTTTTTGAAAACCAGAGATCAAGATTTGGGAGCTAATTTATTAAACTCTAAACGGGTACCATTTTTTAACTTTCCGAATTTAACTTTGCTTTTCAAATATACTCTTTTTTAATTTCTAAAAATAGCTAATCATGATATACACAATTAAATTGATTAATTTACATAAATATCTAAAAATGGAAAAACTAAAACTTTCATATTTTAAATTGCCCTGTACTAACGTACGGATGTCTACGTACCCGTTGTTCGGGATTAAACTTTCATAGTTCGTTAACAAAAAATATAGCGGGTTTATTTAATTTTAATTTTGAAAAAATTACCGAGTTTACGTTTTTATCTATTTTGATTTTATTTGAAAAAATTTCCTGAGGGTCCTAAATTAGTTTATTTTTTGGAAACCTAATGTGCTCTAATTCAAAAAGGATCCATTTTATCTTTATTTATTTTTTTGAAAAAATATGTTTTTCTATGTAGTAAAACGTTTTTCTTTATTATATATTTTTTATTTTTTTTATATTTTTTTATTATTTTTATTATTTATCCTTTTTTTGTTAAAATGTAAAAATAACTAAAAAAATAAAATACTTCCTCTTCTTTTTTCTTTCTTTTTTTGGTTTTCTTCCCCCACTTTTTTTAATTCACTAATGTAGTAAAGAGATAAATAAATGAACAAAAAATAAATAAATAAACCAACAAAAATAAAAAACAGCAAGTGAGGTTGAGATTGCATAGCACATGGGTCACGAGTCAGGAGTTGGGTCGGATTTGGAGTGCGGGGTTATTAGGTATGGTTTGGATTCGAACCGGGTCGGCTAGTGGGTCACAAGTCATAAGCGAGTTGGATGCGGGTCATGGACGGATTTAGGTCAAATTTGCTAGGTCGGATGACGACAGCGCTTTGGAGGCTGTTTCGATGGCCAAAATTAATGGGAAAAGCCACTTTCGTGGCTATTCCATTGGGGATTGGGGGGTCTTTTCGATGCCATAGTGTTTGGTGGCTGTTGGTGGTGGTCGCAATGGTAGGTTCAGCAGTATGTGCATTTGTGGGTTTTGCGGCTGAGAGAGGGATATTATGTGCGTGTGCTATATGGTGGAGTAGTTGTAGGTTGTATGGTAATGAGTGTGGGTTTGGCCGTGCATTTGGGTTGAGAGGCGGTGGTGATTGGGTTGTATGTTAGTGGGGAGAGAGAAAGATCTACAAGATAGATGGTGAGGGTGTTTCGGTTGAGAGAGGGTCCTTGTGTGTGTATAGGTTTGTGGGTGAAGGCTGAGAGAGAGAGAGTGGTTAGGGGGTAAGGGTGGTTGAGAGTGTAGTGGCTTGGGTCAATAGAGTGGTAGTACGTTAGTTCAGTCGTACGTATGTGTGTGATAATGGGTGTGGCGTCGCGCGTTCGCCGTGTGTTTGGGTCATGGTGACATCGGGGAGTGAAGGTCGAGTGGCGTGGTTCGGGAGTAAGAGTGAGACGGTTGGGGAAAGAGAAAGGGATTGGACAGTGTATATGTGAGTTTGAGAGAGAGAGCAGACCGCAAGAGAGGCAAACAATAGAGAGGGAGAGAGATGCTGAAGATCAGGGAGAGAGAGAGAAGCCTGTTTACCGTGAGTCCCCCTTTATGTTTGTGTTTCTTCTCTTTCTTTCTTTTTTCTTTTTTTGTTTTTTGAAAATCTCAAATCCCCCCAATGTACATGTATTTTTTAAAATCCAATTCCCCCCTCTTAGTTTTGAATGTCCTCCCCCTGCATTGTGCGAGTCATTTTTATACATGAGAAAATGATGAACAAAAAAGGAAAGGGAAGAAAGAAAGAGGAGGAAAGTAATTTTGTTGTCACAACAAATCTCAACGTGCTATGTATCACAATTAGATATGTGGCCCGGTGATATTTTGACATGTGGCAATATGTGGAAAAAAAAAGGATAAAAAACCATCCTTATACCTCCAGTAAGTTTTGAACCCCCATCCTTTAGCTTAATCCATACGCTTAATCCATGTATTTTACTATTAGGCCGTTGACTTGTGCTTTGTTCATATATGTAATTAAATTACACATATGGACTCGGTCAGTCTGGACTAGATTTAAATTTAAGCCAAGGTTCAATAGTCCAACTTCTAAACCTAAATTAAAATTAAAAATTTACTCTAACATAATGTTATTTTCTAAAATCTTATTATTTATTTTTAGAAAATAAAGCCCCGAAAATTGTTCCTTTCATGAGTAAGGTCTTGGGACTTTTAAAGGAATTATCAACTAAATATACTTTTGTTCACAAATTAACTAAAATATTCAAAAAATAAAACTAATAGTAGATATATTTTATAATTAAGCTTTACTAGTATTTATTTACTATAGTTTGACATTTTCATCATTGTCCTCAATATATAAATAATATTTTAATAAATTTGTTAATCTTGAGTTAAGCTTGGTTCAACCTCTTAATAGTACATTACGTATGATATGCTACATCGAGAACTGATAAGGGTGACAGTGTTGGGGTAAGTCCAAGCTCTCAGAAAGCTTGAAGATGAAGATGGAAAAAGAGAAACACATGAACAGTGATGAAAGCAAACCCCTGATCTACTCCAAGAATATTATGTGTTAGGGAACTATCGAGAACTCATGGCTCAACTCAATATGATGCACGAACTGATCTAACGAGGGTACTCGTCACATAGTCTTATTTAAGAGTTAGGATAAGAGTGAAGTAAACAAGCTAATAGGGAGCAGTGTTCATGCAAATGATAAGTATATTCAATACCATATGTTTGTTTGATTATTGTGACTACATTTTACAAAGGTATTTATACTCAAAATGTTAGAGTATCCTACCTAAAATGGAAAAAAACAAAAACAATATAGTCCAAAAGAAATAATGTATAAGGAATAATAAAAGATATAATTAAATACGATGTTACTTCTTCCAAATGACTTGATCCAAAGAAGCTTAATTAAGGTAAGGTCAAATTCTTCATTTAATAGTTTAGAACAAATCCAAGATTTGCAGTTTGCTTTCTCTCAATAGAAAGGTGCCATCAAAAGTGAACTTCAAAAATGTCAGTGGAATGTTGATGACGTCAACCTGCAATCACCACATAGTGGCATAGAGAGATGGCATTTCATAAGTTCTCGAGGAAGCTAAGATGCTAAATATATAGCAAGGCCTAACTTAGTTTTGGCATATATGTGGATAGGTTAACTGAGGAAGTAGGGTTTCCAATATGTTTGTGGTCTTATATCATAAATAATACATAACTTTTATTATAACTATTCATAATCGGTAACAAGATGAATTAAGTATTAGAATTTTGACTTGATCTTATTCTTTATCATGAATTACATATAACACATCACTTCATATCACAATTGTTTTGTGTCATTGTGAGGTTTAGGGGAAATAAATAAATAAAAGGCTATCCTTTTTAAAGTACACATGCTTCTTATAGTTTTACATTATCAAAGTAATAAAAGAAATATGTCTCATCAATTGTTTGCCATGATCCCAACCCCTTCAGCTTCAATTCCTTCTACGATAACATAAACAACATAACTTTATGTGAAAAATCTCTCATATTCAATTCTCAAATTTCCAACTAAATAAATAACCGAAAGAAAAAAGAGATGCATAAACAAGCTCCTAGAATTTCTTTTCTTTTCTTTTTTAATTGTGAATTCACCCACTTTCAATATTTAATGTTGCTTCGTTGAATTCATCCCCATTTGCCAAAGTAGTACTAATACTAATATGCTTTATCTTAGAGTCATCAAGATAATGCTGATAAACGTAAGATAAAAAGCCCCCAATAGCCAACAACAAAGCAATCACTTTAATCCCATCCATCTTGTCATGAAAAGACACCATTGCCAAAACAGGAATGATTAGCAACCCTAAGGCACTTATGAAATTCGAGAAAAGCGAAGATACATCACATATCAGCCTTACAAACCTAACTCCAAACATCGCTTACGAGATTGTTGTCCCCAACAGATTCATCATGTAAGACACTTTCCCCAGCCTATACTCACCCATTACCCTACTCAAATCACCCCACTCCTAAACAGAGCAACCACAACAAGATGAACCTGATCGTATAACTCTAAATGACTTCTCCTCAACTACCTTTGCAAAGAACACTTATGTTAATGAAAGACCCAATGCGTACCCAACCGATGCATTAACTGTACCGATGAACCCGATCGTATATTCCCCTTTAGAAATCCCATTTGGAACTTCAGAATTTGATTGAAATACCAAAAGGGTGGAGGATATAGTGAGGAGGACTATGGAATTCACTCTGTAGGGTGTGAATTTTTTGGCATTTAGGAAGTATGAGAAAGGGGCATTTAAAGCTAACTGGGAAGCACATATTAAGGAATATGTGACACTGGAAGGTACATTAATCCAATTGAGTATAGGTAGCAATCTGCTACCATAAATAGGCCAAGAGTGATGTACCAAGAGGTTAGTTTCAAGAGACTATTAGGAGATTTTGGACAAATCGTAATTATATTTGTAGGGTTATTATTATTTTTAGTTTTGTGTTTGGGAATTAAAATGAAGTAGAGTGGGAATACAATTAGGAAACCTACAAGTTGAACAAAGGTGGCCAACCACTTGTTGTTGCCACATTTGTCGAAATATATTCTTCTTAGTAGGGTAGCAACTGCTTGGTTAGCTAGAACATAGATTGAGTAAATGCTTACTTTAATCCACCATTTCCAACTTTTAGGCTTGATAGCATTTGTTGCTCTTCCTTCATGCAAGGAACTTATGACATTGTTTCTCTTTCTCTTCTTTAGCTATGATCCAACATTAATGAAGGGCAATGAATATGAATATATATGTCACGCCCCGAAGCGGCAAAGTTGTAACAGTCTTACCGTGTAAACCATTTTAAGATAAAAATTGGCTTTACAACCACTATCTTAAACCTGATCTACACAAGGCGTCCACGACTAACCCGCTTTGAAGTAAACAGTTTGTAATTTAGATAAAGCATTTACCTAAGAAAGTGAGAAGATTTATATATATATATACTATAATTCAGTTATTACATCATTCAAAAATGAAAAATAATTTTAAAATAAAAACTTAGACCTTAAGAATATACGTTTGTTCTTCAAATATTTTTCCTCACTCCCTAGGATTCAGCAATTGCTAGCTTCAGAGTAGTTATTTGCCGCTTCTTAGCCAGCACCTGCACGACGTCTATAGGGATGTGAGCAACCACAGCTCAGTAAGTTAGGATAGAGGACTTAAAACTATACCATAAACATAACAAGGTTTTCAATCAACTTATTAAGTGCAATGCATGTTCAAGCAAATGCCATCACACGACGTTGTCCGGCTCGTCGTGAGATTAGAGAAATTACGCCTGCTCTAATCCGAGTTGAGGAGTTGCCGTTAATGCAACAACTTACGACCAAACCCAGGCTTGTGTAATGGAGACCTTACTTCTCCCGTGACTACCTTCGAACCACTGACTTTACTCTCGCCACGACCTCTTCTCCTGTTACTTAGTTCGACAGAGGATGAAGAAGGGATCATTTTGCAATCCTGCGCTATCCCTTTCGAAGGGGTCGGTGTTTGGTCGAAGAGTCCTAAGTTCCCTTAACGGGTTGCCATGTATGTCCGATTATGATTACTGGTCGTATATTTGATTAAGTCCAGTTTAGGGTGATCAATCATTTTATACAAATCATACAATACATGCCAGCGCAACAAACAGAATCATAGCATTACATAATCAAACACATGCACACATTCAACTATCTAGCAAGCACAAACAAGTATAATCTTAAGCCTTCAAAATACGGCATTGTATTAATCCCAACTTACCTCGACTCCTCGCTTATTCACTTGAGGTTCGATTTGTTCAGACCATCGCCGATCATCCCTATAACACGAACGTGGTTTCAGCTTTTCATATAACTATTATAGGTTCATTTTATCCTATAACGCTTATTGTTAGGTTTTGTTTAGGGTTTAATATGCCTAATTTTCTAGGTCTTAAGTCTTTTATAATTATTCTAGATTTGGGGTTAAGTTTGGGTTCGGTTTTGGTTTCCGCATCGATTTCTAAATTAGGTTATAATTCGATTTCTAAATAGTGTTTTATATTCCAATCCTAAAAATTTGTTTCAACCCATAATGTGAAATTAATCACATTACTTCCCGATCTCCTAAATGCCATCATTACCCTTAGTTAGTATTTATTTTACCCGGTACACTTAAATCCATATTAGTGTACCGAATTCACTCTTAATGTGAGAAATTTTTACATTTTTTATATAATTACATAAATTCAAGTTTCCTATCAGATTTATTGTACATTTTTATTATTATCAAAATATCAATTTTTATTATAATATTTCTATTTATTATATTTCTAATAATTACCTATTATGTATTATTACCTTTTATGTATATAATACACTTCTAATATTTCTATCACTCTAATTATCATCTCTAAACATCAATTATCATTTCAAAATGTCTAAATTCATCCTAAATAAGATTTTACTCCCAATTACCCTAATTTACAAATTTAACTTAAAATGTACTATTTTTCCATATTACTTATTTACTACATAATTAACCTAATAATTATATCTAACACCCTAAATGCTACAAGTATCATAATCCATCAGATTTCAACATCCTAAAACATATACTTATTCACTAAATCAGTAATTAATAATTTAATTACTTAATTAACCTTAAATTACCTATTTTATGTCTCATTTTAAGGCCTAAAAATTATCTAAAAATTTCAAAAATTAATTTTTGAAAACGGGCTTCATATCACTGTTATATATCATCTAAGTAATCTACACAAAAATTTTGAGCTTGAAATTACACTCCTAAGGTCATTTATTTCTAAACCGAAATATGCTTAGTTTTGCATGATTCCTTAAGGACCATATATTACGAGACATATTTTCATCAAAATAATATTTTTCCTAAAAACTACATAAAAAAATATTTTAGAATAAAAAAATTCATAATTTTCTAATAATATTTACTATTTTTAAAAAATTACATAAGGATCGGGCTGGAAATCAGACTCATCGATTTGGGTGGCTCCGGCCACCGCCGGCCGCTGTGGCCTTGTCGGCAGGCTTGGGCACTACCACCACTGTATGGTGGTGGTGGCCGTTCACTTCCAGCTGCTCGTCTGATGGGAGTTCCTTTTAAAGGCCCTAATTGCACAGTTTTCTTTTTTTTTTCTAATACGAATTTTTCTCTCAATTTTCGCCTCTCCCTATTTTTCTCACTTTCCAAACTGCTTAAATGAGCTTTTTGATTTTTCTTGCTATTTATAGACGATTTTGGTAATTATTATGCATTAATTAGACATAACTTTGCCAAATTTCCTTCATTTTTGGCTTTTGTGTTGCCTAATTCTAATTGATTGATTTTTATTTTGTATATCCTGACATGCCACGACCTGATTTGGATCATCTTATCCTCTTTTGATTTTATTCTGATTTTTCCATAATTAATTTATAATTTTCTTTAATTATTTACTTAGTTTTTAGCCAATTTAAGTAATTACGCGTATTTTTATCTACACGTAAATACATGTGGGGTACATGTGAATATTCTTAATTATTATTTAGGTCATCCTAAAATTTTTAGTATAAATATAATTTATCTCTAGTAATTTATTAGTTATTAGATTACACTTTTCGCCTTTTCGGTAATTAGCAATTATTATACTTAAAATTTGAAAATTTTATAGTCTCCTATTTTATTACTTATTTTCTTAAATTCAAGTTTACGGGATCATTTTTACTAATATTTCTCTTAATAGTTTATAATTTGGGTTTGATCGGATTCTTTAACCGATTACCCAAAACCTTATGTCCTAAGTTCAATTTTACGGTCAATTGACTTAGTTTTAGGACTTATAATATATATATACATATATATGAAAAAAAAGGAAAAAGATGATAGTACAAAAATTCATGTAATGCAAGATCAACTTTTTAAATTTTGATAATTGATCAATCAAGAAAGATTTTCCTAAAATGCTTGTACTATTAACACATAACATAGAAAAAGATTGATCTTGATGAAAATATATTTTGATACAAAATTTTATGACTAGAGAGTAATGTAGAGGTCGGTTACATATGTAAATGAAACAAAAGTGGCTAAATTTCTGAGTAATTTCAATCAAGGATATAAATTAATTACTTGGATGGACTTACACATGATTTGGAGTTGTACTTCTTAAACTTCTCCCATATTTCGTTGGAATTGTAGTTATACGGATCTTGAAATGAAACTTATCAAGAGGTATTGTGTGGGTTTATAGTATGTCTTGATGAGAGAGTTTTTTTATTTATAAAAAGTGTGGTAATGAATGTTCGTGTACTTGTATAATATGCAACTTGGATATAGTGAACACCCCCTACACCCCTCTTCCCCCCCCCCCCCCTCCCCCCCGCCCC
>JAMXBB010000011.1:100187749-100221252 GCA_024138015.1 Lumnitzera littorea | reverse complement strand
CCCCCCCCCCCCCCCCCCCCAAAAAAAAGCAATGTGGAGAGGATAGATAAATATCCTTATTCATGTCGGTTTTCCAAACATTGGACGAACCGATAATAGTGTGAGAGATTTTGTTTATGCCATCTTATTATGGGCCTATTTCCCCAACCATGCCAAGTGTTCATATATGACTGCTCATACATGTCCATTGTATCTAACTAAACAAGTATTATCATGTGGTAAAGTAAGATAGGACTTCCCATTACCCATATTAATCTAAAGCGATATATTTTTTCCCTTGCCGAATAAAAATTATTTATGGCCCATTTACTTTATAAAACAGAATAAGAAGAGAATGAAATTAAAATTCTTATAAAATGGAGAACGAAATTAGAATTCTTAAATAATAGAATAATGGTGTAATTCTTATTATTTTATTTAATTGGATTAAAAAAATCCTAAGAGTAGATATACAAAATTTTAATAACTAAATTACTCACAATCATCTTCTTCTTTAACCAACCCTAAAACAAAATAAAATGATGGTGGTGGTGGTGGTGCGATGGTGGCGACGGTAGTTACAATGGTAGTAGTGATGGATGAAGAAAAGGACTAAGTGAGGTCTTTTTTACTTAAAATTGGGATTCTTAGTTTTCCTTATGGATTCCCAATTTCTAATTCTTAAGAATTGCAATATTAGAAAGTAGATGTTGTAATAGAGAGGAGTAAGAAATAAGAAGGGAATAGAATTAGATTCCCCCTAAGTAAACGCACTCTTAATGTTATGTTTGGCATGGTGAAATAGGTCGAAAAGAAATTATGACTACATGTAGATTGAAAAGAAAATTCAATAATACTAATATATTATGTAAATCGATGAATGGCATATAAATTTTAACACGTGTATTAGAGCATCACTATTGGAGGTTATTATTGTGAATTCTTAGAACAAAAGATCCCATTCTTTATTCAAGAGAGCTAGGTCATTTACTTTTTATTTATTTATTTTTTTTGTAGGTCCTTGATTAAGTACCTCATTTAGGTCTCCAGAACATTATTATTATTATTTGTTAAATGTTGCTTTTATTAAAAATTTGTATTGTAAATTTCATAAGTAATATAAATAAATGTTAAGGATCTCTATTTAAGAATTTTATAGATAAAATAAAGAGATTTTTTAAAAAAGAGATTTTTAAGTTGTTAATATGGTATGTAAGAATTATAAATGGGGTTCTAAATGGATGTTTATGCTCTTAATATATGAACTTATTTTTTAAAAAAATATTAATTATATTTTCATATGTTAAATATTATTTATCGATTTATATAGTATGTTAATATTATTAAATCCTCTCTCAATTAGGTGTTCTTTTCTATCCCTTATTTGATCACACTTTTAAAAGTTACAATGGCAATTTTTTTTTTTTTTTTGCCAAAAAATGGCAATTATTTAGAATCTCGAATTCTAACATTAAAGGATTTTGGTTCCATTTTTAACTTGTGGAAGTTACACGTTCCGTCAAATTGGTGTTTTGGATTTTGACTTTCAACGGGCCCAACGATAATGCTCCAGTAGATAATTTCCTCCGATGGCGGCTCATCAGATGCATTATTTATTTATGTTTCGATCAACCGACAATTCCCCCTCCTTTAATTCAGCGCCCACGAAAGGCTGTTCATGTTCATAATTATTCTTAGGCAGAAGATGTAGACAAAATTAGTAACCAAACTAATATCCTAGAATTCGTCCCCTTTTTAATTATTTTTTCTTTTCTAAATCTAAAGACAGTTGACGGAGGTCAATAAAATCAAATGATGACATCATAAAAAAAATAACGAATATTCTATTAATCATATGACCTTCATGAACTATAATTAAGGGAGGAAAAAACGTACGACGACCATAACATGTAGTTTAACTCTTACTGCCAAAATTTAGTCATTTTTCTTTTTTTCAAGATTTAAAACTACCGTACCTCATAATAATCTACCTTTTAAAATTAACTTAACCGGTGCCATTGCCGATGAAACCCAAGTCAAAAACGAAAAGCAATTCTCTGGCCAGTTTTCAATGGTGAATGAAGTGTGTAAAAAGCGAGAGAAGACACCTGTAAACTCGGTCCACCAAGAATGTTGCATGCATATGATAAGCTTCTAAGCGGAAACGTTGCATGTTTAACAACAATTATCGTATGTAAATATCGTAAAAATCAAACGGAAATATTACATAATTTCACTGCACATTAAGATAAAGTGGTAAGATTAGTTTGATCTTGAGCTCCTTCTCTTGGGACCATTCTCTGTAGATAAATGAATAGGTCGCGTAGAGTTGAGGCCACGTTTTCTTAAAGAGGAAGAGCTAACAGTAACAGTAGCAAGACCGACCCGGGCAACTGTTAAGTCAGAGCCGAAGGAGGTGGACCAGGACTACTTGATGGATATCCAATTACAGATTTCTTAGCTTTCCACTTGACTTGAGGCATCATCCTCCCTATCTCATTTTCCATCACATCATCGTACATGTCGGAAGAACATGAATAAAGTTGACCGTATATTTGTTGGAATTTATTGATTTATTTTTTTCCCAAAGGATGGACATAACTAAGGGACAATAGTTTGTTGTTGGAGCCATATATCGACTTATATAATCATCTTTGGTTAAAAAAAAAAAGCCTTCCTAATATATGAGACTTGTCTTTGTAGTTAGCTGATCTCGTTCAATGAGTATACCGATCGACCTAAAAGACATCTTGAGCGGGCAAATAAGGTATCTCGAATGCACATATATGACAATGGATTAGACTCAAAGTTCTTAATCTTTTTTTGAATCGTTATTGATCTTAATTGAATTGCTTGTTTGATTCTTTTTAAAGTGATTTCAGTAGAGTTCTGGTGTTTGTTTTAAGCTTACTAATGTTCTGAATTGTTTAAACGAAAAGAGATACCTCCTATTTATAAAATTTGGATGTTGATATTATCCATTAGATGGCTTGAAGATAAAGAGCTGAGATTTAGTTCCTTTTTTGAAGTTTATCTTTTTCTTTAACTCTCATGGGCTTAAATATGGGCCAAAGTGTGGTTAAGGTTTATATCAGCAAAATAAAACCCATTATTATTATTATTTAGCTTAAAAACCAACTAAGCCTCCTCGAGACCCAATAGGATCAAATGAAGCCCAAATGAATCCTAAATAAAGCGTAAATAGGCTGAAAATAATTGTCTTTGAGTCTACCTTTCGTGTACGAGATAATCGAGTAAGGCTAAGGGCAGAATATCTAGTCCGGTAATCTCTATTCTAAGCCTACCAAACTAAATCTCCCTAAAATATCCCTAATCAGGTTGATTTTACAAACTTTGCTAGTAGCTTAAGATATTGGCCTATAGCATTAAATTGGGTTAAAAGCCCAGTTATCAAAATTACCTTTTACATTTTGCCTCCTAACCAAAAGTCTCATTAGACATAGTCAAAGAGATTTTGGGCATTTCTAGAAGTTGTTTCTCCAACTGTTGTGGAGACATTGAATGCTAATTTTGCTTGCTTCACTTCCAGTATTGATGGAATTAACGTTTCTTTCGCATCATTGATGAGCTGAGCATGATATGCTAGTATTCATTTTTGCTACCATAGAACATATATTTTGATATGCTTTTGTATCGCACTAATGATTTATTGTTCCCATGATATTAGTTCGCGTCTATCATATAGAATTAACATAGTTAGCTCATTTCAGTATTTCTTCCTCATTTTACGAGCATTGGTAGAAAAATAAAGCCATTAGAATGTTCATAGAAATCTAAAGCTTTGATAATATCACATTTAGTCATGTTATATACATATAAGTACACATATTTCATTTATACTAGTAAATGGGGCAGTGCTGTCACGAAATATAGCGGAGCTTAGCTTTGGAGTGTTACGAAATAGAACAATAGCATCTAGCCCCTTGCAAATATTGCAAGAGTCATGCTGCTCTATGTGACGGTAGTGTGGGGGTGCAGAGGCAATGCCTTCGCGGTACAGTATGATATATATATATATATTTTTTGAAGTGAGCTAACACATTATTTGATAGGTACATGTTTAAGGGCTAACCATACCCAATATCAATCCTCGGCCCATGTTCAATTTTTCTCTTTCTTGTTTTATATATCGTGAGACTCGTATTAGCGCAACTAGGTTTGGCAACTAATTTAGAACGTTCGGGAAAGTAACTAGATTAAGCTAAAAGTTTACAAGGGGCTTCGTGATTTAGTCGAAAAGTAGTCATAGGCTCAAAATTTAAAATATAATAAAATATTAAAAATATAATAAAAATTGTATAAATTTACTATATTACTATTATCGGTAACGCGTGAATTGGGTCTCTAAAAATAATGAACACTTAAAAATAAATTATAAGAGTAATATAATTAATATTGTACATAAAATAATATATAAAGATATGTATATACTTCAGGTATAATTATTATATAACTATATATACCTGTAATTATTGAAAATACTTGAAGTTGAGTAAAATCTACTAAATAATCAATAAAAAATTGGAAAAAAATTATGTTGCACTTAGGAGACACATTTCATGTCATGACAATGTGAGGAGCCACCTACAAGATTAGAAATAAAAGAAATGTAAGGTGAAGACACCTAAACCAAAAGAAAAAGGTTATTAGGAAAATAAATTCAAAATCTATATCAATCAAGGCAGGAAAATTTCAAGCACTTACCTGATGGAAGTTTGGTCATTTTGGAACACAAAAAAACTCTAGAAAATGAGAACAACAGAAGAAAGGTTAGGATAGAAGATTTAGGATAAAATAGTGAAAAATGGGGATTTTTCAAATTCTCTATGCTAATCACCACCTAGGAGTAAGCCAAACCACTTGGAAATAGAGGAGATGGCATCAACTTATGAAGACAAACCTTTAATCTCAGATGGCGGCCAGAGCTTGGACTTCTAGTGAATCACTAATCTATTCAATTTTATCAAAATTTTGAGAAAAGTAACAAACGAACTCTAAAAATTTTGAAACTTGGTTTACTTATGTATTTTTGCATGAGGATTCCAAATCTTCAATCAAATTTTTAAAATTTTGAGTGTAGATATTGGGTCCTTAAGAAAAAGTTTTATGCAACAATTTTCGATTTAGTTTTTGAAAGACCGATTTATGTAGTTTCAACTTGAAATTCTATTAATATACTCCTAAGATGTTATATTTTAATGTTGAGTGGTCAAATTTTTGAGAAAATTCCGTTTTTATATAAACAATGCATTAGACGGGGTATTTTGTTAAAGGGGATTGATAAAAATTTCCAAAACTATGGTATATCCTAAATTTCCCCACAAACAGTAGCCAAAAGTGGTTTAATATGAATTTAAGAATGATAATTTATAAGTAAAAATGGGTATTTGGTGATTTAAGGTTAGATTTCTTAGGTATTTAGTATACTTGTAAACTAATGGATAATATTATGAAGAAAAGGAGTGGATGATTGAAGTCTTAGTTGATACTTACTAGTTATGTAGGGTGTACACTTTTGGAAATGCAAGGCAAGTGAATTATATGTGAAGTAGTTAGATGTATTAATAGTAGCAGGGTCAGAAAGTAAGTTAGAATATATCTGGTGTGAATACATTGAATACATTAAGGAAAATGTAATCTGTACCTAAGAGTAGCTTACATTAGAACTCTATTATATTTCTTGAGACAAGTTGTAAGTCAAGAGTTTTCTAAATAAGAATCTAACTTTGGATTGAGGGTCAGATACTTCGTTAGAAACTGGGTTAGAATGTTGTTTAGTGTTAGATATCCTTGACTACACCCGGAGTTCGACAGTAAATCAGCTATTAGTTTATATATGAATTCCACACTTTTATCAAAGTCAGAACATGAGTCGGAAGTCACTTAGATAATAGCCTATGTCATAAGATTAGGTTAAAACTTAAGTCAGAACCTCAGTTAGAAAGTAGTTCGATGGAAGATGTGAAATATAAGAGCAATTGAAAGTTTGAAGATGGTTAGTACTAAATATCAAATCATTGAAAGTCAAAGAGTAGATCAGAAAATTGCTTGATTACATTCTCTAAGAATTTATTAAATTCAGAATATAGATAAGCAATTTGTATCAGTTTAGAACCTTGGTCAGAATATATTTTACTTAACTAATATCTAATAAATAGCTTAGAAAACTCACCTAACACAATTAAGGAACATATTTAAATGTTAAACTGAACTCATATACTATATATATTATAAAAACTAAAGATGTTACATTAATTTTAGGAATAATAAAGGAAGACGAGAGCAACACATGAGGAGAAGGAGCATCAATATCTAGGTAAGTGGGGTCAATGTTTCATCGTACTTTGAAGTATTGTTTGAGAATACTTGGAGACCTTAGTATATGTCTTGTTTATGGTTGTAAGTTAGTTGTTTGTGTGCATGCAGGGTGTGTACTTGAATACTGTGGTGCTATTTGAGTGCTGGATTGATGTATTGATTGCTTCATGATATTACATGCTTTGAACTATTTGAGTTTACTTGATTACCCCAAAAGTAATCTAACACAAACTTGGCTTAATTACTAATCGGACTTGCATTGCAGCTCACTAAGGGAAATAACTAGGAAGTGTAAGTTAAATACGGATGCCTTTGTTGAGGGTAATAGAAATGGTCATCTTTCTACCTTGAGTTCAACTAACCAACAGGAGAGGGAGTTATGACCAAGTTAGGGTTAGTGGTTCGAAGGTAGTCTCAGGAGGAGTATATTCTCCATTGCATAAGCCTTGGTTTAGTGATCAAATTCGCAAATGCATGGCGTTAAACTCCTTGGAAACCAGGTTAGAGCGAGCACAATTTCTTTGATTTCACGATGATTGGTCAACGTCGTACGATGGTATTTACTTAATCATGCATTGCATCTAAATAAACTTGCTCGATAACCTTGATTGCTTTGTGTTAGATATGTACTATTGTCTCCATTCCACTTATTGAGTAAGTTGTTGGTTATTCCCTTATAGTTGTTTTGCAAGTTTCCCTAATAGACTTACCAGAAGGCTAAAGAATGGTATCCTATAGTGAGATTCAAGATTACCTAACTGGATTTCTGTTTAGTTTTTCGACTGTATTAACTTCTAAGAAAACTAATAAGGTCTTCTCAGGTAACCCATAGTTTTCAGTCAATGAAATTTATTCCATGATTTGTAAGCCCATAAATTTTAGTAAACATAATATCTTTTTGTAACAATGTAGTTTTTGGGATTTTTACTAAATATAAGGTATTATCTTTCCTACAACTTTTAACTTGATTTTTACTTGAAATTTAAGTTGTAAAAATTATTTTTAGAATATATTTTTAAAGGTTACACCATAGGTTGATTCATACGAGGTATTGAATGAAGCACTTTTAAGTAGTGGAGTGGTGAACGCCTTGTGTAAGCTATACTCACATTAGCAGCTAAGGTGGTTAGCTTTTAGCGCAGGTTGGTTTATACGGCGGGACTGTTACGATTCTGTAGTTTAGAGCATAACATATTATAGACACCTCATTTTTTCCATTTTCGTTTTATTATTTTTATTGAGCCAAAAATAAAAAAAAAGTGAATAAATAAAAAAAATAATAATAGAAAATAAAAAATTAAAATTAAAAAAAGAAGAAAAAAAAATATATAAGGTGTCAAATCGAGTCCAGTCAGATCGAATCAAATTGTATCGAGTTGAGTTGGATTATTTAGGGTCATGATGGTGAGTGATTGATTTGATGAATCTTAAGTCATTAAAAGATCAAGCTTCATTAAAATATTTTAGCCCAATATGGTATAAAGTGAAATTTTTTTAATTTAATTTATATTGGGCTAAAATAGACTTAAGGTTTGTTAAGTGGGTTATTGGGACAAATTAAGATGGACTGAGTTGTACCCGAGAAATAGAAAGCCTAAATTAAAGTAAGGTTTCTTGAAGTTAAATCGAATCTTCAAAGAATCCAAAATGTATCTTCTGTATCTAGGATTTGTTATTGTATCTAGGGTTTATTGAGATAAAAAGAGATATGAAAGTTTCGGTTGTGGGTAGATATCAGGGCAAGTGCACCTATCAGTTTTAATATAGCGAATGTGAGTCCAAGTCGATCCCTCAGAGACTTCGAGTACTAATATTAACCTTAGCTCTATTATCTAACTGGAAAATTATGATGAGTTGAATGAATTAAAAATACTAAAATTAACAAACTAACCTAATTATGAGACTTGATTAAGCAATTTAGAAAGCGATAAAATTAAGAATAACTTCAAGAAAGTAAATAACGTATTTAGAAATTATTTCCCCTAGTGTTTAACATGTGATCGCTTAAAATATATCCAATTCAATCTTTATTATTCTTGACCGGAGGGATTCACAATTAAAGTTAACACCTTTTTCAAGCATATTAACTTTAATCCTAAATTATTTATCGGAATCTCTTCACTTAGTAATATAATTTAGAATCGCATTAATGTATAATGAATTCCCACACAAAAGAATAACTTTTCGGAAGAAACATGTATTTTATCTCTAAGTATACATGTAATTCTCTCCAATTATGTCAAGATCTCATTATACATGTGATTTCTCAATCATCATGCATAATATCATAGATTAATATCCTGGAAATATCAATTAACAATTAAATAACATAATTAAATCAAGAAAAGATAGAAACTTTATTGAAAATTATCAATAAATCTAATAGTTACATGAAACTCTAGATTCTACAATCCTAAATACAAGAATCATAAGCTATCATAATGAAACTAAAAATGACTTGCAACAAAATCAAGAAATAAAACATGAAAAACCCTTTTTGTTGATGAAAAATCTCTTTCATCTTGAAGTTAGGTGTTGCTTTTGCTTTTTGCTCCTCCTTCTCTTCAAGTTTCTTCTCTTTTGAATGTCCCACGCTATGTGCAAAACCCTAGTATGCCCTTTTATAATGTATTGTAAGGTTTCTTTTTTCATCACTAGACACAACCTAGGACATAGTTGTGTCCCTAGGTCGTATAACTTTTTGACCTTGGCAAATTTTCCTGGATGGACACAGTTTGGGGACATAATTGTGTCCCAGACTGTGTAACTTTCTAACCAAAATTCCTATTGTTTATGCAACTTCATAACTCATTCATTTGAACTTCAAATTGAGTGAAACTTGATTCCTTTTCTTCGTTTTCAATCCAAGAACGCGTTCAAACCTTGAAATCAAAATTTTACTCAATTAAGTATCAATTTCTTTAAAGAAAACCAAAGATGTAAGGGAAATATTATAAAATCACCATGTGAAATATGTTTAAAATAAGAATTATCAGTATTATAAATAGGAATTTGGTAGTGGACTTGAGGACAGTTTTTTTTTAAGATCCCCACATGTAATCAAACACAACACCCTTTACACTCAACCAAACACCGATAGTACTCCATCATTCAATTACACTTGATCACCCCTCAATCTTCACTTAAACATAACTGACCACCCTACTACGTCCACACCAAGCACCGACACAAATCACACTTGCCTGAAGCACCGATGAACATCACACTTATCTACTCGTACTTAACATGGCCAAATATTAACACGTCCCATGACCGCACACTGCACACACGCCAGCACATCTTCTGATCTGCTAATGACAGCCCCGCACCAAAGCCTATAGCCGCAATTTGCAACATCACTCACACGGATTAGCCTGATACGCCTTGATACAGCGAATTCCATGCCAACATTGCATACACAAGTTCCTTGCTGATACTACATAACACACAGCAACTGAACACGTTGCTACGTCCCTTTCCTCAATTGCACATAGCCACATGACCTGATGCACCCTCACCTAATCCCATAATACGTCCTTTGACCGCATGTTGCACACACGCCAGCACGTCTTCTGATCTGCCAATGATAGGCCTTCACCAAGCACAATCCTTACTCACTTGCTGACCCCTTAACACGCTTTACTCCTTGATACAGCAGAACACTTGTATGTCTATACACTTGATACAGTACAACACATACAAGTCTACAGCTGATTACACATGTAAAGGTACACAATCATGGATATGATCACTCCATACACGCTACATATAATCACGAGCTACTTCACAATAACATACAATTCATTACCGAGTACGATGCATGCCGCACATCGTATACGAACACGTTGATCATGTGTGACTTGAATGTTTTAGGTAATGAAAATTGTTATTTTATTATTTATTTCTTTTATTAATTTAATTATTTTTATTAATTTGTTTTCTTTAGTGCAAGTTTTTTTTAGTTATCATATCATTGACTATTTTTTTAGATAATTTGGATTTTTGATAATTTGCAATTACATTTTTGTAGAATCGTGTTTTTTAGCTAAAATCGCATATCTAGATCGTATCTTCAATGTATTTAGGATTTGAAAAAAATACGTATCTAGATCATATCTTAGTAGATCCTGTACATAGAACTTATAAAAGATATTTTTGACACAGTGAGTTTTTTTTTTTAAATAAAAATAATAATAAAAAATCCTTAATTGGAGTTTTTTTTAAAAAAGATTTAATTAGTTATGGTTTTCTTAGATTAGTGAAATTAGATTTTTAAAGGTTTTTTAAAAAAATAATAATAATAAATAGTTAAATAAACGTAAACTTGACTCGATTTTCAAAATAAAAATTTCATTTGCTAAATATTTTATAAAAAAGAATTAAGTTGGTTTGTTTCTGACTAGCGGGTATGTAGGTACCTTTGAGACAGCCGTCTAAAAATAATTTTTTTTCTTTTCTTGAAAAATTTGTAATAAAAAAATAAAAAATTCATTTTAGTTTTATTTTGTATATTTATATATATTCTTAGTATTTTTTTAGAAAAATATAAAAAAAAAGCCATTAATTGATTTTTTTTTTACATGGTAACTTAATCTTAATAAGTTAGCTTCCAAACCTAATTTTTTCTAGTTTAATTTTCTAAAAATTCTTTTTTTTTTTAGAAAATATGCGGATCAGTAACTAAATTATAGTTTTCCCACTCGAAAACCCTAATTTCATTTTTTTTTTACTAATTTAACTGATTGGCAACCTCAATTTTTTTAAAATATTTTTTTAAAACATTTTTTAAAAGAAGAATGTTTTCTTAATTTAATGTAGAGTAATTTATATTAAGTGGGCTTGGCTTAATATAAGTTAAATTAAGGAAAACTAAAATAGGGCTTGATAGAATTGGCGAATCCATTGAGGATGCTTGGTGGACTAGTCATGTAAAAATTAAAAATTAATTAATGAGCTTTTGTATTATTTTTTTTGTTGTATTATAATTGTACTAACTGGTTTTTAGTGATGCAGGCCGTAAGAAAAAAACCTAATCCAATAAGCTCTATTAGAGAATTAGGAAGTTTTTTTTTTTCTTTTTTATTTATTAGCAATCATTTGCATGTTTAGATGCAGTTAGACCTAGACTACTTTAGGAATTTAATACGGGTTGCTATTGTGTAACCCTCAGGTCGTTGGAGTTTTTACTCCCGCTTAGTGGTGATAGGTAAGCCCATTTAGGCTTCGACATAGTCCACTAGGTTTTTCTCCAAAATTCCTTAAAACTACAGAGCTTAAGACCCATAGACCCTACCCTTCTGCATTATTCTTTTTGAAAAAAGGGTAGTTATTTTTAAATTATAAGAAAAGCTTGATTAATACGTGGTCGGTTCATTGTCCTTTTTTTCAAAAAAAGTCGGTAACCCTTATATATAAGTATACATGAGCTTCATTCTTTATTTTTATATCTTATTTTGAAAATACTTATATAGAAGGGTGCTTTTCGACTGTGGATTCATAATACTTTCTATAATTTATCAATTACTGGCCTTGTTGCATTACATGCATATGTAGCATATTGCATTTTTTATATATTTGACCTTTTTTTTATGCTCGTTTTTATGTGATTATTTTATTTCTTGTATTATACGCATTTTGGTTTTTATTGTCCCATAGTGAGTAAAAGGCTGCGTAATTAAATTTTTTTTTTTTGAAAAAGCTACAAAATTATTAATATCATATCTAGCTTTATTGAAAATTTAGTGGCCTCGTTGTAAATAATCACATCATTTCATGTTTTTATGTAATGTAGATATGGAAAGTCAGGATAGTGTCAATCTCAAGTCCATCCATGAGGTTTAGCTGGATAAGTACTCTTTCCCCGAGGCTATACTGAAAGATTAGTTAAATAAGCTTTTGCCTGCCAAGCAAGATCACATTTGTAAGAAGATCAGGCCAGTCATGTCCCTCATGCGGGTCCAACTTCACTGGCCTCTAATTCAAGCCCGTATCTATTACTGGGATTTAGAATCTGCAGCTTTTAAGTTCGGCCCACATGTGTTGACGCCCACTTTAGATGAATACTTGCAGTTACTTAGTGCCCTACCTCTTGAAGTAGGTATAACTGTCCAAGATCTCAGAGTTTAGCTTGAGAAAGCCTTCATAACTTTACCGTGAGTCAAAAAGGCAGCTTTAACATCATTCTTAACTTTAGAAGGCAAGAAGCATCTCAGTATCTTAAGGCTAGTAGAATGGTTTTCAAGCCTAGAAGTTTATTGGAAACGTCGTCAGATCTTTTGTAGAGGAGAGAAGTCAAGAAGATAGTCAATGTTAGAACTTCGAGGGGTAAAGTCAGAGAATACTGGGCTACCAAGTAGTTCATCTATGATCAGTAGGAGAAAACTGGAAAGATATGATATGAAACTCTAAACATATTTAGACATGAGCCAAAGCCAAAATACCTTTCACCTATCGAGCAGGCTTACTAAGACACCATATAGGCCAGAGTTGAAGCCTAGTTCCAAGAATGTAAGAGAATCATTGAAGAATTAAAGATGGAGAATGGGAGATTGCTAAAAGAGAATCAATTCTTGAGGAGTTAGATTTGAGAAAGAGATGTTACAGTCCGAAGGCTGATGAGAGAAGTTAATGAAGCTTGTCCTAGCCAGATCCGTTTACTTTTATAAATATAGGATTTGATTTTTCTTCTTTTTAGAAAGATTAGTTAGGAGTTTTTTTAATCCATTGTATAGATTAGATTTTATGATCATTAATAAATTTGCAGCTTCATTAAATGAAAACTTTTATTAATTGCGTAGTCTTTTACTCATTTTTTTTTGTCTAAATAGTTGCCTTTTAAATAAAAACGAACCAAGAGAAAAAACAACTAAAAAAAGAAAAGAAAAAAGAAGAAGAAGCAAACAACAAAAACAAAAAGAAAAGAAAAATGAAAAAAAGAAAAAAACAACAAAATTTTTTGTTCACAAGGATGTTTAAAACTTGTGTTTTCGTTTAGGATTTTGAAGATAGCGCCCAAGTAAGTAGACTTAACTAAAAGCTCGATATTTACTCGTTCCAAAGCAAGAATGTCGACTTAAGGCACTGGAAATGTCAGCTAAGCTAAACTTGACCTAAGAGTCGTGACCCTAGAAGAAAACATGAACAAGATGGCCCAATAAATCTAGGCTCTCATTCGGGCTATTGGAATTCTCAATGATAAGCAAGGATCTCAAGTCAACCCAAATCAGAATGCAAAAGTGACCCCTCCCCTTGAATTAGAAGATGCAGAATCAGTTCCCAATGCTAAGATATGGAGGAAAGAGATTAAGGAAAAACACCGAGAGATGGAAAGGAAGTTTATGCAGAAGTTGATTGAGAAGATGAAAACCCTAGAAATGGATAACGGGCTTGAGTAGATGAGGATGATTAATTTATTGACATATGAAGATGATGATTTCTCTAAAAGATTTAAGGTTCTGGAATTCAAGAAATACGATGGGACTGGTTGTCCAAAGCTCTATACTAGGCTGTACATCAGAAAGATGGGAAAATATACAAAGTATGATAAGGTGATGGTCCAAACCTTTTAAGATAGCTTGACTAGGCTCACCTTAACTTGGTATGCCTAATTGGACTTGAACGAGATCAATACATGGAATAAGTTAGCCCAGGACTTCTACAACTAGTACAAGTTCAATATCGAGGTGGCCCCATCTATATGGGATTTGAATAATTTGCGAAAGAGGGCTAACGAAAGCTTTAAGGGGTATACCCAGAGATGACCCTTAATAGAGAAGAACTTGACTTTTGCCTTTATCAATACTCTCAGAAGCCCGTACTACCAACATCTGATAGGATACTCTGCCTCTAACTTTGCAAAGATTGTAGCCTTAGAGTGCCAAATCGAGGAAGCTATTGTTATTGGAAGGCTTCTTAATCTTGAAGTAGTTGAGAAGAAGATGCTTCTCGCGAGATTTTCCAATAAGGCTAAAGAAGTTACTGTAACTGTTGTCAATATTGGCAATCTTATTAGACTGGCAACTCTGATAGTCATGTTAAGAGGATCTAATCCCCTATTGAATTCGAGTCTGAATAACAGCCTGTAATGGAGATAGTTTACCCATATTCCCATTCCTCTAAGCCAGGTTCTTACCCGACTAAGGAAGGAGAATCAATTAACATTCGAAATATCGAAGGAAGGACAAAGACCAAAGGACTACAACCCGGAGCTTCGTTGCGATTATCATTTGGGGCAAGTAGGGCATTCTATGGACCAGTGTTGGAGACATGGACATAAGATCCAGGATCTTATTGATGCAAAATTAATTCAATTGGATTTCATTTAGACTCCCTCTCCTAATGTGGGTAATAATCCTCTACCGGATCGTAGACACTCAATCAACATGATCATTGCTAAAGAGTTTGAACTAGAGATCAATTTAGATAGTCTCCCCATCACTATTGAAGAGGTAGCTTGGAATCTGAGGTAGGCCAGACACTTACGAAGTATGAATCTCAGAGACAAAACCTAGACTAGACTGGCAATATATCAATTACTGAAGAAGGGGAAAATAAAGAAAGCCGACATTATGGCTATGACGATTCCAAAACCATGAAAGAGGTGTACTCAGAAGGAGCTTAGAGAAAGGTATGAAGCCAGAGATCTGACGGTCGACACCGTAGGAGAGTCATCAGGAAAGTTTGAGTATTTGGTTGATTACACCAATTCACCCATAGTATATGCTGATGAACTACCCACCCGATGGGGCCTCGAATTTGAGGAAGAGGACAAACTTATTGCAGAGGCTAAGAAAACAGCTGAGATAGTTAGAATGATTGGAGATGGGCTTAAGCCATTGGTTTTTTAGTACTATGGGAAGATTAAGAAGGTTGAAGAATTGGGTAAGCTTAAGAAAATTGCCTTTAATGTCTCAATAGCTCCGGAGAATTACAAAGCAACCCCTCTGGATTACCAAACGGTGAATTAGACAGCTAAGAAGATAGTGAAAGCTAGTTAGTACAAGATTATGGATTGGTTAGCCAAGGTACCGACCTAGATCTCTCTAATGGGCTTGTTATTATCATTAGATCCTCATCGGGAAGCTTTGATCAAAATTTTGAAGGATGTTAGAGTACTTGAAGGGATTTCCACTGAAAAGCTAGGATTGGTGGTTAATTCAATATTTGCAGTGGATCAAATTTCTTTCTCACTGGATGAACTAGGTGAAGAAGGAGACCGGCATACGAAGCCCCTTTTCATAGTGGTCAAGTGTGCAAGGAAAGTAGTTGGTTGAGTATTGATAGATAATGGGTCTTCACTGAATGTGTATCCATTGGTGACGTTAAATTTGGTTGGAGTGGATTCGATTGAGATAAAGCTTAGTTCAATTTCAATAAGGGCTTTTGAAGGATCAAAGAGGGGGATACTTGGAGAAATTGGGTTGCAAGTTGAGATCGGTCCACAGATGTTCTCTATTCCATTTCAAGTCTTGGATATATTATGAACTTTTAATCTTCTATTGGGGAGGTCGTGAATTCACTCAGTAAGGGCAATCTCATCTAGTTTACATCAGAAAGTGAAATTCATAGCTAACAGGCAATTAGTTACTACTCTTGGGGAGCAGGATTACGAGATTTACAAAGAGACAGCTATTCCATATGTCGGTAGTGAAGAATAGGAGGAACCAGGGTTGCAGATTTTTTATGAGATCTACATTATTGAAGTGTCAAGCTAGGGGGCACGGGGTCGCTTGGAACAGTCTAAGTAGCAGATTGGAACGTTTGGGCTTAGATATGAGCCCACTGAAGAAGAGATCTAAGACATGAAGGCTAAGACCAGAGGCAAGAGAGGAGATCAGCTGTACTATGCTCATATGGATTTTCTAGACATCCGTCAGATACTCCCATTACCAGTATTTGTTTAAGAACCCAAAGTAGCCAGTTTATCCAAAGTTTTGGCTTAGTAATGTAGCATCAAGAAGGAAGATATTGGCGTCTCAATTTACTTGTGCAACTAGTTTTCCGTTCCTGTTAATAGGTTTCTTTAGAAAAGCAATATTAGATCAATTAGGAGTATTCGATTTCAATAATTAGTTCGATTAGTTAGGCCCTTTTTCTTTCAGACAATTTGAAATTCATTCAATAAAATTAGTTCCTTTCTTTCTATCAATTCTTCTTTGTTATTTATTCTTTATCCTTTTGTTTTTTTTCCTTTACTCTTTATATCTGATAAAAACGGTGAACATAATAGATATCTCACGCCTGTTAACAATGAAAGTACCAATATCACCTTTAACCCTACTAGGTCAGACATCGGAGATGATATTGAGACTTCAAATGAAATACAAAAGAGTTAGCATTGATTTGAATAGGGTAAGATGATTATGGATGAATTGATAGTTGTGATCAATTAGGGGATGCAAGAGAATTTACGAAACTTGAAAATTGGCGGTAATTTAGCGGATAATCAGAAACAAGAGTTATCGCAATCATCATCAGAATACCTAGACATATTTGCTTGGTCCTATGAGGATATGCCCCATTTGGATTCGTCAATCGTAGTTCATAAGTTGCCAATAAGAGAAAATATTAAACCGAAAAGGCAAAAGCTTAGGCGGTTTAGGCCAGATATATTCCTTAAAATAAAAGAAGAAGTGAAGAAATTACTAGAAGTCAGGTTCATAGAAGTGTCAGATTACTCTGAATAGATAGCTAATGTGGTGCTAGTGCTGAAGAACAATGGGAAAATTAGGATATGTGTAGACTTTCGTGATTTAAACCAGGCGATACCTAAGGATAACTTTCCTTTACCACACATTGATGTATTGGTGGACAATACAATCGGAAATAATCTTTTCTCATTTATGGATAGTTTCTTGGGATATAATCAAATTAAGATGACAGAAGAAGATAAAATCAAAACCACCTTTGTTACCACTTGGGGAACATTTTGTTATCATGTGATGCCTTTCAGGTCAAAGAATGCTAGGGCAACTTATTAACGTGCTATGGTAGCTCTGTTTCATGACATGACGCATCAGGAAATCGAAGTTTATGTGGATGATATCATCGCCAAATCCAAATAGGGTGAGAATCATGTTAATATTTTGTGAAAATTGTTTGAGCGATTGAGGAAGTTCTAACTAAGGTTGAATCTAGAAAAGTGCACCTTTGGATTAACCTCAAGCAAATTGTTAGTTTTTGTAGTCAGTAGAGGAGGGATTGAGGTAGACCCAGATAAAGCCAAAGCAATTGTAAACATGCTTGCACCGAAAATTGTAAAAGAAGTTAGGGGACTATTAGGGAGGTTGAATTACAATGCTCTATTTGTATCATAATTAACTGATAAATGCAAGCCATTATTCAAACTTTTGAGGAAGAATGTAGTAATAGAAAGGGACGAAGAGTGCGAGTAAGCATTTGTTGAAATTAAGGAGTATCTCATGAATCCACCAATACTGGTCACTCCTACACTTAGATGGCCATTGATTCTCTACTTGACGATTCTTCTTAAATCGATGGGATGTATGCTGGGCAAAATGATGATACAGATAGAAAAGAGCATCCTATGGACTACTTGAGAAAGAAGTTTATAAAAGGCGAACATAAATACTCAAAGGTGGAAGGAACGTGTTGTGCCTTGGTGTGGGTAATGCATAGACAGTATGCTCTTTTTTATTTAATGAAGTTGTTGACGAAACATGACTCATTAAGGTATTTAGCAGAAAAGCCGACATTGATAGGGAGAATCTTAAAGTGGCAAATGCTACTATTTGAGTTTGATATCAAGTACTTAAGTCAGAGTTCAGTCAAAGAGTAGGTAGTAGTTGATTAATTGGCAAAATACCTACTAGAAGATGAAAATGATGGTTTTGAAGCTCAATTTCCTGATGAGAATGTGATGATGACGAATGAAAAGAGCGGTGAGAAATTGGGATGGAGAATGTATTTTAATGGAGTAGCTAATGTGTTCGAATGTGGAATAGGAGTAGTATTGGTCTCACTTGAGGGTAATCATTTCTTATGGCAGTAAGGTTAATATTTCCATATACAAACAACATAGTAGAATATGAAGCCTCCATTTTAGGGCTTAAAATGGCGTTAGATATAGGGATACAGAGGCTTGAAGTGTATGGAGATTCCTCTCTTATAATTCTCCAGATCCTAGGAGAATATAAGACAAAAGATGAAAAGTTGATACCTTATCATAAGCATTTGAGCAAGCTGTTTGAAAGGTTCTAAGAAATTTCATTCACTTACATTCTAAGAACCCAAAATCAATTAGTCGATGCACTTGCCACATTAGCATCAATGGTGAAAGTTATGGATGGGATAGAAATTCAGCTCTTGAAAATTGAGATGGAGGAAAAAATAGCTTTTTGCTTGATAGTTGAAGAGAAGGAGTCAAAGAAACCTTGGTATTATGATATCAAAAAGTTACTTCAAACGGGTGAATTCCCTGATGAAGCTGATAGAAAAGCCTTAAGGAGATTAGCTGTTCATTTTTTATTAAGTGGAGCCATGTTGTACAAACGATCACCAGATACAATGTTGCTAAGGTGTGTAAATGAAGAAGAAGTTGAGAAATTGATGAAGGAAGTACATGAAGGAGTTTGTGATCCTCATATTAATGGATACATGTTAGCCAAGAAAATCATGAGGATGGGATATTTTTGGATGACAATGGAATCAGGCTATATTAGGTACATAAGGCATTGTCACCTATATTAGGTATATGCTAATAAAATCAATGCTCTTCCTTAAGAATCACATGTGTTGTTGGCTCCTTAGCCTTTCTTAATGTGGGGAATGGATATGAATGGTTCAATTCACCAATAGTTTCAAACAGGCACAAATTCATTCTAGTCATGATTGATTACTTTACTAAGTGGGTGGAAGTGGCATTGTATGCTACGGTGACCAAAGAAGTAGTAGTCAAATTTTTGAAAAGAGACATCATTGCAAGATGTGGTGCACCTGAGTCTACCATCATAGACAATGGATCAAATTTGAATAATAAGTTGATAGTTGAGGTATGCAACCAATTCAAGATCAATCACAAAAATTCGACTCCGTATCGACCTCAGATGAACAAGACAGTTAAAGCTGCTAATAAGAATATCAAGAGAATCATCGAGAAGATGGAGATCACTTATAGAGATTGGCATGAGATGCTTCCCTTTGCTTTCATAGCTTACAGAACGTCAATTAGAACCTTAACAGGTGCAATACCTTATTCATTGGCATATGGAATTGAAGTGGTGCTACCAGTTGAAGTGGAAATATCGTCATTCCGAGTATTGGCAAAAACTCAGCTTGATGAAGCGGAGTGGGTGAAGAAACGAATAGAGCATTTGAACCTCTTAGATGAAAGGAGACTTCTAGTGATATGTCATGGTTAGTGCTATCAATAGCGGATAATTCGAGCCTTTAACAAGAAAGTACGCCTGAGGTACTTTAAGGAAGGATACTTGGTGTTGAAGAAAATATTGCCAAATGCAAAAGACTTTAGGGGCAAGTTTGCTCCAAATTATGAAGGCTCTTATGTGGTGAAAAGGGTATTATTTGGAGGTGCATTAATGTTGACAGAAATAGGTGGCTCGGAATTAAGAGGACCTATGAATTCAAATGCAATCAAATTGTATTATCCATGAAAATTGAGTTCAATAAAGATTCCAAATTTTCTTGTGAATTGTTTGTGGTTAATCTTTTATCATTTATGAGCAAAGTTGATATCCATGAATGTTCTCAAATTTGGATGGTCATCGACCAAGAAACACTTCGCCAATAAACACTTGTATACCATGTTTCTTAGCCTCTTACACTAAAACACAAAACACTTACCAATGAATTTGAGTCATCCAAATAAATTGAAATTGAATGTTCTTAATAATTTAATCTTGTTTCTTTCAAAAAGAGATTTATTGATGACAAAAGCAGGATCAAAGCATGAGCATGGTACAATTAAGAAAAAGGTTTCAATCATGAAGAAAACCTTATTCCAAAAAGAAAAAAAAAAAAGGAAAAGAAGCAAGTGTAATACTTTGGTGATATTTAGTGGTCTAGATAAGTAAATATCAGGAGTCAACATGAGGTAAGTCAACTGGTTGCTATCTGCGAAATTCTTCATTCCCAGGTAAAATTATCCTAAAAGTCCTTGAAAGAGATATTTAGGAGAATTGAAAAGTTTTTGAAATCTTGAAGATTTCTATCATCTTTGGATTATCCCTTAAACCAAAACAAATCTCAAAGAGATCTATCCTCTTCGAATTATTCACCAAACCAAAACAAGTTTTTTGAAATCTTGAAGAGATCTATCATTTTCAAATTATCCACTAAACCAAAACAAATCTTGAAGGGATCTATTTTCTTTAAATTATCCCCTAAACTAAAATAACTCTTGAAGAGATTTATTCTCTTTGGATTATCTACTGAACCAAAATGAGAAAATTTATTCTCTTCGGATTATCTACCAAACCAAAATGAGAAATCTCGAAGAGATCTATATTCTTTGGATTATCCCTCAAACCAAAACAAATCTTAAAGAGATATATCTTCTTTGGATTATCCACCAAATCAAAACAAGTTTTTATTTGAAATCTTGAAGAGATCTATCCTCTTCGAATTATCCACCAAACTAAAACAAGTTAAATTGACCCTCAATGGTTTTTGCCTATCCTTCGAAGAATGGCACCTTAAACTTTTGCCCTATCCTTCCAAGATAGGCCCCCCTTAATGGTTTTTGCCTTACCTAATAAGGATCAACGATAATGGATCTCGAAAACCCAAAATGGGTATGATTGACAGGAAGTGAAATGGTTAATTTTGATGGTAAATGTGAATGGATATTACGCACCAAGACACAAACACTATGAGGGATTTGAGCTCGAAGTAGGGTTTGATACAACTTACAAACACTAAATGTTGCTGGGGATTCAAATGAGGGTTAGATAAAACTTACTAACAGGTTCAAATGAAAGGTTTACCACAATCTTAGGGTCAAGATTGATAAGAATGCAGGAGAGATTAAAGAGTTTGATCTGCACTCGATAATTTGACAATGCTAGCTCAATAGTATCCTTGCTCAAAAAGAGAAAGGTTCTAAAACGTCGGAATATACTTTTCTGTCTATTGACGTCTGTCACTGATGTTTACAGATGTTGCTATTTATAGCAAGTCCTAAACCTTAATGGCAAAGTTGTAAATACTGTAGAAGGCCTTAAACCCTAAAGAATTAAGCCTATAAATAAATAAAGGAAAACATGTACAAGAATACAGAATTGTATGGTTTACAAGGGAAGTCAGCATGTCATCACCTAACATGTCCTAGAAGGAGTAGTTTCGAATTGGACGGGGTCAGCAGTTGGATGTATGGGTTCGGAAAGGAGCCCTTGAAGTCTCGCATGGCTTGGCTGAGATACGAGAGAGGTTGGTCCACAATTGTCGAGTTCAAAAGTTAGTCGACAATAGTCTTTCTATGCTGTGTTGAGTGGATCCCACTCTCAGTAATGTAATCTCTTGGCTACTTGGTCAACGATAAACTTGTTGTTGAGTGGTTATTTTTCTTCTTCTCGTCCTTCTAGCTTTAACTTGGCCTCGGCAAGCATTGATCGGCTTCGGCTTTGAACAGGTTTGCTTCAGCTTAGATGTAGTCGAAGGCTGATTCCCATCATTACCCTAGGGACAAAATCTGAAAAGAAGTCTTCATTAACGTTAAGCGTTGAGTACAGGTCGGGATGCCGAATAAACTCCTCTTCCCTCTTTGCTTCACCATGGGTACTGAGTGTCTCTAGATTTCGTCAACGCTAATGGGGGTCAAGCAATAGCTCTTCCCATCCTTCCAAACAGTATAAGTATTGAGGAAGTCGTCATGGATCACTTTTTGATCACACTCCCATGGTCAGCAAAGAAGTAAATTTGCAACATTCATAAGGACCACGTTGAGCTCAAGCTCATCTTTTACTACCTTGCCTTGAATACTATTTGAGCTTTCTTATGTACATGGACCATAGGGTCGGGGACGCAAGTAGGTTTGCAATTTCATCTTTTCTATTAACTTAGTAGAAATGATGTTGGTGCAACTTCCCCCATCAACAACTAGGGAACAGGTCTTCCTTTTCACTAGACACCACATATGAAATAAATTTTCCCTTTGTCTAGGATCTGCCTCCAGGTTAACTCGTGTCACCATAGCTAAGAGTTTATCTAGGTCCTTGGCATAGACATCTTCTTCTATCAACTGGTCTTCTAAACTCTTGTCACTCTAACTCTAGATTTGAGCCTCGGGCCCTTCACCCTTCAAGGCCATGACCTTCTTATTCAGGCATTGGGACGTAATGTGTCTGTAGCCTAAGCATTTGAAGCATTTCATATCTCGGACCTTGTTGCCGGGTGCCTTTTTCTTCTCGGCAATCTTCTTCTCGGCATGGACAAGTCGGCTATGATCTCTTTTTCTCCATTTTCTTCTCTAACCCTTTTCTCTCGGCATACCTCTCAGGCTTAGGGTTGCCTTGTTGAGGTCGGCTACTTGGCTTTTGATGCCTCCTTTTCTTTTGTCTCTCTACTCTTAATGCCAAATTAATTAGCTCGTCTAGAGAGTTGAACAGCTGTAATTCAACTATGTTAGCAATATCATCTCAGAGTCCACTCAGGAACCTAGTAATGGTACGGTCCTATGGCTCAATAATCTCACATCTCAAAATCAAGGTTTCAAACTCTTGCAAATACTCTTTAATAGTATTTCGACCTTGTCTCAAGTGCTGGAATGCATGGAACATCTCTTGCTTGAAGTAGGCTGGCACAAAGCGTTGATTCATCGATCGCTTTATAAGCCTCCACGTCTTGATTGGCTCCTCTCCTTTAGCATCTCGCTTTGCAACCAGCTTATCTTATCAAAGGCTTGCATACTCAATAAGGGATAATGAAGCTAGCTTAACCTTTGTTTGATCATCACACTCGTAGCATTCAAACAACTTCTCGACTCAGGGAACCTAGTCAAGAAACTCTTCAGGTCGGCTACTTCTATAGAAGTTCGGCAACTTAAGCTTTCTATTATTAAGTCCTCGGCCAGGTGCTCGGGGTTCATCCCTTGTATTCCGAGTTGGTCAGTTTACCTCGGATCGATCACTTCTGTTGGAGCTTTGCTCGGCCATATCCCTTCTCAGCTTTGGCTCTCTTCTTTAGGCTTCTTGATTTTCTTCGAAGTCAACACTCATTTCATTTCTTCTTTTCGACATAGGTTGGTTTTCTCTCCTTCTCGGCTCGATAGCTCTTCTTGGTTGTTACACATCATGATCAAGTTCATTAGAGCCACTCCTATCGGTGGGTGTCCATTCTCTTCTTTCCTCTCGGCCATCATGTCTGTGACCCTTAACTAAACCATTGAGTTCTTAGATAGAGTCAGTGAGATTTTGAATCTAATACTCTAAGTTGTCAACACGTCTCCTCAAGCTTTCGCGAGGACTATCACCACTGTTGTTGACACTATCTTTTGACATGCTTGTAGGTATAGTAATTTTTCAGAAAATTGAATAAATACGTTTTACAACAAAAACACTACAGCAACTGGAATCAATTGCTAAAATTGCTATTACTTGACTTAATCAGCACAATACTACAACTATTAAAACATGAACATACTACACTACAGAATGACGACTAATAGAAATGTCTAAACCATGAATCAAACTTTGAAGAATCACTAGCATGTGTGTCTCCCTAAAGTTCTAATACCAAAGATCATAAGGATCAATGGTAGCGAATCTTGAAAACCCAGAATAGGTATGATGGACAGGAAGTGAAATGGTAATTTTTTACGGTGAATGTGAATGGATATCACGCACTAAGACACAAACATTATTAGGAGTTTGAGCTCAAAGTAGGGTTTGATACAACTCACGAATATTAAATGTCGCTCGGGATTCAAATGAGGGTTAGATGCAACTCATTAATCGGTTTAAATGAAAGGTTTACTACAATCTTAGGGTCAAGATCGATAAGAATACGGGAGAGATTAAAGAGTTTGATCTACACTCGATAATCCAGCAATGCTAGCTTAAGAGTAGCCTTGTTAAAAAAAGGAAAGGTTCTAAAACACTATAATATACTTTTTTGTCTATTGACGTCTGTCTTTAATGTTTACAGATGTTGCTATTTACAGCAAGTCCTAAACCCTAGTGGCAAAGCTGTAAATAATATACAGGGCTTTAAACTCTAAAGAATTGGGCCTATAAATAAAATAAAGGAAAACACGTATAAAAATACAAAACTGTACATTTTACAGAGGAGTTGGCATGTAGTCACTCGATATGTCCTGAAAGGAGTAGTATTCGAACTGGATGGAGTCAGCAGTTGGATGTACGGGTTCAGGAAGAAGTCCCTGAAGTCTCACGTGGCTTGGCTAAGACACTGGAGAGGTTGGCCCGCAATTGCCAAGTTCTAAAGTTAGTTGGTAATAATCTCTCTGTACCGAGCCAAGTGGATCCCATTCTTGGTAACGTGGTCTCTTGACTACTTGGTTAATGACAAACTTGTTGTTGAGTGGTTATTTTTCTTCCTCTCATCCTGTTGGCTTCAGCTTGGCCTTGGCAAGCACTAATCAACCTCGACTTCGAACAAGTCTGCCTCGGTCCAAGATAGGTACCCTAAATCTTAAGCCTTATCCTTTTAAGATAGGTACCTTAATTTCTTTGCATTGTCCTTTTAAGATGGAATTCCTTTTCCTTTGCCTTGTCCTTTCCCATTCCTTTGTCCCGTCCTTTCAAAATGGATTGTTTATTCTTTACATCGACTTTTCAAGTCGATATCTTGATTCAAGATGAAACACAGCTCAATTGACTATTCAAGTCAATGGTCCTTATTTAGTTCAAAGTAGAGTCTAATAAAAATGGGTATCTCTTTTGTCTTTATAGCGAAGTTCTAATCGAACTTCACTACAAAGAAGGGTAGCTGTAGACACCTTATTCTTTTCATTTTCATTTTATTATTTTTATTGAGCTAAAAATAAAAAAATAAGTGAGTAAATAAAAATAATAATAATAATAATAAAATAAAATTAAAAGAAAAGAAGAAAAATAAAAATATATAAAGTATCAAATCGAGTCAAGTCGTATTGAGTCGGATTGTTTAGGGTCAAATCGGATGATGGTGAGTGATCGATTTAATGAATCTTAAGTCATTAGAAGATTGGACTTCATTAAAATATTTTATACTAGTTTGATATAAAGTGGATTTTTTTTAATCTAATTTATATTGGGCTAGAATAGATTTAGGGTTTATTAAGTGGGTTATTGGGCCAAATTAAGATGGACTGAGTCAAGCCTAAGAAATAGAAAGCTTAAATTAAAGTTGGGTTTCTAAAAGCTAAGTTGAATCTTCAAAGAATCTAAAACGTATCTTTTGTATCTGGGATTTGTTATCGTATCTAGGGTTTGTTGAGATAAAAAGAGATACGACAGATTCAGTTGTGGGTATTATAAATAGGAATTTGATAATGGACTTGAGGACGGTTTTTTTTAGGATCCCCACATGCAATCAAATACAACACCCCTCACATTTAACCAAACACCGATAGCACTCCACCATTCAATTACACTTCATAGCCCTTTAATCTTCACTTAAATACAACCGACCCCCTTACCTTGTCCTACACTAAGCACCGATGCACATTACACTCGCCTGTCTACTTGTCCTTGGCCTAACCGAACACCAGCATGTCCTTTGATTGCATGTTGCACACATGCTAGCATGTCCTCTGATTTGTCAACAACAGCCCTGCACTAAAGCCTATAGTCGCAATTTGCAACATCATTTACATGGATTAGCTTGATAGGCCTTGACACAGTGAATTCCACACCAATACCGTATACAGAAGTTCCTCGCTAACCTTATATAGTACACAGCAACTGAACACACTGCCACGTCCCCTTCCTCAATTGCATAGAGCCATACGACTTGACATACCCTCTCTTGATCCCATAACATGTCCCTTAATCACACACTACACATACACCAGCATATCCTCTGATTTGCCGACGATAGCCCCTCACTAAGCATAATCCTTACTCACTTGCTGATCCCTTTACACGCCTTACTCCTTGACACAACACAACACTTGCACATCCACACACTCGACATTGCACAACACATATAAGTCCATGGCTGATTACATACATGAAGGCATGTAATCATACATACAATCACTCCACATATGTTATACATGATCATGAGCCACTTCGCAATAACACGCGATTCATTACCGAGCATGACACACATCGTACATGAACATGTCGATCACGCTCTACTTGAACAGTTTAGGTAATAAAAATTATTATTTTATTATTTATTTCTTTTATTAATTTAATTATTTTTATTAGTTCGTTTTCTTTAGTATAGGTTTTTTTTAGTTATCATATCATTGGCTATTTTTTAGATAATTTGGATTTTTGATAAATCGCAATTACATTTTTAGTAGAATCACATTTTTTTAGCCAAAATTGCATATGTAGATCGTATCTTTAACGTATTAAGGATTTAGAGAAGATACGTATTTAGATCGTATCTTAGTAGATTTAGTACATAGGATTTAAAAAAGATATTTTTGACACATAGTGAGTTTTTTTTTAAACAAAAATAATAAAAAAAATCTTAATCGAAGTTTTTTTCTTAAAAAAAGATTTAGTTAGTTAGGGTTTTCTTATATTCAAGAAATTAGATTTTTTTTTAGGTTTTTTTAAAATAATAATAATAATAATAAATCGTTAAATAAATGTAAACTTGGCACGATTTTCAAAATAAAAATTTTATCTACGAAATATTTTATAAAAAAGAACTACGTTGGTTTGATCTTAAATAGTGGATACATAAACACTTTTGGAGCAACCGTCTAAAAATAATTTTTTTTTCTTTTCTTGAAAAATTCGTAATAAAAAAATAAAAAGTTCATTTTAGTTATATTTTGTATATTTAGATATATTCTTAGTATTTTTTTTAGAAAAATATAAAATAAATCCCATTAATTGATTTTTTATTTTTACATGGTGACTTATTCTTAATAGGTTAGCCCTTGAATCTGTTTTTTTTTTTTGTTTAATTTTCTAAAAATTATTTTTTTAGAAATTAAGTAAATCGGTGGCCAAATTAGGGTTTTCCTACTAGTTTTATTAGTTTAACTGGTTGGTGACTTTAAATTTTTTACTAGTTTATTTTTTTAAAACATTTTTTAAAAGAAAAATGTTTCTTTAATTTAATGTTAAGTAATTTATATTAAGTGGGTTAGGCTTAATAGAAGTTAAATTAAGAAAAACCAAAATAGGGCTCAACACACGCACACATACACATACACACACTCATATATATATATATATATATATATATTTCAATTATTCTGGAAAATGTGATTTCTTGCCACGTTACCCATTATATCTTCCTCGCATCAAAGATTAACTTGTATATTGTCGAGTTTGGTTTTTCACCCTCCTGGTTCTTTTATAAAATTAAGTCTTCTTTAAATCAATCAGTACTAAACCTTATCCGTTTAATATTGATTCTCGACTAGAGTTTAAAAAAAAAACCGTTTTTTCTATTTGAAAATGTATTAGAGTTGCTACTTAATTGGAGTTGGGAAAAAAAGTTAAGTTATAATCAATTGGGTGGATTGATTATAATTTAGCTATCGATCTATCGATTAAAAAAATCAATTTATAAAATGGTTTTTTGAAAACCAAAAATCTATATTCAGAGGCTAATTTATTATACCCTAAACGGGTATTACTTTTTAACTTCTCAAATTTAACTTCGCTTTTCAAATATACTTTTTTAATTTTTAAAACAGTTAATTATTGTAAGCCTTAAATGTAAGCATTATAACTCTAGGATTAGGCTTAATACGTAGGATTTAAGATGATAAGTTAAATGATCCGATTAAGCCTAAATTATAAATTAAAGCTAGAAATATTACTAAAAATGATTTCGTAAGTTTGAATTTAAAAAAATAAGTAATAAAATAAGAGAATATAAATTTTTCAAATTTTAAGTATATTACTTATTATTTATTGAAAATGCGTAAAATGCATTCTGATAACTAACAAATCGCTAGAGATAAATTATATGTATGCTAAAAATCATAGAATGACCTAAATAATATTTAAAAGTATTTACTTATACTCCATATGTATTTATGTGTAAGTAAAGATACGTGAAATTACCTAAAATGCTTAAAAAATTACGAGAAAATTAAATAAAATTATAAAAAAAATTAAAGAAAAATCATAAAAAAATCAAGGAAGTGAGGACAATCTAGAATTGGGTAGTGGCAGGTAAGGAATGAAGAAACAAATTTTAACCAATTAAAATCAAACACTTAAAAGGTAAAATGGAAGAGGATATAGGCCTAGTTTTGTCTAATTAATGCATAAGATTTGCTTTATACCTCTATAAATAGCAAGAAAATTATAGAAGCTAATTTGGTTTATTTGAAGTGCAAAAAAATTGGAGAGAACCGAAAATTGAGAGTAAAAACTAGGGTTTCAAAAATTTACACAAAACTATATAATTAGGGTAATTAGGCCAAACCCACCAATCACCACCATCATCCCACTCCAAACCGAATGTTGGACCGGCTGACCACCCTTAGGCTGTTGCTGGTGGCCGAAAGCCCAAGTGTCAGGTGAGTCTAAAATTTTATCCGATTTTACAAAATTTATTAAAATTATTAATTTTACCTAGAAAATTATAAATTTTATTATTATGATGTTTCATTATATTTAGATTTAGGGAAAAATAGTCATTAAGTTTAATTTTGTTTTTAAATATAGGGTGCTTAAGAAATTAAGTAAAATCGAGCATGTTTATGATTCAAAATAAAAAAGGCTTAGGAGTCTGGTTTTGAGCTTAATTTTTTTTTAGACTAATTAAGTGATATTAAACAGTGCCACGAAACCCATTTTAAAAAATTAATTTTTAAAATTTTTAAGTAATTTTTTAGCCCTAAAATGATGAGAAAATGAGTAATTTGGGACTAATTAAGTAATTAAATGACTAATTACTGATTTAGAAGGTAATTAAATGTTTAAAGATGTTAATCTCCAGTGAGTAATTTGGAGTATTAATTGCAATTAATATGGGAATTATGTAGTAAATGTGAGTAATTTAGTAATATGTAAAGTTAGAATTTTAATAAATATAAAATAATAAGTTAAATTGGATAATATAATAATAATATCAGTACATATTAAATTTGGCACAAAAATTAATTTTAGGTAATTATAGCAAAAATGTAAAATTTTCTCATATTAGGAGTAAATCCAGTATACTAATCAGGAGTAAATCCTGATTATACTGAGTGGGTTAGAATACTGAATTAAGACCTAGTATGATATTAGAATACTTGAGCTTGATGTGATTAATTTCACATTAGGGTTTGAAACGTATTTTAGAATTGCTCATAATTGAAACCAAATTAGAGCTTGAATCGGAATCTGATTCAGAAATCGAACCCCGAACTAACGTAGAATTAATCGTTAGTAAATAATGGGTATATAAGGAGAATTTAATTAAATCATAACTTAGAATATATATCATCAAAGTATAAATACTAAAAAAGTCTATTTATATTATAGGATATATAAAGATGAGCTAACCTGCAATTGAAGGACTGAGCGACTGAGCAATCGAGAATTTCAGGTAAGTTAGGTTTAATACTTCATCATATTTTGGAGTACTATTTTAGAGTACCTGGAGACTTAGGTTTGTGTATGATTGTGATTGTAAGTAGTCTTATGCATGTGCCTATATATCTGATTTCATGCTAAAATCTCTGTTATGTTTGATGACTGTTGTGATTAGAGTGGTGTGAAATTATTTGATCACTTTAAATCGAACTTAATCCTAATTAACCTAAATACCTTAAAAAGACATGCATTGTAACCCTGTAAGGAATCATTAGGATTCTCTAACCAAATACTAACACTTTTGAAAAAGATAGTGCTGGATGGAAAATTGGTCTTTTTCTCATTCTTAGCCAAATTAAGTGATAAGAGAAGACGTCGCGGTGAGAATGGGGGCATTGGTTCGAAGGATAGTCGTAGGGGGAGTAGTGTCTCCATTATACAAACTTAGGTTTGGTTGTGAGCTGTTACATCACATGAAAACTCTCAACTCGGATTGGAGTAGGTGAAATTTCTCTAATATCACAACGGACCAGACTACTTTGTGTGATGGCATTTATTTGTTGCATTTCATGAAAATAATTGCTTAATAATCTTAATCATGCTTATATATATATTCATAAGTCTCTAATTCAACTTATTAAGCTGTAGTTGCTTATATTCGCATAGATTCTTTTGTAGGTCCTGACTTCTGATTATTGTAACTATTATGCTGCATTACAATTATCTAAAGGTTAGTTCTCTTTTGAAGCTCTGGGGAGTGACGATCAACCGATCAATGATCAAGTTTCATTTAAGGTCTTACTAGTATCTTTAAGATGAAGAACTGATATATGATATGTAAATTAGCTGACTGTTATGTTATGATATAGAATCTCCTGAAAATTCTACGATAATGTGAATATCATTATATATTTATAAATGATAGTACTAACTTTTTATGTAAATTTTAGTTTAAATCTTAATTGAACTATTTATTTCAAAATGAGGAGTCGTTGATGCTTTGTATAGATTATATCTATAATAGGCATCGTAAGGTCAGCTGCTGTCATAGGTTGATTTACACAGCGAAACTGTTATGACTTTATGACTTCACGACTTCACGACTTCGGGGTATACCAATTATGATACATGTGACTAAATTAATTAATTTATATGAATATTTAAAAATGGAAAAAAAAAATAAAACTTCCATATTTTAAGTCACCCCGTACGGATGCCTACGTACCTACTATTCAGGATCAGACTTTTGTAGTTCGTTTACTAAAAACATAGCGGGTTGATTGATTTTAATTTTTTAAAAACATCCGGATTTATGTATTTATCCATTTTGATTTATTTGAAGAAATTTCCTAAAAGGTCTCAAATTGGATTTTAATTTTGAAAACTCTAAAATGGTCCTAATTTAGAGATGGTCCAATTATTTTTATTTATTTTTGAAAAGTTGATTTTCTAAGTGATAAAAACTATTTTCATTATTTCCTCAATAATTTTAATTAATTTATTATTTTAATATTTATTTATTTTCTTTTTATTTTATTTTATCTATTAGACTAAATAAAATAACAAATAAATAAACTACTCTCTTTTTTTTCTTTTGTCTTTATTCTTTTTTATTTACAAGTACATTTACAAATTACAACAATAAAAACGAAATAAACAAAATAAATAGAAAAAAAAAAAAAGAAATGGGCCTAAACTAAAGCATAAGGTTAGACCAAATTGAGAAACGGCATGGGTAGAACTGAGGCACGTGGGTCGTGGGTTAGGAGTCGGGTCGGATTCGGAGCGTAGGTCGAATGTGGGTCGTGGATCGGGTTACGCATAGCAACCACTCACGAACCCGCATAGGGTGGTTTCAAGCACCGATTTGAGTGGGAAAAGCCACTTTCGTGGCTATTGGATTGAAGATAGTGGGTTTAGTTCAATGCCGTAGCTAACGGAGGTGGTTTAGGCAGTAGTTGAAGTGGCGGTCGCAGTGATGTTCAAAGTGTACAGGTGTGTACAATGAATAAGCAAGAGAGATGTTGTACGGGTATTGGGGTAGACTACGGGGTCGTCGGTGGCTTAGGTGGTATGTGGTTTGGCTGTGTGTGTGTAAGGGGTGGTTTATAGTTTGGTTATATGTGTGTGTGGGGGTAGGGTAGGGGTGGTTCGTAGTTCAGTTGTGTGTGTATAGGGGTAGTGTACATGGTTCGATCATGTGTATGTGGGGGGTGTGTGACTATGCACAATGAGAGAGGAAGAGAGGGTCATGTGAGGTGGTGGCCAAGAGAGTGGTGTACGTGGGTTTCGAGAGAGAGTGGGCTATAGTGGTTGTATGTTGTGTCGTAAGGTGTTCGATTAGAGAGAAAGTGGGCTGGGTGCAAGGGAGAGATTGAGGTGTGTATGTGTGTGGGTTTGGTTGAGAGCGACGGTGTATGTATGAAGGTCGTTGAGGGTTAGGGTCAAGAGGGTAGCTATGTGTGGATGATTCGGTGTGTGCGTGGTGAAGGAGTCGGCATCAGGTCTAATTTTGTTCGAGAGAGAGAGAAGACCGAGAGTAGGAGAGGGTTCGATAGAGGAGAGAGAGAGAAAGAGACAATGGAGAAAGAGATGGTGAGAGAGAAACAGAGTGGTCACCAGTAAGAGAAAGATGCCGAAGGTCAGAGAGAGAGAGAGGTCTGTTCGTGTTTTTCAACAGTAGGTTCAACCCCCCCTCCCCCCCTTTTGTGTGTGTGTGTTTTTTTTTTTTGAAAAAATCAAAAGCCCCGACCGCCTACCCCCTACCTTTACTGTTTTTGTCCATTCCCCTTATCTAATCCCCCCTTTTTGATTGTTGACTTTTTTTTTTTTTAAAAAAAAGAAAGTGAAAGGTAGAAGAGGAAAGGGGAGAAAGAAATTTTATTGTCACAGCCAATTATAAAGCGCTACGTGTCGTAAAAAAATTCGTGGCCCAATGACGGCTTAACATGTAGCCGCACATGGAGTTTAAGAAAAAAGATAAAAAAACAACTTTTATGACTTAAGTGAGTTTTGAACCGCTGAACTCTAACTAAACCTAATGCTTTATCCATGTGCTTATCTATTAGGCCGTTGGCCTATACTTTGTTTATATGTACAATTAAATTATACATATGAATCAGGTCAGTTTGAGCTAAATTTAGATCTAAGCCCAAGTCCAATAGTTTTTTATTTAAGTTTACTTAAATTAGAAGTCTATTTTATTTAAAGTACCTAAAAAAATTTATTATTTTCTAAATTCCCTATTTTTTAAAATTTTTTTGTGACTTTTCAAATTTCTTATATATTTTTCTAAATTTTTCCATTTTTTGGTATTTTTTATAAATTTCTTATTTTTTATGCTTTTTCCTATTTTCCCAAATTTTTTTGGTATTTTTCTGAACTTCATATTTTTAGGTTTTCTTATTTTTCTTATTTTTTTTTTCTAAATCTCTTATTTTTAGGGTTTTCTTTAATTTCCTATTTTTTTTTGTATTTTTCCTAATTTAAGACTCTATAACATATTTTGAAAAATAAAAGAAGAGGGGGGGGGGGGGGGGG
>JAMXBB010000011.1:100098661-100187365 GCA_024138015.1 Lumnitzera littorea | reverse complement strand
AAAAGACTCTAAAACTATTTGAAAAAAAAGAAGAAGGGGAGAAGATGTGGAGGGGAGGGGAGGGGTGGCAGGGATCAAAAATTAGGTATCTACACATTACTTTTCTTTTCTTTTTTTTTTAGATAGAGAAACATGACTCTAACAAAAACTATCCTTATCCATTTTCGTGCAATACATCTGTAATAACTATATAGATTACTCCATATCCAATCTAAATCTTCTCTTCTCTCCCTAAATCCTCTTTAACTAATTAAAATATGTAACATCTTTATATCCAAAGATAACTTAAATTTTATCAAATTTACTCGCATTCATCGAATCTTCAAAACATATCTTCACCTAACTATTTATAAATGCTTGCCTTCTTGGCTTCATCTACGTCCGCATAAGCAGCAAACTTCACAGTAGTAAGTCCTTTCTCTTGACCCTTTCCTTTCTTCTTCTTCTTTTTTTAATGCTCGTATTGTTATGTTCCTTTAACTTGATAAATACAACTTTGTGACTTGAGCTTCAACCTTATTTAGGATTTGCACTTCTCTTTGTGTAGGCAATATACACGTTATTTGTTAGATGTCTCCGTTTAATAGAATATTATATATTTTCTTGGGCAAATTATTTTACAGCAGCTGTTGGACTTTGCTTGCTTGCATTACTCTACAGGTACAATTTTTTTAATTGTCCATGGAATTGGGGCTCAACACTTTACAATTTTTTTTAAATAACTTCTTAAACTGAAACTTTTAGAGAATGCTGGGATTTGAATGTGTAACATGAATAAATATCTATACCTTATCATTGTATATGGGCTAACATGGACTATGGCTTCTTCAAGCCTTGATATGTAACTAACTTGTTAGAGTACTTGCTTTGAATTGGTTTAAGCCATGTACTTGGAGTTGTTTTTGTGATTGAAAAAAATCGACACATTGCTTTGCCATTTTTCAATAAAGGCATGATTTGTAAAACATTCTTGTTAATTGTTAACTTTAAATGCTTGTATGAAAATCAATTCATGAAAATCCAAACAATATGATGGAAAAAATGGAACCTTTCCATTATTGCTGGATTACCACCTTCATACATGAACATTTTGCATTGAATTTGTTTTAGTTTTGTAGCTAATCTATGTGACTTCCTTCCTTATAGTCCTTTGCTTTTCTAGATAGGTGTGAACTCCATAGCCTATAGGAAGACCATTTGGACTCAATAAATCAACACTTGTTGGGTGTCATGTTGTTCAAGCAGTTTAAGCACATAGGATCTTTTTTTTTCTTTTTTTTTATTTTAATAGTTTTTTTCTTTTTTATTTTTCTTTATTTTTTTTTCGGGATAACAACTCTTAGCATTGCTTTCTCATTCCAAAGCTAGGCTTCATTACTCAAATGGACATGAGGATAATTTTTGGCGTTAACCCACATTCTTAATACCTTGATGTTGATGTAGGCCTACGATTAACCTTAGCATTACCATGGATTCCTGATGTCTAACGGGCCTTGGTTAGCTTTAATTGTTAGCCTAGATTCCCTACATGGAGCCAAGTAGTGAGTTGTGCATCTAAGGAGTTTGCATTTGGTACCTGCCAATGAGATTGAAAGAGTGCCATGTCTGATCACATGGATGTGTCCATGCATAACAAGTACAAGATTGTTGTCTTAGCTTCACCTTAGGTGTCAGGATTTACAACAATAATAGTTCATTTTAATGAGAACTGACTTTACTTAAGTATCTTATAAGCATAGGACTAGCATTTAGAAGTGTGTAGGAAATCAAGCGTTCGTAGACAATCATCTATACTGAATTTATAAGGCTAATGCTTCGGAGTGCTAAGAGTCCATCAAATGATAGCAGTTGAAAAAAAATGACAAAAGTTGAAGAACTAGTGCCCTTTAGTAAAACTTCCAATTATGTTTTATGCAATATGATTAGAGGGGTGTTTCACATTTAGGTGCTTTATGTAGCTATGGTATTATGTGAATCATTCTCATGCTAAGACGTTAATTATTCAAAATTGGACATGATATTTTGAAGTGTCATTCTTCTCTTCTAGTTGATGGCCCATCATAACATGATGAAGTAGTAACTCGTGATTTGAAGGATATTACCTCATCTCATCATGTAAATCCTTTTGCACTTGCTTGTACTACATGGATCACTAAGTAGAATATGTCACAAAGTTGCTTCAACTCTATTAATGGGTACGTTAGCTTTGATCAAATGATTGGGTCAAGATTGCTTTAATCTCATCATTAGATTAAGTAGTGTTATAGTCGTCAAGCCAACTATGGGATTGCTTCATTCCATCACAACTGAGGTTCTTTAACCCTGTGATTGAAGGAAATCATATAAAGGCATTGTATTCTTTGTGTAGTTAGGAGTAGATGCTTATACAAAGTGAGAATGGCTATGATGAGGTGATTAGTTCAATCATACATGAATGAGTTCCTTTAAACATAACATCTATGAAAAAGCATTACAGATGCTTCAAAAGGCATTAAGGATTGCTTCAACCCATCATAGCAGAGATTGCTTTAAACTCATGAATAATGTCGCAACATGGACGTTGCACCCATCGTGTACTCAGGAGCATATACTTCCATTGAGCGACTACAAGTACCATGATATGATTGCTTTAATCGTTCATGGATGAGGTTGCTTTGACCTTAACTTCATGGAAGGGCGTTACGGTTGCCAAGCTTGCTATAGGATTGCTTTGACCTATTGTAGTTGAGATCGCTTCGATCTTGTGAGTAATGTCACAGAAATGGGCATTGCACCTACTGCATGCTCAGGAGCCTATACTTCTATTGAGTGACTACAACTACCATGATTTGATTGTTTCAACCATTCATGAATGAGGTCACTTTAACCTCAACTTTGCATAAAGGCGTTATGACTGCTAAGCCTATTGTAAGATCATTTCGACCCATTATAGATGAGATCGATTCGATCTCGTGGGTGATGTCATAGAAATGGGCATTGCACCCACCGCATGCTCAAGAGCCTATGCTTCTACTGAGTGACTATAGCTACCATGATTTGATTGCTTCAACCATTCATGGATGAGGTAGCTTCAACCTCAACTTTGTGAAAAGGCGTTATGGCTACTAAGCCTACTATAGGATCGCTTTGACCAATTACAGTTGAGATCATTTCGATCCTATGATTGAGGAACATTGGACAATAACCCTGAATAAACCTATGTGTCTATGGATTATGGTGGCAATGTTAGCTACACCAATGCCAATTTTGGTTTTATGGAGACTATTAATAAGGGATAGTAGGTGGCAATGTTAGCTACACCTAATAAGGCAGCAATGTTAGCTATGTTAGTTTTGATTTTATAGAGATGATCAATAAAAGATAACAGGTAGCAATGTTTGCTGCACCTAATGAGGCGACAACGTTAGCTACGCCGGCATAAAAGAACTATCCTAGCTTTAAAGGGTGAGGTGATGCTCATAGATTTTTCCTTTATAAATGAAAACAATCATAATGGATGGGTGAAAGAAAAAAAAATATCACTTCATGAATAAAGTTGAATTCATTTCATCCTTTTAGAGGATAAATACAAATGATAGGCAGATTCTACCTTTATTACACAATCAATTACTTTTACAAAAGTTTATTTGCTATCATTGTCCTCATTCTCCATCATGCGAATGCCGTTATTTTCAACAACCAATTCATCGCTTCGTATTCTCTTTTGAAATATCCATCTCAGATTCTTACAATCCTTGGTAGCATGATTAACAACTCTATGATATTGGCAATATTCAAGATCATTCTTCTCTTTTGCAGTGGGCTCTTCATTCACCTTTAGTAATTTAATATTCCCATCCTTGATCCATTGGTCGAGGATAGCATGTACTTTGTCCATTGGACATAGAAAAGGAGAGACTTTGGCAACATTATCCCTCTTAGTCCTTTTATTTCCCTTATAGCTTCCTCCTTGCACACGACACTCATAGATGGCTGTCGCTTTTTGCCAAGGTCACCTTTTTGCTTGATGATGGAGTTATTAGTTCTTTGTGCATTTTCTACTATTGTAGAGAAGGACTTAAGGGATAAATTCTTGAGATGTATGGTATATTCCGTAAACATCCCCTGAATACAGATCTTAACTAGCTCTTTTTCATCACATATGTCTTCGATGTTTAAGGAGTGTTCCCTGAAACGCTTAATGAAATCCATAAGATCCTCTTTTGGACACTACCTAATGCATCCTATATCCGCAATTGTGACTCATTCCTAAGTTTCAAAGAATTTTTCAAGGAAAATTCTATGCATTATTCCCCATAAATCTATAGAACATGGGGGGTAGGTTAACGTACCACGTGTATGCCTTTTCGGCAAGTGACTTTGAAAACTCTTTCAACTTTAGATCGTCGTTGAGATTATAAACATTGAGCATCTCAGCAAACTTAAGGAGATGCTCTTTCGCACTTCTTTGTTTCCTATTAAATTTGAGGAACTTAAGACATATATAGTCCTTTGGATAAGACTTATCTACAACCCTTTATGGGTATGGAAATTTCAAGTTGAGCATGTTGGTAGAAGGTGCTGCTTGCATCCACCTCATAAACTTCTCCATGTCTTCCTTTGTCACATAGAACAAAGTAGTAGGTGTGGGATTGGCTACCGCTTGGAGTGTTGGCATTAAGTTGTAAGGTGCAACCATGTTAGTTATTAGTGATTGTAGGTTGCATCTTGAAGAGGAGAACCCTCAAAGATGGACCCTTATTTCCTCAACCACCGGTGTCAAATATGTAGGGGTTAGGTATTGTAGTGGGTTTGTAAGGTCCTCTTGTTGTTCTCCTTCACCTTCTATGGGGACTGAGTCAATTTGTTCATGTTGTTGAGCGTCTTTCCAAGTGATAACAATAGGAATGAATCCTAAGATTTGCATGCTTGGTGTGGATACAACCATCTTAGAGGATACACCAGCTAGTCCAACAGTAGCAGTAGGTGCCTATAAGCTCACTCCAGGTAATGCAGTGGCGTTTACCAATAAGGTAGTTGGCATAACTAGTGTTGGTAAAGCCATACCAGGTAGTGTACTGATATTTACAGTAACTGCAGCTGCCATGCTTGGCAGGAATTGCATGAAAGCGATAAAAAGCTAGTTCATCACACGAGTATTTTCTTATATTGCACATAATATAAGTGAATCATCAATAATGAGATGTTGCATAGCTTTGAGTGCTTGTAGAGCCCCATGTACTTGAGCAATACCAGTTCCTTACGTAGTTCTAGGTGCTTGCATGGTTCTAGGCACTTGCATGTTTCCAAGCGCTTGTAAGTTTCCAAGCGCTTGTACATTTCCAAGCGCTTGCATAGTTCCCGATGCTTGTATAGGTGTCGGCACATTGGTAACTTACATCACTTAGGTTTGCTCAACCTTCTCATGTTCCTAAATGTATCCGTCATTTCTACTCTTCTTGTGTACTAATGCCATTCCATCAAGTCTCTCCTCCTTTGTAGAGTCACTAAATAATGTGTGGTGGGGTTGTTATAGTCAGCCGATTACATGTAATTGGTGTGTCGGTTGACTTAGGAGACGTCTTGAGCTGATGACAAGTGAAGGGATGTTGTTAGAAAGAGGCTTAAGAAGAAAAATGGGAAAACTCAGTATCTCGAATGCATACGTGTGGCAGTAAATCAGACTCAGTGTTCTTGATCCTTTCTTTAATCGTTCTTGATTGAATTGCTTATTTGATCCTTTCTGAAGTGATTTCAGCAGAGTTTTGGTGTTTGTATTAAGCTTGTTAATGTTCTAAATCCCTTAAACGAGAAGAGATGCCTCTTATTTGTAGAATTTGGAGGTTGATATTATTTGTCAGATGGCTTGAAGATGAAGGGCTGAGATTGAGTTCCTTTATTGAAGTTTATCCTTTCCTTTAGCTTTCATGGTCTTGAATATGGGCCCAAGTATGCTTAAGGCTTTTGTCAGCAAAATAAGGCCCATTATTATTATTATTTGGCTTAAAGACCAACTGAGCCTCCATAAAACCCAATAGGATCAAATGAAGCCTAAATAGGCCTAAAGAACTGTCTCTGAGTCTACTTTCGTACATGAGATAACCAAGCAAGGCCAAGAGTAGAATATCCAGTCTGGTAATCCCCGTTCTTAGCTTACCAAGCCAAATCTCCTTAAAATATCCCTAATTAGGCTGATTTCACAAACTTTGCCACTAGCCCAAGATATCGGCCCATGGATTAAATTGGGTTAAAAGCCCAATTACCGAAATGACCTTCTATACATACATAGATATAGATAATGTCTTTTTATACATGAATCATAATTCATGAATTGTGCTTTCTTGAGATTCTTCACTTAAAAATGACCATATAATATGATTACTATTAAGTAAAATAAATCATCTCAGTTTATAATAAATAATACCTATTAACTATAAAAATGAATTTAATTTTAGCATCGATAGTATTGTCTTAGGGTATTTGCTGGTAGAAATTAGGCTTTGCTCAATGGGTAAGCCTATAAAATAGAAGACTATGAGGGGACACCAGGGTATTGTTTGGTGTGGCCACTCTGATGCTTAAGTCAATAAGGTATTTTAGAGAGTAACGAAGGCTTAAAAGCAATAGATAAACTTAAGTATATAAAGTATTAAGTAGTTTATCGTTAGGTGGTGACTTGGTATTTATAGTAGAGCAGTGCCATCAATTGGAGGGCAATTAGTGGGCAAAATTATCTCTCTTAAGTATAGAAGAGTAGGCTCATGGTATCTAACGTATCTTACATGTGCTGGAGGTGGTTGTTGACTTGGTCTCTTATCCTTATTTAGTGTTTTCTAGCTACTAAAGAGCCTCTTGAGCTCGGTTAAGCTTAGCTTAGGGCGGCAAGCCCTAAGTTGAGGGTGTATCAAATTTAGATGGGCTTAAAGGGCTCATATCCAAAGAGCCCTGTCAACACTTGCCCTTCTTGTAGTCTCATTACCAAGGCGAAGGTAAGGAGAAGGGATATATGGCCTACTCAAGAGTGTAGTCGATCTGACTTAGAGGGTCTCAAGCTGGTGTTATCCTACTGAGGTGGTGAGGGAATAGGTCCGAGCAGGTAGAAGGCCGAGTTAGTAATATCCAAGGCAGTGAATATTCAGGGCGAATGTGTCTGTAGTGGTAAATAGTCAGAGCAAAGATGCTCAAGGTGGGAAATGCCGAGACGTCAGCAACTGTCTAGAAGTAAAGTGCTGACAACCTAAGTAGGACAGAACTTTGGTTGGAGTATCAAAGCGAGATACCTATGCATCCGACTAGGTAAGCGATCTAAGGCACCAAGCAGGCTTGGCCGAACGGAACTCATCATCGACCAAGCAGGTGTGATTTCTCAATTTGGGACACCATGCTTTTAGCATTACAACCAAGTGGAAGTTGGAGGGACCTAAGAGAAACTTCTTGTGGAAGAAACTTTTTAAATTTTGACCCTAGCGCGTCCGATTTTAGTACATTTAACGTGATGTGATAGGTGTCTTATCATAGCAAACTAGCAGGCAACTACATGCATTTTGCCTTTTAAAGGTAGCCCTCCAATCAAAACTCACTCCATATGTCTATCCTACAACATTCCAAGGGATTTGTGCTTATGTAAATCCCTATAAGCACTTATGCAGTTCCCTAGACGCTTAGCTTATAAAAAATACAATCACAACAAAAGATCCCTTTTTTGCAATCTCTTTATTCCATTACTTTGAAATTTTCTCTTTTGCATCAAACTTCTTTCAAGAACTTTTCAAACTTCGATCTTCTTCATCACCTTTCACCCATGTTGGTTAACATGAGTGAGGTGTGTTCGGACTTGTCATGGCTCATCTCTAACTCTGAGTCTATAAGGAGTGGTCCCCCACCCCCTAACAGGAGAAGATGAAGTCTTGTTGCTAGCATAACTTGATGAGTCTACTAGAATGGCAGTGGAGGCATTAGATACAGCTAGGCTCATCAATGCCATCCCAAGGGATGTGTATGCATATGCCTCCCTGCCTCCTCTTAGAGATTTATTCAATGCGCTTAAAACGGGCAAAGGCCCTAGCGGCCAGGGGAGTAAAAGTAAACTCTCTGCCCCCAGTTGGATCTTAAGTAACTTTATTGTTGAAGCAATCCTTAGGTAGCAAATACGGTTGTTGAGTAAGGACAAGTGGGTAGTCCTGTTATTAGGGAGCCACTTCGCAGTGTTTGAGAAGTGCTTGGAGTTTAGATAGTTCCTCCATCCAAGTAGCTTTGAGAAAGAGCTCTTTAACTTCCACCAATGTAGTCTGGCATAGTTCCCTCTCAATAGGTAGAGGATATTAAAGGCACTTCAAACGCTGCACTCTATGAGTATCTAGTGATAGAGGTTACTCCCGAGCTTCTCAACCATTCTATATGTGGAAATTGTATCTCAACCACTTCTAAATGGCAGGATGACTACATAGTGGTTGAGTTGCCGAAGGAGGTAGATTTTTAGATGTAGTGGATAGAGCTGGTTCGAACTGGCACTCATAAGGGGCTTGGCCCCAGTGATGTAGAGGCTGCACAAGAGATTCAGGCCTTTATGGCCCTTACACATGACCGGAAGATAAATATTGTGGAAGCTATGGAGAGATATTTCTAGTATTTGATCTCCAAGCTCTTCCCCAATATGAAGAAATGATGAGCTACCGACCAGCGTTCCCATTACTCGCATATGGCTTTGAGGACTGCAATCTCTTACTCGAAGAATTCTCTTTTGGCAACTTGCTGATGATGAGAAAGTTTACACTGAAGGAAGGTGGCAAAACTCTTTGAGCTCCCCGCATTGTCATACTATGATCTATGCTTTCGGTAGTAATGATACCGACCATCCCTTGGCCGAAGACCCTATGCTAAGTAATCCAACCAACTGTTGCTGAGAGGTTCCTATTGAGTGACGAGAGACTCACTTATCGGCTAAGTAGTTTTCTTTCGACATGCTACCATCTCTCTTGTCCCGACCCCTTTATTGCCGCAACATCTCGATCCCTCTCACTTGCTGTGCTAAGAGAATGTTCGTATGAAACTAATGTTGCACTGCCACTTATCTACCTCGTCTGACATTGTACCATTTTTCCATTTTTGTCTTTTGTCCTTTTTACCTTTTTTCGTATGTTTTAGGAATCCCCTTTTTTTACATATTTTCTTGTAATTTCTTTATTTGTAATGTTGTCCTAGGGACTTACTATAAATAGTCCATTTCTCTTGTAAGCCGAACATGACTTACATTTTAACACTAAATATTCTGTTCTTGTGAGACAATCTTTTTCAAGTCCATCTTTCATATATTCTTATCTAATCTTGTCGAGTAGCTTAGGATTAGTGGCGAGTGGACCTTAACATCAACTTATATGCCATATCAAGTGAGGTGTTAAGTCGTGTTGTGTTTATTGGTGAGTCACATCCTCTGAACAGCTTCACGTTAGCTACTCTTGTTCATTTGTGGACCATTTCTCTCTAATTTTCTTTGATATTTTGAAAGTCCCATTTCAGTTAGATTTGCTACGGTAAGCTTTAGTGATAACGAAGCTCTTAATGACATGAAGAAAGTTATGGTGAAGAAATGGGCTGAAGGCACAAGTTCATTCCCTTTATGATCGTCTTCATTTGTTGTGCTAGTGTAGAGATGCTTTGTCCGATGTCTATATTGGTATAATAGGGGATTTTCCTTGTCCGTATTAGTCATGGTGAAGTTGGTGAATGATAGTAGTTATTTCTTTTGTTTTTGTCTTGCTTTTCTTTTTCCTCACTATTTCAATCTTCTTTTGTAGGCAAAAATTTGGTTGCAAGGGTTCCATGTCCCTCCGTAGATGAGTTAATGAGTCGCTAATAAGTGAAGATTAAGGCGTCCGATCTAAAGGGCAAGGCAATATAGGCAAAGTTAGGAGCTTAGGGGACCAGTAGGGTCCAATAAGTGGCTATTCCTTAGGAGATTGCCATCGATCTCTTGGTAGAGTTACGAGTTACAAAGCCTTTGGGCATAGCTCTTCCTTCCCCTGCCTGGTCCTCACTGTCGAGCCCATTATTGTAAGGGACAAGCCCATCGGTGATGAGGAGTTGGAGATATAGACACTTATCCTTCTTAGGGGAAGCAAAGAGGAGAGGGCTAAGGCTGCCGCCCCACTTGAAGTGGCAGGGTAAAAGAGAAAGGCTCCTGAGATGCTTGACGGTTTGGCGACTCCATTAGGGACGCCAAGAGGGCTAGCTACTAGAATTTACCGAAAATAGGATTATTTTTCAAAAATAAAAAATAAAAAATGGAAAAAAGAAAGAAAGAGAGCACTTATGTCTGTTATTTTATTTTATTTATTTATTTTATTTCCTTATTTACTAACATTTTTTTTTTGTTGTTACAGTTTATTTAGGGGGGTAGTTTTAAGGGTGTGTTTTGTTTTATTTTATTTTTCTGCATCACAAATGCATGGTAGATACGATCAGAATCAAATCATCTTAGGACTTTGAAAGGGGAGCAATTGTGTAAGCTTCAAATGCTATGAGGCAACCACCTTCTGGGGCCGATCAGGCTTCCTTACTCATGTTTAGATGTGACTATGGAACCATTGCTTTGAAAAACGTGATGGTTATAGAACTTGAGGATCTTTAGAACCCACTCTTTGTGTACATAAAAACTTTTTTTTTTCAAAAATTTGTGGGAACCCATAATCTTGCAGACCTAAAATGGACGGTTGTCCGTTCTAATATTTCCCTTTAAATATCCTGTAATAATTCCTTATAAAGTTTAGCATATGTTTTGATTATAATTTTAATTTTTTAGAAAGGAATGGATAGATTAGGTTAAGGGGCTTTTGAGTAGGTCATGTCCACCCACTTCATTAGTCTAAAAAATCACTTCAAATGTTGTTTTGACTTTTCAGCCTAGATAAACAAGAATATATTAGGAACAAGATTGGGCCACTTTGTCCCTACAGAAGAGCCTTGTTAATATTTCCCTAGTATGGGCCTTAGTACAGTTATAGGGGCCTGAATCTATCACTTTTTGTTTGGGCTTACATCAGTTGAGCCTAATCTTGTAGAGTAAATAATAAAAAATAAAATAAAGCGACAAAACAAAAAGAATCAAACTTGTAAAATAATAGGTAGTTACCGTTTTGCCTAGTGTTTTACCAACCAGAAATATTCATTCTTTTAGATAGATTAACTCTTTAGTCTATATCATTTGGAATAAATAGGATTTAGATTTTTTTTTTCTTCATCCTTTAGGATTCCTCATTTGTAAAAAGGCCTTCAATAGTGCTCTATATAAATTCTATAGGCTTATACATAGAATTTTAGGAAAGCAAACCTCCATTTACAATTTTATCACTTGGTCTCTGTATCATAAAAGCCCTAACTTTCCCTCTCTTTCTTTCAAAAAAAAAAATAAATAAATAAAGAAAAAAGAAAAAAAAATGAAGAAGAAGGAGTAGCTAATGGTTACTAGTCCGTATGGGGCTCGAGACGAACACAATTACTTGGCTTGTTAAAGCAGCTAACCTTAAACACATCCACTTGGCCCAAGAAAGCAGCCAACCTAAACCCAAACCCTTAGCCCACCAAGATAGTTGAACCAACTCAAAGACCTTAAGCCATCAAGTCCAACAATAAACTAAGTCAAAATACGAATCGCGAAATCCTATCTTGAGTTTGATTCCCGACATAAACAAAGAAGGACAATTCATAGTCCTTTCAACCTCAAAAGTTGTCAATGCTAACCCATTTGAACTCTAAGGAACCTGATCCATAACCACATATGAAAGCCTAAGGGCGTTAAGACCTATAAGTTTAGGGTAATTTAAGTGAGAGTGTGAAAGGTATGGGGTATTTAGTCTTTGAAATTTCACAATCGGGGCATAGGAGCAAGGTTAACCTTTACCTTACGATAAATTGATCCCTATATAGGGAATTAGCAACTCACTTTTAAAGGTTTAGAATGAAAACAGGCGAGCCATATCCTACACACTAACCCTTAAACACTGTGAGAGATGAGAGGCATCATGGTGAAGATATTTTGGACTCATTCCTTAAAGGAGGTCCATTTTGAATTTAAGACATAGACCAAAATGAAGTTAGGCATTCATTTTCAAATCCCAAACACAATTATCTTTTGTTAACTTCATTGAACCGATTTGGAGCCCTTTTAAATATAAATCTTATCAAGAACCACCCCCACAGTAGGGCAATTTGGAGGTTAGGGATATTGATTAAGCGAGAATGATGAAACTGATTTGTGCTTATAACTTTTGTTTTGGATAAATTGTTCCCTTTGAAGAAGAGCCAATACTTTTCCAAATACCTCAAGACCACACATACCTTACCAAGCCAATACACTTTGAACCTATGGATTTAGGGCCTTGATTCATCTAGAGACAAAAACTCGACAAAAGTAATAGTTACTTTTAAGAAGAAAAAAGAAAAAAGGAAGAAAAAAAAAGGAAAAAAGAAAGAAATGAAATGAAAAAAGAAGAGAAAAGAAAAAAGAAAGAAAAGAAAAAACCAGAAGAAAGAAAGAGGAAGAAAGGCCCAAACATCAGGCTTGAGAAAAGTCTCAACCAAAGAAGGCCCTAAGGCTCAAGTTGCTCCAAAAACACAAGGTCTTGAATCTCATTTCCAACCACAAACACAAAAACCCCATATTCATTTTAGAATCACATTCCCAACCACAAACCAAAAACCCCATATTCATTTTGGAATCAAGCTCCAAATTGCCATAAAACCTTTTTATCCACTTGAATCTCAAACATAAGACCTCCTTAACCACAATTCCTCCCATACTCGATGAAAGCTTTTCTGATTTTGAGGAATAATTTATCTAAAATAAAAATTATTTTTGAAACTGGGGTAACTACGCATCTAGTTTTTTTCAAAGGGTTCTTGATTTGTACACCCGGGTTGGATGAAAGTACTTATTTCAAAATAGGCCCTCTCAATTAATTTCTTTTGAAGCCATTTGACTAAAAGCCCAATTCACAATACTAAACCCAAAAAGACCTGATAGATTGATCAAAGTGTATCACTTGCAAATTAGACTGTAATTTTTTGAATAGTGGTTAAGAGCGAAATCTAGACTGAGAGTGCATGAGGAAGTCCTCTTTATCTAGACTAATTGTGAGTTACCTTTTCCTTAAGATATGAATGTTCAAAATCCTAAGGCTTATCCAAGAAGCTCAGTATCAGAACCAAAAACTAGGATGGATATGAGATTCCCTACATGGTTATCAAGGAAGGGGAGTCATAACATTTGTTTCTAAAATAAGAATTTGTATTCGTTAGCAAACTTTCCAGAAAAAAGAAGAAAAAGAAAAGATAAGAAAAAGAGGGAGAGAAGGTAAAGGCTTGTTATAAGTTTTTCCATCCGTATCAGCCTTAGTGGCTAAATCTTTAGTTCATAAATAGTTTTCACCAATGTCTTCCTTTGTAAATTTCTCAAATCAAGAGTTTTTTTTTTCTTTTTTCAAATCGGTCATGTTCCTCGATGTTACTTTCAACTGTCATATAGAGAGTTAGCAAGTCCGTAAGGTGCTTACCCTTTGTCCATTCTCTTAGGGTTAGCTAGCTCTTGGAGCATTATCCTAATTCATACTCTTATTTAGGGATCTAGCCAGCTTGTGGAGCACAGTCCCAATCCATAGTTTCTTAGGCTTCTAGCTAGCTCATAGAGAGTTGCCTCGATTTACGTTCTCTTTTAGGGATTTAGCTAGCTCATGCAACATTACCCCGACTTATATTCTTATCCATAGCTTCTTAAGCTTCCAGCTAGCTTATTAGAGTGTTGTTTCGATCTCGATTCAAGTTTTCATTCTTAAGTCTTAGGCAGCTTAAGGAGTGCTTTGATTGCCTTGGTTAGTCAACTTATTAGGGCATGACTAAGCTTTCTTAACTTATCTTTAGGTCTTAGCCAGCTTAACGAGCGCTTTGACTGCCTTGGTTAGTCAACCTATTAGGGTACAACCAAGTTTCCTTATTTTTAGGTCTTAGTTAGCTCAAAGGGTGCTTTAACCACCTTGGTTAGTCAGCTTATTAGGGCATGACCAAGTTTTTCTCTACTTATTTTAGGGCCTTAGCCAGCTCAAGGAGCGCTTTGCCCACTTTGGTTAGTCAGCTCATTTAGGCACGATAAAGTTTCCTTATCTTTAGGTTTTAGCCAGCTCAAAGGGCGCTTTAACCACCTTGGTTAGTCAGCTCATTAGGGCACGACCAAGTTTTCTCATCTTTAGGTCTTAGCCAGCTTAAAGGGTGCTTTGATTGCCTTTGTTAGTCAGCTCATTAGGGTGCGACCAAGTTTCTTTATTTTTAGGTTTTAGCCAACTCAAAGAGCGCTTTGACCGCCTTGATTAGTTAGCTCATTAGGGCATGACCAAATTTCCTTATCTTTAGGTCTTAGCCAACTCAAAGGGTGCTTTTACTGCCTTGGTTAGTCAACTCACTAGGGCATGAACAAGTTTCCTTATCTTTAAGTCTTAGCTAGCTTAAAGGGCGTTTTGACCACTTTGGTTAGCTCGTTCACTAGGGTACGACTAAGTTTCCTCATCTTTAGGTCTTAGTCAGCTCAAAAAGCGCCTTAACCACCTTGTTTAGTCAGCTTATTAGGGCATGACCAATTTTTTTTCAACTTATTTTAGGGCTTTCGAAAACTCAAGGAGCGCTTCTCTTGCTTTGGTTAGTCAGCCCATAGGGGGGTATAGCCAAGTTCTCATTATTCTTTTTAGGGATTCTTGGCAGTCCATAAGGGTATTACCCTCGTTATTCTTCCTTTCGAACTTATCATCCTCAAACATCTTAGTATTCCTTAGGATAGAGTCGTCCCAAGGTAAAAATGGTATCTCTTTTGTTTTTGTGGTAAAGTTTTACTCAAACTTCACCACAAAGAAGGGTAGCTGTAGACATTTAATTTTTGCCTCTAGTAGTTAGAGTTAGAGTTACAGTTATAGGTTTTTAAAATGGGGTCTTAACTAAAAAATAATAATAATAAATAAAATAAAAATTGAAAAATGATGAAAATACCAAAAAAAAATGAGAAAAGAAAAATTACAAAGATTTTTTAGAAAGTAAATTATCTTAGGGACAAATGGTTTTAGTTTTAGCTTAGTTCAAATAATTATTTTAGTGAGTCACGTATTTTAAGTACAATTCAATTGTATTAAAAATTAAGGCATAAGGCACAGGCCAACGATCTAACAAATAAGCATTAGAGTATTGAATTGGATTTAGTTTGAAGTCGTAAGTTCGAATCTCGTCAGGGACACATGTGTCTCTTATCTTTTATTCCATTAGGATTTATTTTTCTAAATCTAATTTTAAATCTCAATGAATCTTATGAATCTAACAAAGACTCACAAGATTCATATTTAATTAGATATGATTTGATACAAAAGATTCATTTTAGAGTATATAAAAATACGGATCGTGCGGGATAAATAAACACTGGAATTATTTTTTATACATGTACACCATCACCCAAATTGCACAACACACTCCAGTGAATACCCTTCGTCCAGCAACTGATTGCAGTTGCCCAGACAAATCCCCTTACACGATCAGCCCACCCTTGGAGCACAGCGACAACAATTCAATACACTCCCCCTCATGTTTGCAACCCCCTAACCAAACACACGAACAGCAACTAACCGCAGCCTTTAGACAACAGTAAGCCTAACCTCACACAAACACCTCACTTTACAGCTATGCTATTGTCTTCACTCACTGTAGCACTTAACCATCCATGCACACACTTCACCAAAGCACTACACTCCAATGCTATGGCATAACTAACAGTACTTCACTGCATGGCTATTGTCTGCACTAACCAATACACCCATGTCATACAACTTGACATAATCAAATTCCCACTGACTACAACCCCCCTAACACCTAACAATCTTCATTCCTTGCCATTGGACAGTTCTTGACTGAACTTTACTCTTGCCTAAACACACAAACTTGCCTTATCAGAGGGCTAAGGTTGCGATCTTTCATGATATGATGCACAAAGAGATAGAATTGTATGTTGATGATATGATTACGAAATCCAGGGAAGAGGAAGATCACTTAGAAAACCTGAGGAAGCTATTTAACAGATTGAGGAAGTGGAAGCCAAAAGAACCTGTTGCGCATTGGTCTAGGTCATGTATTGACTCAGACAATACACACTTTACTATCAAATTATGTTGACAAGATAACACGATCCTTTGAAGTACTTAGCAAAAAAATTGGCTCTCATCGGTAGAGTTTCAATGTGGTAGATGTTGCTGACAGAATTTGACATCAAGTATGTGAGCCAAAGTTTAGTCAAAGGGTAAGCCTTGGTAGATTAGTTAGTGGAGAGTCCCTCTGAGGATACCCCTCAAGAAGCTCAAGTTGAGTTTCCTGATGAAAGTATCCTAGTAGCAAAAATGGTTTCGATAGCAGAGTAGTTAAGAAGCCTTCAGGGTAGAAAATATTCTTTGACGGAGTAGCTAAAGTGTTTGGATGTGGAGTTGGGGCAATTCTAGTGTCTCCTGAAGGTACACAATTCTCGATGGCTGTGAGTAGCTTTCCCATGTACTAATAATATTATAGAATACGGGGCATGTATTTTAGGACTCAAAATTGCATTGTTTAAGGAGATATGGGAATTAGAGGTGTATGGAGATTCTTTGTTGATCATAGGTCAGGTTCAGGGTGAATATAAGACGAAATACTCCAAGTTAGTGCCTTACCACCAACACTTGGCCCGGTTGATGACCAAGTTTGGAAAAACTACCTTTGTGTATGTACCAAGGGTTCGGAACCAATTCGTTGATGCTCTTACTACTTTAGCATCCATGATCCAGATATCGAGAGGAGTAGAGATTCAGCCACTTAAGATTGAAATTGAAGAAAAGCCTACTTTCTGTTTAGTAATGGAAAGTTCACGTGACAAAAAGCCTTAGTATTATGACATCAAAATATTTTTGCAACATGGAACATACCCCGAAGAGGTCGAGAAGAAGGATAAGAAAATGATTAGAAGATTGGCCACTCAATACTTGATAAGTGAGTCTACTTTGTACTGACGATCGTTTGACGGTATGCTTTTACGTTGTGTAGATGAGAAAGAGGTAGAGGTGTTAATGAAAGAAGTATACGAAGGAGTATGTGGCCTCCACATGAATAGTTACATGCTCACTAAGAAGATCATGAGGATGGGATATTATTGGTTGGCTATAGAAGCAAATTGCATCAAACATGTTAGACACTGCCATTTGTGCAAGATCTATACAAACAAAGTAAATGCTCCACCTCAAGAATTGCATACATTATCTATACCATAGCCTTTTTTGATGTGGGGGATAGACATAATTGGCTTGATCACTCCAAAGGCATCTAACGGGCACTGATTTATACTGGTAGCTATTGATTATTTCACTAAGTGGGTTAAAGCATCATCCTACTTTAGTGTGACGAAGGGAGTAGTGGTCAAGTTCATTAAGAGAGACATGCTGGCTCGATACGGTACACCAGAGATGATTATTACCGATAATGGTATGAACTTAAACAATAAATTGATGTCAGAGATATGCCGGTAGTTTAAGATCATTTATAGAAATTCCATTCCTTATCGACCTCAAATGAACGGAGCAATAGAAGTAGCCAACAAGAATATTAAAAGAATTATTGAGAAGATGGCCGTCACGTATCGAGATTGGCATGAGATGTTACCATTTGCACTCATGGCCTATCGAACTTTTATCAAAACATCGATAGGGGCAACCTCCTACTTATTGGTATATGGGATGGAGGCCATACTACCAGTCAAAGTCGAAATCCCATCTCTCAGGGTATTTTCAGAAACCCAATTAGACGAAGTTGATTGGATCAAAAAATGAATTGAGTAGTTGAATTTGATAGATGAGAAGAGACTAATAGCTTTGTGCCACAACATCTGCTATAGGCAACAAATGGCTAAGACTTTCAACAAGAAAGTGCAACCCCTAAGTTTGAGCAAGGAGACATGGTGTTGAGAAAGACTTTGCCTAATATACATGATTTAAGAGGGAAGTTTCCTCCAAACTATAGAGGGCCTTACATTGTGAAGAAAGTATTGCCTGAGGGAGTTATAATCCTATCTCAAATGGATGGTCTGGATTTGAAAGACCCAATAAACACTGACTCATTAAAGATGTACTACCCTTGAAAGATTAATAGAATTTTTGCTTAGATTATGAAATGCAAACAATCTTAGTGTTATTGTGGTCTCATTTTCATTTTTTACACGTAAAGTTGGTATTCCTAGTAGTCGTTGAAATTGGGTAATATCTTTAGCCCTTTTCTCGTTCCACTAAAAGTCCCCACTTCTCACTCTATCTAAATAAACCTTATGCACCAGAAACACAAGAAAAATAAACACTTAATTTGGAACAATGTCTATTGATAAAAATTCTTTTAATATGTTATTATGGTTCAACCCCTGAAAAAGGGAGATTTACTTTTTATTTTTTAGAATAGGGCCATGTTCAGAAAGAGTAATGAGTGACACATAAGTACAAAACTCATTTGAGAAAGGAGGTTTACACGAAAAATCGATGAAGTTGAATTGGAAATTCAAGATGTGACATCTTTGCTCAAGAGATGAAGATGTTTCATTTGTTAAAGATGCCTTCTTGAATGCGTCTTTAAGTACTGCGTATGTGCATTGGTTTCAGGTTTAAATTGCTTTCCAAAAAGAAAAAAAGGAAAAACAAAAGAAAGAAGAAGAAGAATAAAAATTAGAATAAAAAGTTTAGAAGAAGATAAAAGAGGAAGAGCAAGAAGAAGGGGTTAAAACCATTGGTTCTAATCGAATTGATCAAGAAAAGACTTGATTGTTTGGGAACTATCCTATAGCCAGGTAAGTGGTTATGAGCCTTATAAAACATTGCATTTGCATTTGGTCTCCTCTTAAGGAGGATAGTTTGATTTCTAAAGATATTTAATTCTTAAAAACTCTTGGGACGACTGGCTCCTAAAGCATAGTCTTAATTCATAATCTCTTAGGGAGCTAAGCTAGCTCTTAGAGTGCAGTCCCAAACTATCGAGCTTGATTTTCAGTTTTCTATTTAAAATTGATTCCCCCTTTCCAATTAATATTAAATTTTAACCCATTTAATATTAATTCTCGACTAAAGAAATTAGGAAATTCCCATTTTTTATTGAGAAAAATTTTTAGAGTCACCAGTTGGAAAAAAGGAAAGAAACCATAATCAATTGGGTGGATTGATTATGATTTGGCTACCAGTTTTTTATTTCAATTTGAGTGAAGACTTAAAGGGTTCCGAATTTGGGGGCTAACCTATTAAATCCTAATAGGTACCACTATTTATTTACCGAAATTAGGATTATTTTTCAAATTATAATATTTTTAAGAAAAAATAAAAACTAAAAGAAAAAAAAACCTAAGTTTCTACACATTTTATCATTGCCCCAAAGGTACTTACGCACTCGCTAACCGAGATCAGACAATCGTAGTTCTTTCCAAAAACTTGAATGTGTTGATTTATTTTAATTTTAAAAAACCAATTGAGTTTACGTTTTTATCGATTTAATTTATTTAAATAGAATCTAAAGGATCCTAATTCTCGAATGTTTTTATTTTATAAAAACTTTTCTAAAAGTCCTATTTTTTTTTTTTTTTAAAAAGGTCTTTTATTAATTCTTATTTTAAAAAAATTATTTCCAAATGAGAAATCCGAAAAAACTAACTTAATGACAAACAAATCTCCTAAGCTAATATATCTATATCTATTCTTATACTATGTTATCAACATAAATAAGTAAATAAATAACTAATAAAAAAATATAATAATAATAAAATGAAGAAGAACCAAACCTAGACTTAGCTATTCGACTGTGGCATGGCCAGTACTTGTGCTGATTACTACTAATTAGCGGACAGCATGTGCTGGTGTTGTTTGCCGGCAAACTGTGTGTGGGCGCTTGTGAGCGATCGATGAAGCGGTAGCTGCTGTTGTAACGTATGGTAGTCTGTTGTAAGTTCGTGACAGGGGCTGTTGTGAGTACTACGAGAGAGGGATTGAGTCAGAGTTGAATGAAGACATTGCGTTATGGGATGAGGATGGGTCGTATGGATAATAGCATGGATGATCGTAGTTATTCGACGAGAGTGTGTATTCGAGTCTGACGGACGTGGATGGAGGAGAGGATGATCGTGCGTACTGGATTAATTATATATAGCGTGGTGTGTTCAGCCATGGAGTGGTCAATTTTGGACAGTGTAGTGCTTGGCATATGCTGATTGTGTTGTAACAGTGGGCAACGTTGCTCTGTTGCTGTTTGATGTGCAGTGAATCTCAGGTTGGGCAGCTATTTTGTAGGATAGTGCAGGCGTGTATAATGTCTTGATCAGCATGCGTGTGAGTGAATGTTCGTGAAGTGGATGTGTGGCGAAGCGTAGACGTGGAGTGTAGTGCTGCTATTGATCATGTGTGCAGTTGTTGTGTGCTAAGTCATAGGTGTAGTCCAATGGATTGGGGGTTGAGGATGGTGTACTGCAGTGTTAGGGGTTCTATTGCTGTCCATGGGGGTGATGATAGCAATGGGCATTACAGTAGTGAGTGTGGGTGCAAGTGCGGCGTGTTGGCTGTGTCGTGTTGCTCTGGATGTGATTCAGTGAAGTGCTGTGTTTCAGGAGAGGAGGATGTGGATTAGAGGGCGGTGTGTTGTTCGTGAATAGAGCGACTGGTGTGGATCAGAGGACGTTGTGCTGATCAGTAGCTGACTATCGTGCTTGGAATGTGACGTTCGTACATGGACGTGCAGTTGCCGTTCTGTTCGGAGCGTGGCCATGTTGATCCTAGAGACTATGAACTATTGGGCGAGAACACAGTTTGGGAAGAGGATGGAGAGTTGCGGCCATAGACGTTGGAAGATCAGTGGCAGTCCGTTGGTAAGCTGGTGACTAAACTTGCATAAATTCAAAACCAAGGCCGATGAAATATAAAGTTTCCTTCTTGGCCTTTCTGAAGCATGTGTGTATATTTATAAACTCAAATCAAATTGTATCTATTGTATCTGATTTGATAAAAATTAAACTAGATTTGAATTATTTATATCAATTCAAATCTGATTTAATGAAATCAAACTACATTCAGATATTTTCTAATGATTCAAATATGAACAAAAAAGATTTGATTAGATGTGATTCTGATTGTTTAACTCATTTTTTATAAAATATTAAAAAGATAAAAAATAAAAGACACCTAAGTGTCTAGCAAGATTCAAACCTATGACCTTAAACTAACTCCATATTAAATATTCCAATGCTTATTTATTAAGCCGTTGGCTTGTGTCTTAATTTATACTACAATTGAATTGTAATTAAAACACACGAGTCTCTAAAATAATTATTTGAACTAAGCTAAAGTTAAAGCTAAAACTATTGATCCTAAAATAATTTACTTTCTAAAAAATCTAAAAATCTTTATAATTTTTTTCTTTTTTCATTTTTTTTGTATTTTCATCATTTTTGAATTTTTATTATTGTTGTTTTTTTTATTTTTTATTACTTTTGAGTTAGGGCCCTATTTTAAGAACTAAAACTATAACTACCGAGGGGTAAAAATCGAGTGTCTATAGGTTAGGGAAGTAGTGCCTAGAGCTAAGAAGCAAAGGTCTTTGATGAGGGCACCCTTGAGCTAAACGACCTGGTTTGAGTGCTCAATAACTCATCCTTATAAGTGTATTGACGAATTTGGGGACAAGTTTTTTGATGTCCTCAATAAGTTCAAATTCTTAGGGATTGAGCCGAACTTGTTCAAAGAGGTTTTGTACGTTTCCTGGAACGAAGAGCTCTTAAGCTAAGCTCTTGAGGTCGAGATAAATAGGGTCAGGGGAAAGCTCCCGAGACTAAAGTGAGAGGTCTAGGCTAATGACCTTACGTGGTGACATTGGACTCTTATCTACCAGGCCTCATTGGGGTCTTATACTCTTGGCGACTGAGTCGTCCTTGAGGAGTAGTCCAGGGTAGGTAAGGATGACTTCATAGAGATGGTTAGCCATTTGAGCACACTTATGCGGTAGGTAAGCCTTCGCTTACTTACTTCGATGTGCCTTACCCTTGTCATTGAGCTAAACTTGGTTCGTGCTTCTTTATAGTACCACAGCTAGGTGCTTCTTCAACTAAGCAAGTATATTATTGCCTAAAAAGAGGTAAAGAGCTTCTAGGAGGTATTGTACAGGACTGAAAAGGACCTATAAGAGGCATAGTCCTCTACTAATAAATATTTGGATAAATTTGCCAAAGCTAACTAGCGCCTGTGCCGCTTTTATGTATAGGTGGATGGGCTTTAAGGGCGGCTATAACAGGAGAGAGAACCTACTGAAAAAGTTGCTAAGAGGGCTAATGAGTTGTAGGCTTGGCTCAACGATGAACACAGGACCAAGGCTCATCTCTTTTAGAAATTAGATGAGGATAGGGAGTCTAAGGCCTAACTTGAGAGGGAAAACGCCGAGATGAAAGCATCGATCACTAGATTACAGACTGAGTTGGTGATGAAGGCCTCTGAATGCGATAGTGTCCAAGTCACTTCACTAGAGTTGGCTGGTTTAAAGGTAGGGTTAGAGTGGTAAGTCCAAGAGTGGAGAGTTTCGGAGATGGATGAGATCATCTCCAAAATGGAGAGTAGAGAAGTCTATAGCGATGTCGTTGCAAAAAAAGGTCATCACCAATTATCAAGGGACGGATGAGTGGTTAGACAAGCTGTAAGACCTATCCACTGATTGTGCCTGCTGTACGAAGATACAGGTGCTCTCCCATTATTCGAACCTTGACGCGGGCTTCTTGAGTTTTTTGGATTCCCTTACTTTTAGGGAGAAGAGGGAAGCTGAAGTATAGTAGAGGGAGGTTACTTAAGTGGCTGGTGGAGTCCAAGGTACCCCTTTAGCTGTTGGGGTCAGGTAAGATGCTTCTACATCTACTTCTGCCTTAGCAGCCCGGCGGGAGGTTACCCCTATAGATGTTTCTCAGGGTGATCCTTCTATTGACCCTCATCAGTAACCTTTAGCTTTTGCTCCAGCCCAAAGCTAACCTCCCCAAGGGCTAGCAATGGATCGGCGCTTTAAGTAGATTGAAGCCTTAGACTTTTCGAAGTAAGTTGATTCTAGGAAATAGTTTTTTTTTTTCCCTTTTGTATTATAAGTTGAAATGCCAGCCTTAATTTTGTAATTTGCAAGTGATGAATGGAATTTCAATTTATTCATGTCTCCTATTGTGTACTCTGGCTCTCTCTCTCTCTCTCTCTCTCTCTCTCTTATGTTTCGTCGTGTTTGAATGTTTATGTATGGGAGTTTCTCCTTATCGAAGATAGTTGAAGGGGTCGAATTAGCAGAATTTTGACTTGCTTGATAAGTGGGAGTTTCTCTGTGTAGGAGGTGTTTTCCTTTGTCAAGGTTACTCAAAGGGGTCAAGTCGATGGCATTCCGACCTACCTAATAAGTAAGAGTTCCTTTATGCAAGGGGTGTTTCTTTATGTTAAGGTTACCCCAAGGGGTTAAGTCAGTAGCATTTCGACTTGCCTAATAAGTGGGAGCTCCTTTGTGCATAGGGTGTTTCTTTTTGTCAAGGTTACCCCAAGGGGTTAAGTCAGTAGCATTCCGACTTGCTTAATAAGTGGGAGCTCCTTTGTGCATAGGGTGTTTCCCCTTACCAAGGTTACCCAAAGGGGTCAGGTCAGTGGCTTTCCGACCTGCTCAATAAGTGGGTTAGTTCATCCTTTTGGGGGTTGGGATGGTAAGAGAGAGAAAAAATGGTAGACAACAATTATAAAACGTAATTTCTATTCATTACTCTAAAATGATTTATACAATAATATGCTAATCAAAGTAAAGCCGAAAGTTGTCGACGTTTCATGTACGTGGGATGAGCTTGCTATCCAATCTCTCTAGTTTGTTGTCACACCTTGAAGCGGCAAAGTCGCAACAGTCCCATTATGTAAATCCTTCTAAGATAGAAGTTGGTCTTATAACTATTATCCTAGACCTGATCTACATAAGGCATCCATGACTAACCCGCTTTAAAGTAAACAGTTTGTAATTTAAATAAATTATTTACCCAAGAAAGTGAGAAAATATATATATACACTATAATTTAGTTATTACAATGTGCATGAGACTTAAAAAAAAAAAAAACGTCACCCTTTTTAATTTACCCTTGAAGGTCTTGACTTGAGTTCCGCATTGGATAAATCTGAAGGTAAACTACTAAGGAAAGTTTATAAAAGAAGACTTGGAATGTGACTCTGTTCTAACAATCAAAGCCCCAAAATTATTCCGTTCGTGAGTGAGATCTAGGGACTTTTAAAGGAATTACTTTTGTTCACAAAATAATTAGAATATTCGACAAATCAAGACTAACAGTAGATATATTTATAATTAAGCTCTACTAGTATTTATGTACAATAGATAGATTTCGACCCCGACCCCTTATAGTTATCTAAACCAAGAACCGAAACACATGAAAACGCTAAGACTTAGTGATTAAGGAAATCAGGAGCCTGAGGTATATAAAATATAGAAACCCCTTAGCTATAATCAAGCTAAGAAGTGAGAACCTAAGATAAAGCAAGCAGCGTCAAAGTATGGTTCTTGACAAATTCAATAAAGCGAGCCAGCGAACACTCAAATTCTCATTCAATATGACGTTAAATTATTTATTACATGCTTGGCCTATTTACATGCATAAAGTATCTAAATAAAATATGGAACGGTTTGATAAAGGAAACGTAATAAAATCCTAATAAATTAGAAAATACATTAAAATGAAAACTATTAAATAAACAAAAAAATAATCCTAATAATCAGTAAGAAATAACATAAAATAGATGGCATATATATAAGAAGCAAACTAATTCAAATATCTAAAATTAACTAAAGAGGGAACCCTTACGGGATCGACCTCAGAAAGTGGTCGCTAGATCCGATCAACCTGGGCCAAACGGTCGCACTCACCCCTAGGTCGACTGTCGACTGTGCATTCGACCTTGCCGTTGAAATTCTTTAGGTCGACCTCTTGTTTAACCGTTCCTTGGTAAACCTTGCTTAGGTTGATTTGTCAACTTACATTCATGTGTCAACGAGTTTTAGGATTAAAGATAAGGGTGTCATGCGGTTGTTGAATGAACAATGGGATAACGGATTGGTATGATGCACAAGATAACTCAAAGATGAGTAGTTAGGAATGATCGAACGATGAAGCCAAAAGTAAATGGAACTCAAGAGCATATGTACATACATTGTTGAGTTATTGAACGTTTCTGAGCAATAATGGAGATTGCTAGAGTATGTTTTGTAGGGACACAAAACTTGGAACATATTGGCCAAAGACCTAGAATATCCATCATTAATTAATGGGCATTTGGTCAATTGAACTTAAATGTCAACGAATCAAACTTCGATCATCAATCGACTTAAATTGAAGCGTCTAATAATATCCTGTTCGGTTTTTTTGTTATGTGAAGCAATTTTTTTATGTTGAGTTATGTATTAATATGTAATTCTATAATTTTATAAATATGCTGTTAGTGAAGTGCAAGAGACGACTCCTAAATACTCAACTGAATCTTAGTAAAGTTACCACGCTTGTTCTCTATCGTACAGAATTTTATATTCCTTATTATCATTATTATTATGTTCATGAATCCTTCTCCAACATGAAATGCCCCCCAAAAAGAAAATAAAGCAAATATAAAATTACATGTACCAGCTTCTATAGGTTTTCCATATCACCTCCTTTCTGCAGTGGAAGATGTGTTATTGAACTCGCAGTCGCCGCGATTCAACTTGGAGTCATCAAGATAGTGCTGATAGACATAAGATAAGAATCCCCAAATAGCCAATAACATGGCCACCACTTTAACCCCATGCATCTTGTCATGGAAAAACACCACAGCAAAAACCGGAACAATGGGCAGCCCCACCACACTTATGGAATTCGAGAACAGCGAAGAGGCATCCGAAATCAATCCCACAGCCCCAACCGCAAACACCGCCCAAGAAATCGCTGTCCCCGACAAAGTCATCACATACGACACCTTCCCTAGCTCGAACTCGCCCATCTCTTTACTTAGACCACCCCACTCCCCACTCCCAAACAAGCCAATCACGATCACGCACGTGGCAACCGTGGATTGAAAAACTACCAAGTCTAGAACCGCCCTAAAAGTCTCCTTCTTGATCACTTTCGCAAAGAAGAGCTGTGTCAAAGAAAGATTTAACGCATACCCAGCTGATGCACCCACCGTACAAACGAACCCGATCGCATACTTTCCTCTGGAAACTCCTCCATTTGGGTCCTCGGACTCCGATTGAAAAACCAAAAGGGTGGAGGATGTAGTGAGGAGGACTAGGGAATTCACTATGTAGGGTGTGAATTTTTGGGCATTTAGGAAAAACGAGAAAAGGGCATTGAAAGCTAATTGGGAAGCACATATTAAGGAATATGTAGACACTGGAAGGTACATTAATCCAACCGAGTATAGGTAGCAATCTGCTGCTACGAGTAGGCCTAAAGAAATGTACCATGCAGCTACTCTAGATAGAGTAGGAGTAGGAGACTTTGAAGGAACTATTATAGGGAAATCTTGATTTGGTATTTGATTATTATTATTATTATTATTAGGTATTATGAAGTAGAGAGGGAATATAATTGGGAAAGCTACGAGTTGAACAAGTGTGGCCAACCATTTGCTGTTGCCTCCTTTATCAAAATAAAGCCTTCCTAGGAGTGTCGCGATGGATTGGCCGGCTAGGACACAGAAGGAGTATATTCCCACCCTTATCNTCGAGTTATTGAAAATGAAAAAAAATCTATATATATATATATTTATATGGAAGGAACAAACAATTCATAAAAAGCAAAATTTGCTATATTTCTGAAAGATTTTTGAATATATATATATCTACATATATTAATTAATGTGACTTTGGACTTACACATGATCTGGAGTTGCACGGCATGAGCTTCTGCTCCCATGCTATGATATAATATGTATATAACAGCACCAAAATGTTTTATATAGTTGAGAGTTTGACATAAATACTGAGGAGAGACGTCGAATATTTATATATTTATAAAACGTGAAGTGAACGTAGGTGTACATTACGACATGGTACTTCCAACATTGGATGAATCCTCCTTTCCTTCTACGGGTAAAAACAGGACGAAACTGAGGGTGCAGCTGAGTATGTGTTTTATATGATAACATTAAACGGCACCGTGTCGATATTATTGAAGATCATTATGCAAGTATCTGTTGCTTTCAGTTGCTACGTCGACAGCTTTCTCATAAGTATTGGGGCCATGTCATTTATTGTTGGATCAATCGATGTAGTGTCAGAATTTATGTCTTCTAATGGGCACATGTTCCAATTATAGGGTGGATTTTTCAAGGCCCTTCGTATCTTAATGTCTATACGCCGATTGCTGGAAATTTAACGTGGGAAAATTACGCACGAAATCATCAACAACGTTGGGAATCAAATTTAAATACAGAATCGAATTTTTAAATAATTTAAGGAGAGAAATTAAGGTTGTGTTAAAGTAGCTTAAATAGAGAATAAAATTTTCAAAAATATTTAAAATAAAGAATCGACATCATAATAAATGCTTCTAGTAGAACATTGGGATTTAGTTTTTTTTTCAATTTTAATCTTTGATTTGAGCTATTTATCATAACATTAATTCTTTATTTTAATAAATTAAAAATTCGATCTTTTATTTAAATTACTTAACATAACACTAATCCTTTTCGACTCACTTAAAAATTCAATCTTTTATAAGAACATGAATGCAAAACTTGATCCCTTCATGTGTAATAGTTCTCCAAATTATACATATTTTTATATATATATATGTATGTATAAGAAAAAGTGACTAGTGAGTGTATAATGTTGTCTTTAGTATTGATAGACATATTAAACAATTGTGATTAACTATAATGGTAGCCTTTTATATTTATATTAAAATTCGGTCAAGTTTTTAATATTTGAACTTACTCATATAAATTATCTATTTTGTATTTAATATTGACTATATGCTTTTTGTTTTATAATATAAGCAGTCATATCAATTAATCATATATAGTTAACTATTTAATTAAGTTAAAGGAAATTAAAGTCATTAAATAAAAGTGATTTTTTAATTAATTGAAGGACAAGGCTTTTACACTCTTCTCTATGGAGTTTTTTGTTGGAGACTTAATGTGAACCCTAGTATTTTATCTCATTTATTTTGATGGGTTGTAATAATATAAAATTATAACAGTTATAAATAGGATTGAAGTCCTCATCCTAAGTAATAGAGGTTCTATCTGCCTTTCTCTCCTTCCATCGATGAGAAAGACGAGAGCAGTCACTAGCAGACATTGTTAAAAGCCGGAAGACTAAACCTCTAGAGAGTTGGTTTTCTAACGAGTTTTCTTAACCCTATTATCCTCCTTGTTGATTTCATATAACACTGTTGTAGGTGATTTAAATATTCATTATAAATTTTTTTTCAAGATTAATTTTTTCCTTACGATTGGTATTAAAACCTATCATTTTAGATGATCAACGAAACTTTACTTGTACTGCTGAGTTTAATCACTCTTTATATAATAACTATTGGAATTGAGTTGTACCCCGATCTATGGATTAAATCACATGCTAGATTAATAGATTTAGATTGACAAGATATTACATTTGGTAGATGCATATCTTCATGTGTTAATTTTTTATCGATTCGGTAACATGCGGGAATAACCCTAATTATTATTTTTTTTTTCCTTTTATATGTAGCGAAAGAAATCCTACCGCCATATGTTTGTAAAATTAAAGCATGACCTTATTCTTTTCCTACACTACTAAGTGGTTAAGTAGCCGGTTAAAAATCTAACATGCTAACTGGTAAAACTTGTTGAGTTTAAAAACCGCGCTGATGGTGACCTTTTATACGACTCTGTGCTTTGGGTCATGTCAAAATTGTATACAAATTGTTGTTGTTGTTGCTTTTATTATTATTTTTTTTTGGTAATATTACGATTTATATTTTAATTTTGTTATTTTTTATAATTATACATTTGAAGTTTTAACTTGTTTAAATATGTGTTCAATTGAAGATTTAATTATCACCCCATTCTAATGAACTTTTATTTATAACGATAATCCATCAAGTAAGATTTACCAATAAGGTTGCTACCTACAACCTTAGAAGGATGATGCAACTCTCTTGAGGCTGTGCATGGCCACCTACAACTACTTGTGGATCCTACGACAAACATTTTTAAAGGGAATTACAATCTATTATTTTACAATGGGTGGTCAGTGATAATCTGAAAGGGGTTGTTCAACATCCCTAAAGTCATAGGCAGCCATATCAATGGCTAATTGTGTTAACTGGATTAATGGTGTGAGTCAAAGTTAATTGAGATATAGATATTGATAATTAAATCTTTAATTGAGTGTGTAATTAAATAAGTTGGAACTTTAAGTGTTTAATTGCAAATAATAGTAAAGTTGAGATATAAATAGTGACATTAATCTTTTTTTTCTTCTTTCATCTTTTATGTGACCATTCCATTTGTCAATGCCGATCAAACTTTCCAATTTGTTCTAATCTAACATTATGTTTATTTGCTATGGAATTTCATTCTTTATTGTTTTGGTTCCGCAAAATAAGGATAAAAGAATATTTGGAAGAAAAGCGAGCAAGGGTGGCTAGGCCTTAGAGGCCAATTGATTGCCCCTCGGGCCTCGATCAACCACTCTTCGTCTTACCAAGTCAGTTAGTCGTTTGTCTTAGAAATTTTATATAGTATTTAGGATAAATTGTTGTTGATTAGATTAATTTTGAAATAATTATATATCAAGATGTCGATATTATGAATAATCGCTCCAAAAGATTATTATTATTAGGCCAGATTATAGACATGTCATAAAAAATGTTGGTAATTTCGGTTCTATACGTGCGATTTGTCACCCCGAGTAAGGCAAGCATTTGCAAAATAATTCTTATCAATATTTATCATTTTATTAGAAGACACCATTTACAATTTGCACTTCTGTTTAAAGAATGGATACCAATTATGTGCCGGGTGTAGGAATTGTTTTTAACTGTGATCGTATTATTTTATCATTCGTAGAACCAGATCAATCTTTTTTTCCTACCAGTTTGAACGACATGCTGGTGCTTAACAACATGAGCATTTAGTAATAGAAGAAACATATTATCATTTTACTTGGATCTTAGCTATAGGATCAAGACTTATGAACCTCATGCCTTTAACGATGAAAGTACTATTGAATAAAAGACGACTTACGAAAAGTGAGAGCATTTTAACTGCATGAATCTCATTATCACAATGCATTATAAATCTGATACCATTAAAGTAGCTATACTTGAGAAGATAAAAGATGACTTATGAAAAATGAGAGCATTTTAATTGCATGAGTCTCATTATCATAATGCATTATAAACCTGAAACCATTAAGGTAGCTATACTTGAGGAGACAAACGCTAAAAAATTCCTTAACTAAATAGCATACGGATAATTCAATGGTTCTGAAAAATGCTGACGGATACATGAGAGCATTACAGAAGAAAATAATAATAATAATGATTGTGATACATATTTAATTTTGAATATTTTCTATAGTTTTCCTTAATTTAATAGTATCATAGGTCATTGGAAGTAAAACCAATGCTTTATCAAATGAATTTCTACATTCTTTTCTCTTTAATCCTTAACCTCTACATTCTTTTTCATGTCAATCAACTATTTCAATATTTCAAGATTTAGAAAAAGATGGTAGAAGTAGCACTATGGAAAGATATGCTATATGTTATGAAGTAATTATAATACTTAATAATGTATAGAAAATATTAATTCAAGAGATTTTTTGAAGGAGAAAGGGTAGAAATATTCCTAAACACTTTTAAGAAGAGTTATGTTTAAAGCAATTTGATTCATTAAGTCTTTAAATTAAACAATTTCAAATGTGGTTTGATTTGATTTGATTCAGTTCTTGAACCAGACCAAATCAAACCATAAATACTCCTAATGATTGGTATGCCAAGCTAACTTGACCATTCCTATATGTGCAAATCTAGACCAAATCAATCATAAACGCATGTAGTAATGTAATCTCTTCATCTTTAAATTTTATTAGGTCTATTGTAAATTTTTTATATTTATATTCAAATAAAAGATTAAATATTTTTTAATTTCAGGTTCCTTTAACAAATAAAATTAACATCATCTCATCGCATTTCAGTAAGTTATTTTTCCATATCTAAACTATTCTTAATATTTAGACATATTAATATTCATTCGTATATTTTATTTCTTTTGCGTTCTTCTCTTCGAAATTATGACACTGCAAGGGAATGTTGTTTCCTTAGATAACTCTTCTGTGGATATAATCGATCTTAATTAATCACCTTTAAAATCATATTCTTTACATGAAGTTCTTATCGCTATAATGACAATTGAATTTTTTTTTTTTTTTAGAATGGGAATAATTTACTAATAACTTTACTTTTTATATTTTAGGAGAATTCAAATTTTAGTCCTTGCATGGCAAGAATGAGCAAAACTAGCTCAAATGATACATGAAATCTTACAAGTAATATAATATAAATATTTTTTTCCTTTGCAAATAAATGAATTATCTATCAATCTTTAACTTATTATAAAAACTTATTTGCATGTAAAGGTTCAATGTAGTAACCAAGATTTGGGTATCCAAAACAATGGGAAAATGCCTAGAAATCAACTTGTAAGCTAGATTGAAATTTTACATTTTGGTTCTTTTTTTGGTACATTATGATATTTCTTGTCAAGACTATATTATTCAAAGACTTAGTTATATTGTTATTTGCTATTTTTTGAGCAATAGAATGGGAATAATGTACTTATTTTAATATCATTTTCTATTATAGAGTCTGGTTGTATTATAATGAAACAATCATGTTATTATCTCACTGACTAAATTATATTTAGTCTTTATAAATGTACGAAGTCTGATTAGAGTAGCCATGTATGTATTGGCTGAGTGATGCGTCACACGTAACTTTAAAGAAGTGAAGTGAGATTATCACTTGAAGGAATGATTTGGTGAGAACAAGGTAGGAAAGAGAAATAGGTAATCTCAGTGTCTCAAATGCACAAGTGAAAAATAAGGTAGCTTTAGGAGACTTCAGGCGTTTACCTTGTAACTTGAGCAAATGAGATTGGTTCTTTACCTGAATTACTTATTTGATTTTAAAGAGCAGAGGTTTTGTAGAGCAATCTTGTTTCTTTATTCTTTCTAAGAGTTCCAAACGAGGAGAAAATGTTGAGTATTTATAAGCTCTTAGGCAAAATAACATCTGTTTGATCATTTAAGTGATTAACGGATAAGATGAAGCCTGCTCAATTCATAGTTATTTAGAATGAGCTAGTTAATGGGCCTAAGGCTAGTAGCCTTCCTTAGTGCATAAGCCTGCTTGAGAAAGATTCGATGCAAATGGACCAATCTAACAATCCTCATTCTGAGCCCACCAAGTCAAATCTCTTTGAATTATCCCAATTTATAAATCGAACTCTTTAGGCTTTATCATTTAGCCCAATAAGTCAAGCCTAAATAAATAATGGGCTTAACTCAATAACTAATATAATAATTTTCAGCCCTCTACATTTTGCCACCTAACCAAAAGTCCCTTAGATACATTCAAGGAGGTTTTGGGCATTTTTAAAAGTTGTTTCTTTAATTGCTATGTAGATGTAATGAATGTTGAATTTGCTTGATTACTTTTAATATCTACGGAATTGATGCTTCTTTTGAATCACTGACAAGTTGAGCATGATATGCTAGTATTTATTTTGCTGCTATGGAATACATATTTCGGCATGCTTTTGTATTGCACTAATGATTTATTGCTCCCATAACATTGATTCGCATCCATCACATAGAATTAACATAGCTGGCTCCTTTCAGTATTTCTTCCTCATTTTATGAACATTGATAGAAAAATAAAACCATTGGAGCATTCATAGGAATCTAGACCTTTTGTGACATCTCATTCGATCCTACTATATGCACACACACATACATGTGTATGTATGTGTGTCTCATTCATATTAATAAACGGGATAGTGTTGTTGTGAAGTGGAGTGGAGCTCCGGAGCGTTGTAAAACAAAACGATAGCATTTACCCTCTTGCAAAGATTACAAGAGTCATGTTGCACAACGTAGAGATAACGTTGGGGTGCAAAGGCAACGCCCTTATGGTAAGGTACGGTATGGTACAGTATTTTTTTTTTAAGTTAAAGGTGCACATACACGGAATGAAATTATAAGCAGTAGCTATGTCATTGTTGGAGTGCTCCTCCTTTGCCAATTACCTACTGCCTAAATCTTCACTTATCACTAAACATATCCTCTTGTATTATCCTTCCTCCTTGCTAGTTGCAAACCGATATCAAATCTTTTTTTTTTTTTTAACTCCAATTTTCGAATCTTTTCTTATCAATTAAGTATTCTAATTTCTTGAATCCTTATCCCTTCATACTATTGCTTCATGGTATTACCCATATCTTTTCTCCATATAATCCAATCTAAAATAGGAAGTTGGCATACTAATCTACCATATTTCCTTGGACATATCATGCTCTCCTCATATTTTACCACTAATTAACTCGTATCTTTTTTTCGTCAACAAACATTATGTAAATAAATTCACATCTAATAAATCTTCACCTAAATCTTTAATCCTTATTCCCTTTCTATCTATATCTCTTGGCTATAAATATACACACTTATTGTTGACTTCATGCTTTCCATGACAACAATAGCTTGAGCAATAAGTGTTCACTTCTTCTCTCTCGGTGATCTATTCCTTTACCTTCCTTCTTCTTCTTGTTCCATTATTAGTTTTTAATTTTCACCTCTCTTCTTGTACTTTATAGATGACATTTGTCAACAAATCGACATGAGAATGATGTGCATCTAGGCTTTAACGGTAACAAACATCACATTCTTGATTGCAAGTCTTTTCATTGAGTGGCTAGGAGATTAAAGATTCAAACTTTTCTCTGTTTCCTTTCTCTTTTACTTGTTGATTTCTTTTTCTTATAGTTAATAAAAGGAGCTAAGGCCTGCCAACAATTCGAACAAGACCTACAAGAGGCTATATCTTGAATTATCTTTATGAACAATTGTTTTTTCTAGTATGTTCAACAATTGTGAGTATCTCTCTTTTTTTTTTTCTTTCTTTCATCCTTGAACCTGTTCTTGGCATAACTTCCTTCATATGCTATTTATTTGATTACTTTTGAACCTTCAATTATATATATATATTCATGTTTCTGAATTCACTTTTCATTCGAAGTTCACTCGCTCAACATAATCCCTTCTTGTGAAGTAGCACACTTTCAAAAAAAAAAAAAAAAATTCAAACGCTTGGATTCTTGCAAAGTCGAAACCTAACAATCATTCCTCCAGTATTTCATCTTAAGATCAAGTAAGGGGAATTAACTAAACAACCAATAAAGCTTTTACCAATGAATATAATACTGTCCCATAATGTTGCGAAATCATGGTCTCATACCCATAATACTCAAAACTTAATATATGTTTTTCAAGATTGATGGAAAGACGTCATCTCACTCCAACCTTGCTTTTGTAGAAGTTTTAGATCCCTAATTCTTCTCTTAATTTCCTCATTCAAGTTCGTGCCCTCTAGCTTACTTCAACAATGAACATGCTTTCCCATACAAATCGATCCTCCACCCAAATAGTAGATGTTGAATTATATTTGTGTATACTCTTTTTTTCTTAAATATATATATTTATATTCCTATGCTCACATAGCATAAGTGTCAAAATCTTTATAGATCACTAAAATCTTTCTTTCAATGATTTTTCTAGAAAATATATATATATATATATATATATATATATAGAGAGAGAGAGAGAGAGAGAGAGAGAGTATTGCTTATTTATAATTGTTGTAGATAGATGAAATGGCTCTAATGAGGCTAAATAATGAGCCTTCCTTTATCATCGAAACAACTTGTTAAGTATTGATTTCTTGACTTGGAGAATATATTGATTTTGTGTTCTTGCAGGAAAAGAGATGAAGACTAATCCAAGTTGAAGCATAGAAGTAGCAAAAATAAAGGACTCATTAGTGCATCAAGATCAATATCCACCATTCATCCTGTGTCCTTGAGATAAGTGATTAGACGAGACTATCTCTAAAGATACATTTTGGGACAAAGTCAAGCGCCGAGAAACCTGTGCAACACCTCGCACTAATGGTGGCTTCTAATTTATTAAGTGCGAGCCTTGTGTTGATTCTAGAGATACCATTAGGGGAGATTCAATGTTGCGCTTTAGAAATGAGAGAAGAGAGCTACCTCTCTTTAATACCCAATTCTCATTCATGAAGGAGCTACCGTTTGGATAGGATGATTAGGTAGCATACATTATTAAGAAGTTGGAATACATGACTTTACTGAAGAAGGCTAAAGTCCTTCATGCTATTGCCACTTTTACTCAGTTGTGGTTCCCACAAATGAGTGGAATGGAAGTATAGCGGGCAATCATCTCACATTGGAGTATTCAGACCCACATGTTTATCACTTTATGGGAGGAGATAACTCCAATATTAAAAGATGTAGCTGTACTATTGAATCTTTATAGCTTTAGATGAGCTGACCTTACTACCACGACAACCTCTCATAAAAAGCACAGCTTTCAAACATCCTTAACAGGTATTTTGCAAGTTACCCGCACTAAGCCCAAGTCGCGGGAAGGAGTAAGTACCTTCATGTCCTCTTTTTTTTTTTTTTAAATCAAGTATTGTAGTTGTGTCTTCTACTCATATGTTGTCTTTCCCGTCTCTACAGTTATGAGCTTTCTGCTTTCATTGTATTCTAGCTTTCCCTGTTCATATTCCCATAGGGATTAAGGAAGGTGTTAGTCCACGACTTTTCCTCTTGGCCATATGTATTGCCCAAGGTGAGCGATTTGTTCTAGGTTCCTTCTACTTAAGTTCACTTTAATGGCGGTTAGACATATATCACCATGCTTCTATACGTTTGAAAGGTTGATATGTGATCATTTCACATGTAGACCTAATATTCCTTTAACTTTTCTTTTGTTAGTGATTTTGAAGACTTATTTCTCCTCCAGCTGCACAAGACTAACCCTGCCTTGCTCTTCCTAGAGCGTGGGCTTAGATTGAGGGATCGATTGATCAGTCACTCCTACAACTCATTGACATTAAGGGTGAATTCACATTTCACCCTTATGTCAAGCAAATTGCAGGATATGAAGACGGTAATAGGCTTTATCCTCCTGGCTTAGAAGGTGAGGTTACCTTGTTGTAAAATCAAGAAAATATCCTTTGATTCTCAAGACAAGTTCCTCTTATGGTGTATTCTAAGGAGCTTGCCTTCCCTTCTTGACAATAAAAACTCAATTGGCTGCTTTTTAAAGCAAAGAGTCATGGTGTACTCTCCTCATCGGGTTGCGTATCAACTTGGTTTTGATCAATTAGTGTCTTGCCTGATCATTGCAACTGGGAGTTTTGAATCTTGCTGTTAATTACTAAGTTCAAACGACTTTAGGAAGATTCACCCTAGAAAACGACAATTATTCTTTCCTTCTACTGGTTACTCTGGGGTCGCTTCCCCTATATGGTTGACGCATTGGACAAATTGCCTAGATGCATTCCATACTTATGCCTTTATGTCAGTAGGTGATATGCTTCATGTACCTACTATGTATTGTTACAAATTCTTTTTTAAATTCCCCAAGGCCCAAGTCTTAGGGTATTAGAGATGCACAAGGAGCTATCACTAAACCATCATAATGTCTTAGTGGGATAACAAGTGATGTGAACCGTGACCAAGAATAGATAAGGCCAGTCGCTAGATGGGTCTAAACTTACATAAAGCTCAAAAGAGTTAATAGGGAAAGACGTGAAAGGATAAATGCAAATGTAAAAGTAAGCAATAACCTACAAATAACTCTAGAGGATATGACGCACCAATGGAACTTCTGAAGACTCATAGCACAATTCGATATGATGTACGAATCGGTTCGGTGAGGTTACTCGCCACCTAACTTTGCTCAAGAGTTAGGATAAGAGTGATGTCGAAAGTAAACGAGCAGTATTTACATAAGGAAGAAAATACTCAAGTGTATTAAGGATAATCTGATTCTTTTTTACAACTACAAGTACAGGGGTATTTCTACCCATAAGTTAGGGCAACTTGCCTAAAAAGGAGAAGATAAAAAGAGTATTTCCTAAGGAAGTAATATACAAGATATAAAAGGGTAAAAATGAATATGTAAGGAAAATAATAATTGGTGTAATGGATTCTACGCATGATTTTATACACATGGCGATGCTATATTGATGATGCCGTTGGAAGATGTGGACAAAAAGGTACGGACAGCTTGTTGTGCGAACAAGGGTGGCCTAGTTAGTTCGGACTTTTTCTCTTGGCATCTCAGCAAGGGTACGACCAAGTAAGTAATTAACCAGGCATGTGTAAGAATGAAGATGGGCCGCTATCTCAACCTTCTACTTCTCGATACATAGCATGCGAGAAATAGGCAATCGTTCAACTTGGTAAGCAGAATGGGTCGAGAAAGAGATACTTAGCCTCCATACGAGTAAGCTAGAATAGGAGGATTCATCTTACCAGTCCTTCTAGTCTTCAAGCTCAACTGTGGGTCAATGGTTCAGCAGCATAATTCTCATCATTCCCTTTAGGTTGTTTTGGATTCAAGATCAAATCCGAATTGTCTTCGTTCAACTCTCCGTCAAGGGGATATGGACTAAGGTTAGCAACGTTGAAGGTGTTAGAAACCTCATAGTCCTCAGGCAACTCCAATCTGTGGGCATTATCATCGATCTTCTGGAGGATTTTGAATGGTCCTTCATCTTTGATAGACAATTTGTTCCTCCTCTTACTCGAAAACTGTTCCTTGCTGGGGTGCAGCCATACCAAGTCTCCTAACTAGAATTGTTTAACCGTTCTACCCTTGGTCTTTTCTCGCATTCTTCTAGTAACTTGGTCAATGTGCCAAGTGACTTTGTCATAGATGTGCTGAAGGGATTGTGCTCCAGGCCTCGTGTCAGGGTTCTCTTGTACGGGTACGGGTATAAGGGTGCGATCAAGGGGAAACTCAGGATTGAAACCATAAACAACCTCAAAGGGGGTCTGCTTGGGGGTGTCATGCACCGTTCGATTGTAAGCAAACTCGATCACTAGTAAGCAAAATGTCCCAATCGGCTAGGTTCTTGTCCACTACAGCTTAGAGTAGTGATCTCAAAGTGCGATTAAACACCTCCATTTAATTGTTAGTTTAAGGATGATAGGAAGTACTGAATAGTGGTTTCATCCCTATCCGACGCCACAAGAGGACTCAAGCTATGGGACTCCTGACCTGTGTAAGCCCTACAACCAGCCACTCAAGGTTCCGATCGGTTGAAAGATCCCATCGAGCCTAAATTATAAAGTAAATCTAGAAATATTAGTAAAAATGATCCCATAAGTTCGAATTTAAGAAAATAAGCAATAAAATAAAAAAAATATAAAATTTCCAAATTTTAAGTATATAACTCGTTATTTATCAAAAATGTGTAAAATACATTCCGATAATTAACGAATCACTAGAAATAAATTACATGTATACTAAAAATTATAGAATGACCTAAATAATATTTAGGAATATTTATTTGTACTATATATAAATTTACATGTAGGTAGAAATACGCGTAATTACTTAAAATATATTAAATGTGCTAAAATAATACTAAATATTTGAAGAAAATTCATAATTAATTAAGGAAAAATAAAGAAAAATCAGAAAAAATAAGGAATGATCTAGATTTAGGTCGTGGAAGCTAGGGAAAATAAGAAAAAAATTAGCCAATTAAATTAGAACAACACAAAAGGCAAATTGGAAGAAGATAAGATAATTTTCTAATCAAATTAATGCATAATAATTTCCCTAAAGCTCTATAAATACTCCATATTTTTTAGAAGCTCATTTGATCAGTTTGAAACACTAGAAAATTAAAGAGAGGTGAAATTGGGAGGAAATTAGAGTTTTAAAAAAAATTAGCAAAAATCTATGTAGTTAGGGCTTTTGAGGAGAACCTAAACCCGATAAGTAGCTGGGAGTAGACGGTCACCACCACCACCACTACATAGTGGTGGTAGTGCCTAGGTGGTCTGACACGCCCATGGCTACTGACAGTGGCCGAAGCCACACAAACCGGTGAGTTCGATTTCCAACCTGATTTTGTGTAATTTTATAAAAATAGTAAATATTCTTAGAAAATTATGAATTTTGTTATTCTGGAATATTTTAGTATGTAATTTTTAGGAAAAATATTATTTTGATGAAAATATGTCCCATGATATATAGTCCTTAAAAAATCATGCAAAACCAAGCATGTTTCGGTTTAGTAATAATTGACCTTAGGAGTGTAGTTTTAAGCAAAAAATTTTTGTGTATACTACTTAGATGATATAGAATAGTGCTATGAAGCCTGTTTTCAAAAATTAATTTTTGAAATTTTTAGGCCTTAAAATGAGGCATAAAATGGGTAATTTAGGGTTAATTAAGTAATTAAATAGTTAATTACTGATTTAGTAAATAATTATATGTTTTATGATATTGAAATCTGATAAAGTATGATACTTATAGCATTTAGGGTGTTAGATGTAATTATTAGGCTAATTATGTAGTAAATAAGTCATAGGGAAAAATAGTAAATTTTAAGTTAATTTTGTAAATTAGGGTAATTAGGTGTAAAATCTGATTTACGATGAATTTAGACATTATGAAATGATAATTAATATTGGGAGATGGTAATTAGAGTGATAGAAATATTAGATGTGTATTATGTGCATTATAAGTGATAGTACATAATATGCAATTATTAGAAATATAATAAATAGAAGATATTAGGATAAAAATTGATATTATATAAATAACAGGGATATATAATAAATTTGATAAAAAAACTTAAATTTATGTAATTATATAAAAAATGTAAAAAATTTCTTACATTAAGAGTAAATTCGGTACATTAATAAGGATTTAAGTGTACCGAGTGGAATAAAATACTGACTAGGGGTAATTATGGTATTTAGGATATTTGGAAGTAATGTGATTAATTTCACATTATGAGTTGAAATGAGTTTCTAGGTTCGGGTATAAAACAGTACTTAAAAATTGAATTAGAACCTAATCTAGAAATCAATGCGGAAACTAAACCCGAACCTAACCCAAAACCCAGAATAATTGTAAAAGACTTAAGACCTAGATAATTAGGTATATTAAACCCTAAATAAAATATAACAATAAGCGTTATAGGATAAAACCAACATATAATAGTTATATGAAAAACTGAAACCATGTTTGTATTATAGGGATGATCGGCGATGGCCTAAGCGAGTGGGACCACGAGTAAATGAGTGAGGAGTCAAGGTAAGTTGGGATTAATACGTTGCTGTATTTTGAAGACTTGAGATTATACTTGCTTGTGCTTGTTAGATAGTTGGTTGTATGTATGTGCTTAATTATAAGTGATGTCATGATTCTGTTTATTATTCTGGCTTGTATTGTATGAAGTAATCGATCACCCTAAACTAAACTTAACAAAGATATGACTTGTAAACATAAATTGAACCTGCATAGCAACCCATTAGGGGAAACCTAGGATTTTCTCCAACCAAATATTGACCTCTTCGAAAGGGATAGCGCTAAATAGCATTGGATAGCATAATAGGTCCCTTCTTCATCCTTAGTCGAACTAAGTGACAGGTGATGAGGTCATGGCAAGGGTGAAGTCAATGGTTCGAACGTAGTCGTAAGAGGAGCAGTGTCTTCATTGCACAAGCTTGGGTTTGGTCGTGAGCTGTTGCATTAATGCCAACTCCTTAACTCGGATTAGAGCGGGCACAATTTCTCTAATCTTATGACGGGCCGGACAATATCATGCGATGGCATTTGCTTGAACATGCATTGCACCAAATGATTTGGTTGATAACCTTGTTTATGTTTGTAGTATAGTTTTAAGTCCTCCATCTTAAGTTACTGAGTTGTGGTTGCTCACATTCTTATAGACGTTGTTGCAGGTGTTGGCTAAGAAGTGGTTTACAACTACTTTGAAGCTAGTAACTGTTGGATCCTGGCGAGTGAGGGAAAACATTTGAAGAACAGACATATTTTAAGGTTTAAGCTCTTATCTTAGAATTTTTCATTTCCGAATAGTGTATTAACTAGGAAATAGATTACGGTGAAGCGTTGTAAACGTTAAATGTAATAAATGAATTCTAGTGTATATATATATATATTTTTTTTTCTCACTTTCTTAAGTAAATGATTTATTTAAATTACAAACTGTTTACTTCAAAGCAAGTTAGTCGTGGACGCCTTGTGTAGATTAAGTTTAGGATAGTGGTTGTAAGGCTAATGTCTATCTTAGAATGGTTTACACGGTAAGGCTCTTACGACTTTGCCACTTCGGGGCGTGACGACCTGCAGCCGAGCTCAAGGACTAGAAGGACTTGCACGACGAATTCTTATGTTCCAACTAACCCCTGCCAAGGCCGAGTACCTCCTTGTTAAGTGACTTCTCATGCCGTGCTGTATGACTGCTCATTATTGTGTGGTATGCTGAGTTGACGATTACTCTCTATTGTCGAGTTGACTAATTACTCGACCCCTTCCTTACTTAGAAGCTAAGAGAGAGAAACCAGACTGACTAGGCTATCCCTACTCGTACAAACTCATCTATCCATACTTTTTGTCTACATCTCCTAACGACCCCACCAATGCCATCTCACCATGTGTACAGTACTACGTGTACAGTATCACATGTAGAATCTATAACACCAATGATTATTTTCCTTATATATTCATTTTTGCCCCTTGTAACAATATACATTGCCCCTTTAGAAAATGTCCTTTTTTTCTTTTCCCCTTTGGGCAAGTTGCCTTAGTTTATGGGTATAAAAACCCCTGTACTTATAGTTGTAAGATTATTAGATTACCTTTAATACACTTGAGTACTTTCTTCCTTTCATAAATACTGTTTGTTTACTTTCGACATCACTCTTATCCTTTCCTTTAGGTAAGGTTAGGTGGCGAATAACCTTATTGGACCAATTCGTGTATCATGTCGAATTGTGCTGTAAGTCCTTGGAAGTTCCTTTGGTACGTCATATCCTTTGGAGCTGTTCGTAAGTTTTTGCTTACTGTTTTATTCGTCATTTTACCCCTTTTTGTAACTTTCCCTATTAACCATTTTCGAGCTTTCTACAAGCTTAGACCCATCCAATGACTAGCCTTGTCTGTTTTTGGTAATGGTTCGTATCATCTTGATATTAGAGTGGAGGTTTTATGTGAGCTGTAGTTAGTTCTTCCTAAATTCTATTATACTCTGTTTTATGTGTGCGAAACAAAGCAAGTTACTGTATTCATTTAATTGCTGTGTTGTTAGTTGTTCACTCTCTGAAGTGTTTGTTTGAATTTGAATCTAGGAGGAAAAATGACAAATCTAAGTATGAATGTTAATACTGGTGATGACAGTAGAGTTGTCCACCATGAACAACAATCTTAGGGAACTCTCAAAAGTACTGACAAGAGACTTGATGAGATAGCTAATCTCTTGGTAAATCTGACCCGAGCTGTTCATGCCCTATCTTGTCGACCCACTAAGGCCGTGTAAAACACTCCATAAGCTACTTAACCTGTTAGAGGTCAGAACCCAACTTGACCAATTCGAAGTGGAGGAGCTGGCGGATGAGTGAGGCAAAGGATAGACTTGATAGAGCTAGATGAAGAGGAAGAAAAGTATTTTGCAGAGGAGCATGTATGAGTCCCTAGAGCATTCGATCATGTGAAGCTTTGGATTCCGAGTTTCAATGGATTTGGGAATGCTGACAAGTATCTAGAATGGGAAGAAAATGTGAAACGTATATTTGATTGCTATCAATATAAGGATCATGAGAAAGTGAGGACTATTGCTGTTGAATTCTCCAGATATGCCGCCATGTAGTGGAAGAATTTTCAGGCCATGAGAAGAAGAGAAGGGTATTAAGAGATTAACACCTAGCCTAAGATGAAGAGAGTGCTCAGAAACCGATTCGTGCCGAAAACTTATCTCCAAGATGTATTCACTCGGCTTTAAGAGCCAAGACAAGGAGGCCGGATTGTTGATGAATACATTCAAGAATTCCAAATGGTTATGATAAGATACGAAGGGGAGGAACCACCTACCTGAATAGTCTTAAGGTTTGTCATTGGGTTGAGAGAAGATATCCGAGACATTGTGGAGCTCTAATAATTTGACACAATGGATGAAGCTGTTAGAATTGCCTAATGAGTAAAGAAGTAGAGGAGAAGTCGAGTAATGACTAGAATGCCATCTAACTGACTCATACAGGCAAGTCATCGGACTTTACCGAATATTAAGCCGAGCAGAAGGGTTGATGTCCGAGCTAAGCAGAAAAGTTGACTTGAAGTTATAGCGCCGACCCGAACGTATGAGAAGGGGCAAGGGTCTAGCAAGAAGACCAACCAGATCAAGTGCTTCAAGTGTTAAGGGTTCGAACATATGGTTGCTTAGTACCCGAACCGAAGGATGATGGTCATCAAGGGAGACATCCCGAAGTTAGACGTAAAAAGTATAGATGAGGAACCTGAAGAGGAGATTCCTGCTATGAATGAGAATGCCGAGAAATAGTTGATTGAGGAAGACGTATATGCTGAGGACTTAAACTAGCTACTCATGGTTGTCCGATACACTATGAGTGTAGAACCCTTACAAGAAGAAGAGCAACGAGAGAACTTATTTCATATCACCTGTAAGGTAAATGATCAAACGTACACCCTTATCGTGGATAGTGGGAGCTGCACCAATATGGCGTTAACCGACTTCGTTTCAAAACTAAGGTTGCTAACTGTTGTACACTCGAAGCCGTACAAGTTGCACTGGTTGAGTGAGAAGGAAGCCTTACAAGTCACTCATCAAATATTACTGCTGATTACTATCGGCAATTACTCCAACCAGATTCTTTGCGACGTACTATCCATGTGCACATCCTACGTGTTGTTAGGAAGACCGTGGTTGTTTGATAGGAGAGTCATCCATGACGATTATAGGAATACCTATATGCTTTAGAAGGATGATCAGAAGATCATGTTAAATCCGATGCTGTCGAGAGAAGTTCATAAGTTACAGACAAAACTTGGTCGCGGATCGAAAAAAGCTTTGGTGATGAGTAGAGCCGAGCTCTGAGAGGCCATTAATACCAATGAGCTGACCCTCCTATTGGATATGAAGCACCAATAGAACTTTCGAGAATTCACGGCATAATTCGATACGACATACGAAACTGTTTGGTGAGGTTGCTCGTTACCTAGCCTTGCTCAAAGGTTTGGATAAAAGTGATGCCGAGAGTAAACGAGCAATGTTTACACAAGGAAGAAAATACTCAAGTGTATTAAGAATAATTTGATTCTTTTTTACAGCTACAAGTATAGGAGTATTTATACCTATAAGTTAGGCAACTTACCCAAAAGGGAAAAGATAAAAAGGGCATTTCCTAAGGAAGTGATGTATAAGATACAAAAGGATAAAAATGAATATATGAGGAAAATAATCATTGGTCCAACAGATTCTACACATGATTCTATACACATGGCGATGCTGTATTGGTGATGCCGTTATAAGATGTGGGTAAAAAGGTACGGATAGCTTGCTTGTCCGAGTAGGGGTAGCCTAATCAGTTTGGACTCTTTGTCTTGACATCTCGGCAAGGGTGCGGCCGAGTAAGTAATTGGCCAAGCATGTGTGAGAATGAAGATGGGTTGCTATCACGCCTCGAAGCGGCAGAGTCGTAACAACTTCGCCGTATAAACCATCCTAAGACAGAAGTTAGCCTTACAACTGCTATCTTAGACCTGATCTACATAAGGCATCCACAACTAACCCGCTTTGAAGTAAACAGTTTGTAATTTAAATAGATCATTTACCTAAGAAAGTGAGGAAATATGTATATACATTATGTAGTTAAAGTTTACAATATTTCTCTATAATATATTTCCTAGTTATTACATTATTCAGAAATGAAAAATAATTCTAAAATAAAAACTTAGACCTTAAAATTATGTTTTTATTCTTCAATGTTTTTCCTCACTCCCCAAGATCCAATAGTTGCTAGCTTCAGAGTAGTTGTTTGCCGCTTCTTAGCCAGCACCTGCACGACGTCTATAGGGATGTGAACAACCACAACTCAGTAAGTTAGGATGGAGGACTTAAAACTATACCAAAAACACAACAAGGTTTTTAATCAACTTATTAAGTGCAATGCATGTGCAAGCAAATGCCATCGCACGACGTTGTCCGGCTCGTTGTGAGATTAAAGAAATTGCGCCCGCTCTAATCTGGGTTGAGGAGTTGCCATTAATGCAACAGCTCACGATCAAACCCAAGCTTGTGCAATGGAGACCTCGCTCCTCCCGCGACTACCTTCGAACCACTGACTTCACCCTCGCCGTGACCTCCTCTCCTATCACTTAGTTCGACTGAGGATGAAGAAGGGACCATTATGCAATCCTGCGCTATCCCTTTCGAAGGGGTCAGTATTTGGCCGAAGAGTCTAAGTTCCCCTAATAGGTTGCATGCATGTCCAATTATGATTACTGTTCATATATTTGATTAAGTCCAGTTTAGGGTGATTGATCATTTCATACAAATCATACAATACATGTCAGAGCAATAAACAGAATCATAGCATCACCCATAATTAAGCATATGCACACATTCAACTATCTAGCAAGTACAAACAAGCATAATCTTAAGCCTCCAAAATACAGTATCTTAGTAATCCCAACTTACCTCGACTCTTCGCTCACTCACTCGAGGTTCGACTTGCTCAGGCCATCGCCGATCATCCCTATAACACAAACGTGGTTTCAATTTTTCATATAATTATTATAGGTTCATTTTATCCTATAACACTTATTGTTATGTTTTGTTTAGGGTTTAATATGCCTAATTATCTAGGTCTTAAGTCTTTTATAATTATTCTAGGTTTGGGGTTAGGTTCGGGTTCGGGTTCGGTTTCCTCATCGATTTCTAAATTAGGTTCTAGTTCGATTTCTAAGTAATGTTTTATACTTTAACCCTAGAAATTCGTTTCAACTCATAATGTGAAATTAATCACATTACTTCTCAATCTCCTAAATACCATCATTACCCCTAGTCAGTATTTATTTTACCCGGTACACTTAAATCCATATTAGTGTACCGAATTCACTCTTAATGTGAGAAATTTTTATATTTTTCATATAATTACATAAATTCAAGTCTTCTATCGGTTTTATTATATATCCCTATTATTTATATAATATCAATTTTCATCATAATATTTTCTATTTATTATATTTCCAATAATTACATATTATGTGTTATTACCTATTATGTATATAATACACTTCTAATATTTCTATCACTCTAATTATCATCTCTAAACATCAATTATCATTTCAAAATGTCTAAATTCATCCTAAATCAGATTTTGCACCTAATTATCCTTATTTACAAAATTAACTTAAAATGTACTATTTTTCCATATTACTTATTTACTTCATAATTAACCTAATAATTACATCTAACACCCTAAATGCTACAAGTATCGTACTCCATCGGATTTCAACATCCTAAAAATTTTTGAAAACGGGCCTTCATAGCACCATTCTATATCATCTAAGTAGTCTACACAAAAATTTTGGGTTCAAAACTACACTTCTAAGGTCATTTATTTCTAAACCGTAACATACTCGGTTTTGCATGATTTCTTAAGGACCCTATGTCACGAGACATATTTTCATCAAAATAATATTTTTCCTAAAAACTACATACAAAAATATTCTAGAATAACAAAATTCATAATTTTATAATAATATTTACTATTTTTACAAAATTACACAAGAATCGGGCTGGAAATCGGACTCACCGATCTGGGTAGCTCCGACCACCACCGACCGCTGTGGCCTTGTCGGCCGGCCTGGACGCTGCCACCACCGTGTAGTGGTGGTGGCCGTCCACTCCCAACTGCTCATCTGGTGTGGGTTCCCTTTGAAGGCCTTAATTGCACAGTTTTTCCTAATTTTTTTCTAACTCGAATTTTTCTCTCAATTTTCGCCTCTCTCTAATTTTTTTTTTATTTCTAACTGTCCAAATGAGCTTCTAAATTTTTCTTGTTATTTATAGAGCTTTAGTGTAATTATTGTGTATTAAATTGGACAAGACAATTGCCTTATCCCTTAATTTTTAGCTTTTGTATTGTCTTAATTTAATTGGCCAATTTTTTTTCTTATTTTTCCCAGCTGCTACGACCCAATTTTGGATCATTCCTTATTTTTTCTGATTTTTCCTTAATTAATTATGAATTTTCTTTAATTATTTAGTATTATTTTAGTACATTTCGCATATTTTAAGTAATTACGCGTATTTCTACCTACATGTAAATTCGTATATAGTACAAATAAATATTCCTAAATATTATTTAGGTCATTTTATTATTTTTAGTATACATATAATTTATCTCTAGCGATTCGTTAATTATCGGAATGCATTTTATGTATTTTCGATAAATAACGAATTATATATTTAAAATTTGAAATTTTTATAGTCTTTTATTTTATTGCTTATTTTCTTAAATTCAAACTTACGAGATCATTTTTACTAATATTTCTATCTTTACTTTATAATTTAAGTTCGATCGAGTCTTTCAACCGATCGAAACCTCAAATGACTAGTTGTGGAGATTACAGCTGCTGTCTTGGCCTTTCGCTTCTCGGTACACAGCATACGAGAAATAGGCAATCATTTGGCTTGGCAAGCAAAATAGGTTGGTAAGGAGATACTTGGCCTTTGTACGAGTCGGCTGGAACAAGAGGATTCGCCTTGCTAATCCCTCTAGTCTTCGGGCTCGGTTGTGAGTTAGTGATCCGATAGCTTGATCCCCATCAACAAGGGTGAAACCTTCTTTGAAGTTTGAGAGCAGCCACCCCTCACCTCCACTAGTAGATTTGAGATAAGCTAAGCGAGCATTTATTTAGGAGGTAACCTTTTCAGATGCATCATGTTATTATTATTATTATTTTTTTTTATGTAATTTTTCTCCTTTTGCATTTATTCCTCTGAATTTATTTCTTTGTTCTTGAAGATCGAGATAGGCTTTATTATTGTGATCAATAAGGACAATGCTGCTAACTTGAGCTCTAGGGTTCATCTAGACAATTGTGCTACACCAATAGTAGCTTCAGATAAGGACAATGATGATGAGGAATTAGTAAATTATAATGAATCTCTAGCCTAATATGAGGATGATATGATGATAGTGGAACCAAAAAGTTGAATGATTCCCCCAAAGCATAGGACATTACTTCGTTAGTTAATGAGGCAGGTGATGGTGATACTTATACAAATGCGTTGCTATGTTTAAGGACTTATGGAGGTGAACTATATGCAACATCTGCTAATGTCTCTCCACCCTTAGTTGCTAACTTGTCTTGTAGAGACATGGTGGCAACTCCAGAAGCCATCCTGGAGGAGATAGTATCCTTTCATGGATTTGATGTTCCTTTTCATCTACTAAAGCCAATGGAGAGACTTTATGCTATGGACCAAGATTTTTGGAGTAAGTCTCCCATGTTGGGGATCGAGTTAGCCAATACCATGGTGAAAACATTAGGGGAAGCTGCATCACTACTTGAGAAGTCTTAGAGGTCTCTATCAGATGATAAGTTACAACAACTGATTAGCTGTGTTAAAGGGGGCCATCTTTTAAAATTTAATGTTGGTAGCTTAGAGCCCATTACTACTAATGCTAAGAGATTATTAAGTCATCGTGCTACTATGAGAAGCAAAGGTGAGTTAGTGGTGAGGGTTTAAGCTTTTTAAGGTGCTATTGAGGAGATAAACTGTGAAGTAAAAAATTTATCAGGCGATACAGACTTTGAGTCTATAGTAGGTATAGATTGCCACCTTTAGCGGAGTTTTAGCTATATTCATTTGTTTTGTTGACATTCATTCTTCCCTTTCTTTCGGTATTTGAGTTATTTTCACCACTTTATAATAAAACTTACCAATTCAATGAAGTTTGATTACTTTCCTTCTGTCCTTTTATTCTTTATTTATTGCAATGGCTTGGTTGTATCAAATAACAAGGCTTCTTAGCTTGGAGGTGGCCTATGCCACTGAAACTTGTGGGGTCATTGTACTCTTTAGGAGGTAGTGTCTTACTTAACAGCAACAATGTAAAAGAAATGCCATGATAGTAAGATTTGCTTTTTATGGCTTGTGAAGCCTAGGGCATAGCGTTGTACATTAGAGGGAGGCTCTCACTTGCTAGCAACAATAAGTTGAGCACATAAGATAAAATAGTCGACTGCACTTAAGTAAAGATAGTAATGTATGCCAAGCATATTAACGTTGGTGGTTAAGAGGGTATTTCCCAATACTTAACCTAGTATCGTTTTCTCTTTACTTATTTATTTATTAGCCTTATGTGCTAAGGAGACGTATCTCTAACTTTGTAGTAATGAGGAGACAAGAATAGAATACATAATTAAAATTGTGCGCTAAGGAGATAAATCTCTAATTTTGCTGTAGCAACAATAAGGCAAAAGAAAGTAAAGGAACACAAAGAAATAGAGTAATGGAAGTTGAATGTTTCATTCATGTGAATTGCAAATACATTGTTGGATTTACAAATGAAACTTCTTAATGTATTGAAAGTTAACGGGAGGGTTATTGCATCAATTTTTAGATTAAGGATTGTACAATAGTCGCTGTCATGGACCTCATGAATTATAAAAGGGCCTTCCCACTTCGATGTAAACTTTAGTGCTGGAATACCTCACTACACATGCTTTGCTATACTAAGTACAACGTTACCTTGCTAAAAAGATCTTTTCTCGACTAGGCGATCATAAGCAACAATAAGTCGTTTATGTTAATTAGTAAGGTTGCGCTTGATAGTGTCTTGCCTTTTTTTTAAGGCTTCAAGATCCAGCATACATAAGCTGTTCAGTTCTAATTCAATGTTGAGAGCCAAGGGTATAGAAGTAATTAAGATTTCAATAAGCATTATTGCCTCAAACCCATATACTAAAGAGAAAGGTGTTGCTTAAGTAGGACCTTGCTTGGAAGTTCTATAAGCCCATAGTACTAATGGCAATTTGTTATTCCACTTTTTGTGATTTTCATGAACTATTCAACTGAGCACCTTCAAGAGAGCTTATTTGTTGGCTCTGTTTGGTCGTTTACCTCTGAATAATATCGTATGGATTCCACACGATCAATATTGTAAGAAGCCAACAGCTATCATACATATGAGTTGATGAAGGGGATGTTATTATCTGAAAGGACATGCTTTGGGATTCTAAAGCGGCAAATAATATGTTCCTTCATGAAATTTGCTACGGTAGGTCCTATTACATTCTTAAGGGGGATCTCCTCAACCCAATTGATGAAACTTTCAATCCCAATAAGGATCCATATGCACCCTTTAAATGGTAGGTATATTGGACCAATTAAGTTAAATGCCCTTGTATGAAGTAGCCATGAAGTAGTCAAGCTATGCAATGTAACCGCGGGAGCATGAATTGCATCACCATGTTGTTGGCATGCAACACACTTCCTAGCAAAATTGAATGCATCATTTTCAATGGTAGACCAGTAGTATCCCACATCAAGCAGGTGGTAGTACAACTTCCTTGTCCCTTAATGTTCTCCACTATCTCTAGAGTGTGCTTTAAACAATATAGTTTCTGTTTCAGGAGGTGCTATACATTGGAGAGACTTTCTCATGAATGATACCCTGTACAACTCGCCCTCATGTATAAGATAATTTTTTTCTTTATGCTTCACTAATTGGGCATCTGTGCTGTTCGTAGGCAAAACATTATTTTTTAAGTAATAAATGTAAGGGCACCTCCAATCGCCTACACTTACTACAAAGTTGCATTCTCTTTGGTCAAGAAGTTCAGCAAACTTTAGGCAACTCATTTATAGTTGGGATGCATCTTTAAACATTGTTGGTTAGTAATACCCTACACGCTGAATGCAGTGATACAAAAGTGGCCCTTCTTCTCTACACTAGATCTTGTGGTATTTATCTAACTTCAAACGAGCTTATTTTACCCAAATATATCGAGATAGGACACCTTCTAGTCCCTTAAAATACAAGATGCCATTAATACAAGTGAAGCTCTTGAAGATTGTCATAGAAGCTGCATTTGGATGCATTAACTATGCCTTGCTGGGACTATGCCAGTTGTCTTGCGCCTCTTCATCCTCTTCCACTAATTGTAGAGCTATGTAGAGTTGGAGTTCTTAATAACTTGGACGTTCAAATTATTCAGTGTAGTTTAAATGGGAACTTTGGAAGCTAATGCTGCTAGGGCACCTGCATAGCAGTTAGTAAATCATTTGGCATGCTCATACCTTACAAATTTAAACTTGCTAACCAAAGATTGCACTGTAGACCTATAAGGTGCTAATGCTAGTTCTTTGAGAGCAAATTCACCATTCACTTGCTTGATAATCAAGTTTGAGTCACTGCAAATGCACAAGTTAGATGCTTTGGCATTTTCAGCAGAAATGAGACTAAGTAGGAGAACTTCATACTCAGTCTCATTATTGGTACATAAGAACTCTAGCTTCAAAGTTAAAGGTATCTCTTGACCTTTTAGAGATGTTAAGATCACCCCAACTCCTTATCCAGTATTACTACAGGAGCCATTAAATTGCACTTGCTACTCTCCATTTGGTTCTACTGCCATAGAGTCTTCATGAAACTTTGTAAGGATTGTATCTACAATAGGAGCTCTTTGTGTTACAAGAAACTACGCCAAAGAGTCTGCCAGAGCTTGAGACTTAATAGTTGTAGGTGGCACGACCATGATGTTAAATTTTGATAGGAAGAGCAACCATTTTGCAATCCTTCCTAAAAGAGCTGGTCGTGACAACAAGTATTTTAATGAATCTGAATGAGTGACAAGATTAACCTTATGAGCCAGAAAATAGTGGCACAACTTTTGCAAGGCGAATACTACCATGAGGTATGACAGAAGCCTCTTGTGTCACAAGAAACTAAGCTAATAAGTTTGCTAAAGCCTGAGACTTAATAGCCTTAGGTGGTACGACTGTGATGTCAAATTCTGATAGGAGGAGCAACCATTTTGTAGTCCTTCATAAAAAAGCTAGTCATGATAACAAGTATTTTAATGAATTTGAATAAGTGACAAGATTAACCCTATAAGCCAGAAAATAGCAGTGCAACTTTTGTATGACAAATACTAGCGCGAGGCATTGCTTTTTCCAAGCTGAGTATCTCACTTTGCTTCCTTGGAGTGGCCTACTCAAGTAGTAGACTAGTGGTTCATCACTGTAAAACCCACGATTAGCTATTGGAGGTTCGGTTCGTAGAATTTAAGGCGACCGAATAAATTGTCCAATCTGGCCTAAATTTTACGATAAAGGTAGGATTATTAGTAAAAGTGTTCTCGTAAGTTTAAATTTAAGAAAATAAGTAATAAAATTATAGAGTATTATAATATCAAATTTTAAGTAAATTACTCGTTATTTATCGGAAATACGTAAATTGAATTTCAATAATTAACGAGTCGCTAAAGATAAATTGTATGCATACTAAAAATCATAAAATAACTTAAATAATATTTAGGAATATTTATTTGTACTATATATGAATTTACATGTACTTAAAAATATGCGTAATTACTTAAAATATCAGAAATATGCTAAAATAATGTTAATTAATTAAAGAAAATGCATGAATAATTAAAGAAAAATTAGGAAAAATATGGAAATTTCTAGAAAGGAGTCATGGAAATCTGGAATTGGAGAAACAAAATCAACCAATTAAAATTGACCAAATAGAAAGTGGAAAAATGGATAAGATAAGGAAATTGTCTAATCAATTTGATGCATTATAATTCCCCTAGAGCTCTATAAATACCTAAAAAATTCTAAAAGCTCATTTGGATAGTTTATGAAGTGATAAAATTGGATAGGGTTGAAATAAGAGAGAATTAGGCCTTTTCAAGAAAAATTACAAAAATTTATACAATTAGGGCCTTAAAGGAGATCCCCAACCAGAAGACCACCTTAGAGTGGACGACCACCACCACCATATGGTGGTGGCAATGCCCAGATCAGCCAACAAGGCCTTGGTGGCCGGTGATGGCCGTAGCAGCCAACACCAGTAAGTTCCAATTTCCTCCCGATTTTTCTTATATTGTTAAAAATATTTGGAAAATTATGAATTTTATTATTTTGAGGTTTTTAAGTATGTAGATTTAGGAAAAAAAATTATTTTGATGAATTTATGTCTAGAAATATACTGTCTTTAAAAAATCTCATAAATCCGAGCTTTGTTCAGTTTAAAAATAAATGACCTTAAGAGTATAGTTTTGAGCCCAAAATTTTTGTGTAGATTATTTATGAGTTATAGAATAGTTCTATGAAGGCCTTTTTAAAAAATTGAATTTCAAAATTTTTATGCCTTAAAATAATGTATAAAATGAGTAATTTTGGTCTAATTAAGTAACTAAAAGGATAATTATTGATTTATGGCATAATTGTATGTTTTAGGATGTTGAAATTTGATGAAGTATGGTATTTGTAGCATTTAGGGTGTTAGATGTAATCATTAAGGTATTGGTTCGTTTTTCATCCTTAGTCGAATTAAGTGATAGGTAAGGAGGTCGTAGTAAGGGTAAAGTCAATGGTTCGAATGTAGTCACGGGAAAAGTGATGTCTCCATTGCACAAGCTTGAGTTTAGTCGTGAACTGTTGCATTAACGAAAATTCCTCAACCCGGATTAGAGTGGATGCAATTTCTCTAATCTCACAACGGGCCAAACAACATCGTGCAATAACATTTGCTTGAGCATGCATTACACCTAATAATTTGGTTAATAATCTTGTTTGTGTTTACTGTATAGTTTTAAGTCTCTGTCCCAACTTACTAAGCTGTGGTTACTTATATCCCTGTAGACTTTATTGTAAGTATGAGCTAGGAAGCGGATTACATTTACCTTGAAGCTAGCAACTACAAGAGCCTAGGGAGTGAGGATATAAACTAAAGATCAGATATACTCTCAAGTATAGATTATTCTTTAAAGCTTTTAGTATTAATTTACGAATTACTTAAGTAGATTAGGATTAAGTTTCTAAATCTTGTAAAGATACTCTAGTTATTTCAATATAAGTATGTATTTTGTTTAAGATTATAAGTAAATAATATGTTTAATTTATGAGCTGTTTACATTAAAGTAAGTTAGTCGTGGATGCCTTATGTAAATTAGGTCTAAGATAGCGACTATATGGTCAATTTCTATCTTAGAATGATTTGCACGGCAGGACTATTATGATTCTGCCCTTTCGAAGTGTGACAATCACCATCTAATTCTTGAGCTAGTAAAGCCTTAATAGATTTATCAGTGGCTATTAAATGAAGAATCATTGGCAACCCTTTAATCAGCATTACCATCATTTCTGGGGAGGTAGGTATCTCTTTGATCTTTTATATGGCTTCCTTATGAGGTTGCCCCCATTCAAATAGGGTTCCCCTTTTTATGAGATGTTGTAGTGGATGAGAAATTTTTAGTGTAAGGATGAATCACCTAATATAGAAGACTTTGCTCATGAAAGTCTTTAATTCCCTTGAACTAGTAGGTAAGGGCATGGAACATGTAGCATGCACCTTTGTTGGATCTATATCAATTCCTTTTCTATGAACAATGAATATAAGGAATTTACCAAAAGCTACCCTGAAGACACATTTCAAGGGATTCATAGGCAATTTATATAGACGACATCATTCAAAGACCCTCTGTAGATAAGTCAAGCAATTAGGCACCCGTTTTGAATTAACAACTATGTCATCAACATAGTCTTCTATGAAGTCATGCATCATGTTATGAAATATGGCAATCATTGCCCTCTAGTAGGTAGCTCCTACATTCTTAAGTCCAAATGGTATGACTGTATAGTGGAAGTTTCCCACTAATGTTCTGAAAGCAGTGCATTCAGCATCTCCGAGAGCCATCTTTATTGGTCATGACTAAAGCCATTCATAAATGAGAATAATTTATGTCCAGCTATGGCATCCACTAATGTGTTAATATTTGGCAATATGAAATCATCCTTTAGGCAAGCCTTGTTAAGATCATGGAAGTCCACACAATCATGTATCTGTCCATTCTTCTTTCTAACTAGCACAATATCGGTTAATTAGGTAGGATGTTCAATTGGCTTAATGAAGCTAACATGAAACAACTTTTCAATCTCTTCTTTTTTTTGTACCTTAATTTCAGGACGAAAGATTTACTGTCCCTACTTTATTGGCCTAACCCTAGGTACGATGTTCAATCTATGAACTATTAGACTAGGGTCCAATCCTGGCATTTTTTCATATGTCCAAGCAAATGCATCTGTGTATTCCTTCAACAAATTTACTAAGTGGATCTTAATTTCTTGCAATAGATTCTTGCTAATGAAGATAGGTCGTAGAGACTCCCCTAGTATTTATCGCTTCGCATGGACAACTTTATTTGATCCATTACCATTAACAATAGTGTCTCCATCTTCATATTCTTCACCATCATCCATGAATCTTTTCCAGTATCGGTACTTCTTCCACAAAGTTCAGTCATTTCATCAATCGGGATTTTTTTTCTTTTTTTCTTTTAGGAAGAAGAAACAACAACAAATAAGCACATTTATGAAAACCCAACCAGAGAAGAATAGGAAGATGCCATACTTAAAATGACAAAGCATGGATAAGAAGGCCTGTGCAATGACAAATGTGAATAGGAAGTTGGAAGCACACGGTTATACACTGTTAAGGGAAGGCTTTGCTGGGAATCAAACCATCCAAGAGGTCTCTATAAATATGCAAAGGCGGAGACAAAGGTTCATACCACTAGGATTAATTGCTATCACGACTTGAGAGATAAACATTCATGCACCAGCCTCCAATAAGTGGTCCACAACGACCATAACCCACTAGATAGATAGACACAAGTTGAGATAACATATATTGATAGCCTCCTATGATGACAGCTGAATAAAATAAAGAGCATCATCATCACCTAACCCTACAGTTTTGAAAATCACAGGAGCATAAAACATGATGCTGGCGCCATGTTGAGAATATGAGGTTATGATCATGCAACCACTTCCTCCCAACTAGAATATGGTAGGATATGGACGCATCGATCATGTAAAAACGCATGGATCCTTGTACGGGTCTAATTGTAAAGTTCACATTAACATACCATATTGTGTATGTAGTTATTTCAATAAAGCTATTTACTGCAATATATTGCTTCACTAAGCATTGGTTGTGTCACGCCCCAAAGCGGCAGAGTTGTAACAGCCCCACCGTGTAAACCATCCTAAGATAGAAGTTGGCCTTACAACCACTATCTTAGACCTGATTTACACAAGGTGTCCACAACTAACCCGCTTTGAAGTAAACAGTTTATAATTTAAATAAATCATTTACTTATAAAAGTGAAGAATTATATATATGCTATAATTCAGTTATTGCAATTAAAGTTTACAATATTTCTCTGTAATATATTTCCTAGTTATTACATCATTCGGAAATGAAAAATAATTCTAAAATAAAAACTTAGACCTTAAAAATATATATTTGTCCTTCAAAGGTTTTTCCTCACTCCCCAGGATCCAGCAGTTGCTAGCTTCAGAGTAGTTGTTTGTCGCTTCTTAGCCAGCACCTGCACGACGTCTATAGGGATGTGAGTAACCACAGCTCAGTAAGTTAGGATGGAGGACTTAAAACTATACCATAAACACAACAAGGTTTTCGATCAACTTATTAAGTGTAATGCATGTTCAAGCAAATGCCATCGTACGACGTTGTCCGGCCCGTCGTGAGATTAGAGAAATTGCGCCTGCTCTAATCCGGGTTGAAGAGTTGCCGTTAATGCAACAGCTCACAACCAAACCCAAGCTTATGTAATGCAAACCTTGCTCCTCCCGCGACTACCTTCAAACCACTGACTTCACTCTCGCCACGACTTCCTCTCCTATCACTTAGTTTGACTGAGGATGAAGAAGGGACCATTTTGCAATCCTGCGCTATCCCTTTCGAAGGGGTCGATATTTGGCTAGAGAGTCCTAAGTTCCCCTAACGGGTTGCCATGCATGTCCGATTATGATTACTGGTCGTATATTTGATTAAGTCCAGTTTAGGGTGATCAATCATTTCATACAAATCATACAATACATACCAAAGCAACAAACAGAATTATAGATCACATAATCAAATACATGCACACATTCAACTATCTAGCAAGCACAAACAAGTATAATCTTAAGCCTCCAAAATACGGCATCGTATTAATCCCAACTTACCTCGACTCCTCGCTTACTCATTCGAGGTCCGACTTGCTCAGGCCATCGCCGATCATCTCTATAACACAAACGTGGTTTCAGTTTTTCATATAACTATTATAGATTCAGTTTATCCTATGACGCTTATTTTTATGTTTTGTTTAGGGTTTAATATGCCTAATTATCTAGGTCTTAAGTCTTTTATAATTATTCTAGGTTTGGGGTTAGGTTCGGGTTCGGTTTCTGCATCGATTTCTAAATTAGGTTCTAGTTCGATTTCTAAGTAGTGTTTTATACTCTAACTCTACAAATTCGTTTCAACTCATAATGTGAAATTAATCACATTACTTCTCGATCTCCTAAATACCATCATTATCCCTAGTCAGAATTTATTTTACCCGATACACTTAAATCCGTATTAATGTACCGAATTCACTCCTAATGTGAGAAATTTTTACATTTTTTCATATAATTACATAAATTCAAGTTTCCTATCAGATTTATTGTACATTTTTATTATTATCAAAATATCAATTTTTATTATAATATTTTCTATTTATTATATTTCCAATAATTACATATTATGTATTATTATCTATTATGTATATAATACACTTCTAATATTTCTATTACTCTAATTACCATCTCTAAACATCAATTATCATTTCAAAATGTCTAAATTCATCCTAAATCAAATTTTACTCTAAATTTCCCTAATTTATAAAATTAACTATTTTTCCCTATTACTCATTTACTACATAATTAACCTAATAATTACATCTAACACCCTAAATGCTACAAGTATCATACTCCATCAGATTTCCACATCCTAAAACATATACTTATTCACTAAATCAGTAATTAACCCTAAATTACCCATTTTATGCCTCATTTTAGGGCCTAAAAATTATCTAAAAATTTCGAAAATTAATTTTTGAAAACAGGCTTCATAGCACTGTTTTATATCATCTAAGTAATCTACACAAAAATTTTGGGCTCGAAACTACACTCTTAAGGTCATTTATTTCTAAACCGAAACATGCTCGATTTTGCATGATTTCTTAAGGACCCTATATCACGAGACATATTTTCATCAAAATAATATTTTTCCTACAAACTACATACAAAAATATTCCAGAATAACAAAATTCATAATTTTATAATAATATTTACTATTTTTACAAAATTATACAAGAATCAAGCTAGAAATCGAACTCACCGATCTGGGTGGCTTCGGCCATCGCCGGCCGCCGTAGCCTTGTCGACCGGCCTGGGCGCTACCACCACCACCACTACCTGGTGGTGGTGGTGGTGGCCGTTGGTGGTGGTAGCGGCCGTCCACTCCCAGCTGCTCGTCTGGTGTAGGTTTTCTTTAAAGGCCCTAATTGCACAGTTTTTCCTAATTTTTTTCTAACCCAAATTTTTCTCTCAATTTTCATCTCTCTCTATTTTTCTCACTTTCCAAACTGCCCAAATGAGGTCTGTGATTTTTCTTACTATTTATAGAGTTTTAGGGAATTTATTGTACATTAAATTGGATAAGACAATTGCCTTATCCCTTAATTTTTAGCTTTTGTGTTATCTTAATTTAATTGGCCGAATTTTTTCTTATTTTTTCTTGCTGCCACAACCTAATTGTGGATCCTTCCTTATTTTTCTTGATTTTTCTTGATTTTTCCTTAATTAATTATGAATTTTCTTTAAGTATTTAGTATTATTTTAGCACATTTTGCGTATTTTAAGTAATTACCCGTATTTATACTTACATATAAATTCATATATAGTACAAATAAATATTCTTAAATATTATTTAGGTCATTCTATTATTTTTAATATACATATAATTTATCTCTAGCGATTCATTAATTATCGAAATGCATTTTACGCATTTTTGATAAATAACGAATTATATATTTAAAATTTAAAATTTTTATAGTATTTTATTTTATTGCTTATATTCTTAAATTCAAACTTATGAGATCATTTTTACTAATATTTCTTGCTTTACCTTATAATTTAGGTTTGATTGGATTTTTCAACCGATCGAAACCTTGAGTGACTGGTTGTGGGGCTTACAGGTTGTTTATCCTTGTGACCTTGAATATAGACATTGGCATAATGTTTATCGAAGAGCTATTGTCTATAGATGTCCTCTTAATGGGATCCCTTTTGAGCATACTCTCTATATAAAGAGGACAGTTGTGATTAAGGTTCTTCATACACATGTCTATGTTAGTAAAGAGTATTGGATTATGCGCGTTGGCAATCCTTCGTATTGGTTGTGTTGCACTGCACTCTCCATATTGTTTCTTAGAAATCTGGATAAGTGCAGTCGTTGCGGTAAGCCATGTGTCTTTATCAAATCCTAGTAAATTGAAGAACTTTCTAAAGTTGGAGCTTTTCATTAAGGTAATGGCTACTCATAGATATCCGCCTTGGTTAGTTTCTATTACTGCTTCCTTCTCTTCATGTACCTCAGCTTGTGATACGTCTCCTTCTTCTTGTCTTGAATCATAACTAATAGCATTCACAGTACCCTGTTGGATGTTGTGCGTCAGGAGTAGATTGCTACATAAATCATTATTCTCTATGACAAGTTCCCCATTACGGACCTTGTCATTAAATATCTTCTTCAGTGTCCAGCACTTTTTAGTTAGATGACCCATAGTCTTGTGATATCTACAAAACTTAGGGTGATTCTTCTCATTTGTAGTTGGCAAATGCTTTACCCTTGGTAGCTTTATGTTCCCATCCCATAACCACTGGTTAAGTACAACGTGTACCTTGCCCATCGGGCATAAGAGTGAGATAATTGATGTAGAGCCTCGTGAACTATTGTTCCTTGGCTTCTTATTTTCTTTAGAAATTTTTCCTCAGGCTGAGCTAACAGATGGTGCTTATTTCTTAAATCTCCTACCTTATATTTGTTGTCGCATAATGGAATTGTCGGTTCTTCTCACAATTTCGATGAGTGTGGAGAAAGAACATAAATTAAGGTTTTCTAAGTGGATAACATACCTAGTGAACATCCCCTGAATACAAATCTTCACAAATTCCTTTTCATCACACATATTTTGGATGTCTAGGATACACTCTTTGAAGCACATTATGTAATCCATAAAATCTTCCTTTAGATTTTGTCGTATTCTTCACATATCCATAATTGTGACTCATTCTTGAGTAGAGAAAAATTTCTTTAGGAAGAGCTTATACATAGTTCCCTATGAATCAATCGATCTCGATGGGAGATTAACATGCTAGGTATATGGCTTCTCTATCAATAATTTAGTGAATTCTCTAAGCTTAAAGTCATTATCAAGCCTATAAGGCCTTAGGGATTCAATAAATTTCAGTATGTGTTCCTTTATACTTCCCTTTTTGCTATTGAATAGCATGGATTTAGAACTTACATAGTCTTTAAGATATGGCTTTGCTGCGATGTGTTGGTGATATGGGAGTTCCAGCTTTGGTACTCACATAGACAACTTAACTCGTATCTCTCTTATATAAATGTCCAAGTCTTCCTTTGTTATAAGAAAGTTTTTGGAGTAAAAGTTATGGATGCAGGTGGCGGAGCAGGAGCAAGATTAGGATAAGAAGTAGATCTTCTCAAGATTGGGATGGTTAGATTAGATGAAGAAGTAGGTACCTGTGAAGATGAAGAGCCGCTTAAATGGTCTTTTATATTCTTCAGTGCAGGAGTTGGTTGTCGTGCAAGTTCTGGAGGGGGTTTTCATCACCTCCTCCTTGATGAACATCCTCTTCAATAGTTGGAGGATTAATTAGTTAAGTTGAGGTGGTAACCAGTTGTGTAACAATCATAGGATTTGGCAAAGCCATATCTTGTTGCACAGCAACAATAGCAGCTATCCTTGTAAAGATGGGTTGAAATATAGCTATGAACTTATTTAAAGCCCTCGTGGCTTCTTGCATTATCCACATTGTCTGTATGGGATCTAGAGAAGCCTGAATTACCGAATGTTCTTGGCTAATATTCTTAAGAGGTGAGAATGGATTCTGCTCAATAAGCTCAATATTAGTGTTGAGCTCTTGGAATGTGGTATTAGACATACCAATTGTTTTCTTCCTAGAAGGTATCATGTCTTTGCAATCATTCTTCCTTAGTAGAGTCACTAAAATATAGATGTAAGGGATCTGATTAGAGTAGTCACGTACGTATTGCGTGAGTGATGTGCTACACATGACTTTAAAGAAATGAAGTGAGAGTGTCACCTAAAGGGATGATTAGGTGAGAGCAAAGTAAGGAGGAGTAATAGGCAATCACAATGTCTCAAATGTACAAGTGATAGATAAGGCAGCCTTAGGGGACTTTAAGCGTTCACCATGTAGCTTGAGTAAATGAGATCAGTTATTTATATGAATTGCTTGTTTGATCTTAAAGAGTAGAGATTTTACAAAGCAATCTTGTTTCTTTATTTTCTTTAAGAGTTCCAAATGAGAAGAAAATGTTGGATATTTATAGGCTCTTAGATAAGATAGCATTCATCCAATCATTTAGGTGATCAACGAATAAGATGAAACTTGCTCAATTCATACTTATCTAGAGTGAGCTAGTTAATGGGCCCAAGGCTAGCAGTCTTCTTTTGTACATGAGTCTACCTAAGAAAGATTGGATACAGATGAACCAGTTCAACAATCTTTATTTCGATCTATGGACTAAACTCCTTAAGCCCTATCACCTAGCGTAAAGAGTTAAGCTTAAATAAACAATAGCTTTATTTAATAACTAATATAACAATTTTCGACTCTTTACAGTCTTAATGACATAATATCACACATTGGTGCCCTTAAACTTTGTAGGTAATAGAGACGTTAATAGATAACATCTCAAATCAAATGAATGAAAATATAATCTATATAATTCATAAAGACATAAATGGCACATGTAAAATATATATATATATATATAATAATAATTTTATTCAATAATTCTTGTATGTTCATATGAAATAAGAACTCGATTAAAATTATAATTCTAAAAATAAAGCCAAAACAAAATTGAAAAAAAAATGAACCAAATTTTACCTATCTATTTTTTTTTTTTTTTTTATAAAAAATGAAAGGAATTGATAAACCTGAAACGATGTATTACACCCCCGAATTAGATTTGGTTTTACAGCTTCTCCCCGTAATAGATTTCTTGAATGCTTCACACTAGAAAGTACTTGATGGAACCAAGAAGAAGAGTAGTATAGCATCACAAGGCACTTAGGTCATGATGGAATTACACCATCAAAGAGCAAAAGATGCATTATACCAATTTCCAAGGTAATAATTTTTATTCATCAAATGCCTATTGTCTTTTCATTGTCTAAAAATGAGAGATATTTATATAAATAACAATTATGAGTCTACGACCTTAACAATCTAATAGGCTTCTAAAAAAAAAAAAGATAAAAAAGAAAGAAGACTTGCTATTCTAAAATATAATACCAAATCTAATCAAATAAAAGTAGTAATAAACTTGCTTCTACTACCGTGTATGTTTTCATGTTTTAATTTAATTTTAGGGGTGTCGTCTACTATTTCATTTTCTTAAATGCTATGTGGGACTTAGTTTTTACACTTGCCTTTTTTTCCAATTCCTTTTTTCTTTTCCCTTTCCCTTTTGTGTTGGAAGGTTGTTACTGGTAACCACCTTGACCAAAGAGAAAATATCCATATTTTGGACTCAGAACCCACCTCTCTTATTTTATATCCCTCTTGAAGGAGAAAAAAAGCTAAAACCACCAACCTCATTAAGGGAGAAATCACCTATTTAATTATGTTTGTATTTGGTTCATTAAAACATAAAAACGTTGAAAAAAAGAATAATAATTCCTTTATTGTTATATCATGTAAACCAAATAAGAGAGTAACCATTTTATAAGTAATAAAGATAGAATAATAATTATATTTCAATAAACCAAACACAATACTAGAATCGTAAATAAGGTGATGGTCATCAAAGAGGTCATATATATTGAAGTTTCTTTCATTGTGTGGATCTTTATGCTTGTATTTGCCATTAAGACATCATTTAAGAGATGCTGTCCTCAAGTTATTGTCAGACATAGACTTCTGGATCCTCCAGGATTCCAAGTTGATAAGATCAAGAAGAGAAGAATTCAAAGTGAGAATGATTTTCTTTTTCTTTTTTTATTTTTATTTTGAAAAGATAAATAGGAGTATCTTTACTTTACTCATATGATACACACATATTAACAGTATATAATGTTACGTCTATTATATTTATAAGAAAAAAAAAATTTAGAAAGAAAAGCAAATGCAGAGTGGTCCGGGTAGCCTTCAAGATAGATAGCAGGATGGATGAAATTGAATTTTCCTTTTTTAAATTATAATATATTAGTAGTAGGAAGAAAAGGAAGGAAAAAAAAAATATATATACAAAAGAGAGGAAAGGCAAAGGCAGAATGGCATGGGAAGCCTCCAAGGAAACTCACTCGTGCTTTGACGTAAGAGATAGAGGGGAGTCCACCAGGTCCTAGAACTAGAATAAGTTGAATAGTGATGGCCAAAGTTGATTGGAAAAGGTCGCCGGGGTTGGGGCTATTCCCATTCCTATTCCTACTCCAAGAATATCAATAACCGTACCCATGCCCATAGGACCCAGACGGGAATTAACATTACTTTCCCAATACCTAAAATTAAGAAATTTATTGAATTCAGAGATTACATCAACTTTTGAAGAGCGACCCTCACCAGAAATCACACTATAATTTTAAAAATTCATTGAAAGCAAACAAAATTTATCTTGAGGAAGAGCTCAATTTAACTATAAAACTCATCACCACGTGCATTAAATTTTAGTTCATATAAAGTTATATATTGGTTTTTAGAATTTTATTTTATATCGATATCAGCTCAAGGATTCATACTCTAAACCTCAGCATTCAACGATATGCCATCATTCGGTGCAATTAGCTGGAACTGAGTAGTGACTGTATAATGATGTCCTTTATAGAGTTCTTTTATATCTATATTAAAATTCAATCATGTTTTAACATTTCAACTTAATTGATTATATATATATATATATATATATGATTAATTTAATTGCATGTTGTTCACTATCTATCTATCTATCTATCTATATATGATTAATTTAATTGCATGTTGTTCACTATCTATCTATCTATCTATATATATATATATATATATATATATTATATGCATATATTTTTTTTACCAACTATCATATCAAAATTATTGAGAGAGAAGATAATTGAGCTTAATTTTATATAGTAGATGATTTTTCTGTGTGTAATTTCCTTCTATTACATCTATAATATCAAAACTATAGGTGTTCTAGTGTCTTATATGTAATAAAAAATATATCCCTTATTTTATAAATAATTTCCATATAATTTATCAATCATTTAATATAATAAAAGCAATTTTCATCTATCCAATATACTAACTAAAATAATTTTCCATTCCCATTTTTTTTCTCTAATCTATCCACAATATATGGAAAGAACAGCCTCTTACAAAACTTCTAATACCAAATAGTTTTCCGGGGTTTAAAATACTAAACTTATCAAGTTAGTGAGCTTAATCGAGATGAGATAATTTTTAATTTGTTTTTATTTTTCTAAATATAAGTTAGTTTTAGGTTGTTTTGGAAAAACTTGTAAAAAATTCAAGTTTAATCGAATTTATTAAGTCAAACTTATCAAATATATTTTTAAGCCAAGTTCCAAATTAAAAATTAGAGTTCAATCAAACTTAAACTCAGCTTGAGTTTCAAGTTTTTAAGTTGATCTCAAACTCGAACTTGATATAATACTAATTCAACTCGATTTGATTACATGCCTAACTATAACGAAAAAAGAAAGAAGAAAAAACATGATACACTTTTAGGGAGAAATCATATATACAATTTACATTGCCTTTAGTTTACCAAAATGGAAATAAGGTTGAAAAGGAAAAATAATTTCTTTGATTCTATTTTTTTTAATGATGGGATATATTTGGAACAAAAAATTACTCACTTTATAGAAATAGCAATCCTTAAATGATGAGAAGGAATAGAAATTTTCTATTCATTTTATATTATATAGAATATATACTATGCACGTTATAATTATTTAGGGAGTAACTACTTAACAAGGAATAAAGATGGAACGATGGAAACCTATCACAGCATTAAGCGTGAGGGAATAATGACAGTTTGATGCCTCATTGCTGTGTGATATTTTATACATGTACTTGTCATTTAGACATTATTACTAGTTATTATTGTTTTGTTGTTGTAGATGTAAGGATCCGATTGGAGCTGTCACGTGTGTGTTGCGTAAGTAACACGCTATATGTGGCTTCAAAGAAGTGAAACAAAACTGTTACCTAAAGGAATGATTAGGTAAGAATAAGATAAAGAGGAGGAACGGGTAATCTCAATGTCTCAAATATAAAAATGACAGACAAAACAATCTTAAAGAACCTCAAACATTCACCTTATAGCTTGATCGAATAAGATCAGTTCTTTACCTGAACGCTATTTGATCTTAAAGAGTAGAGTTTTTATAAAGAAATATCATTTCTCTAATCTCTCTCCAAGAGTTTTTTAAATGAGGAGAAAAATGCAAAGTATTATAAGCTCTTAGGCATGATAGCATCCATTCGATCATCTAGGTGACCAACGGATGAGATGAAATCTACTCAATTTAATGGTTATCCAGAATAAGTTAACTAATGAATGGGCCTAAGGTCAGTAGCCTTTTTTAATGCATGAGCTTACCTAAAAAAGATTGGAGACAAACGGACCGATCTAGCGATCCTTGTTCTTAACCCACTAAGCTAAATTTCTCTTGATCATCTCAAATATAGACTGAACTCTTTAGGCCCTATCACTTAGCCCAATAAGTCGAGCTTAAATAAATAATGAGCTTAACCCAATAATTAATATAATAATATTCAACCCTCTACAATTTGCCTCCTAACCAAAAGTCCTTTAGACATATTCAAGGAGGTTTTAGGCATTTTTAGAAGTTGTTTATTCAGACATACTGAATGTTGACTTTACTTGCTTAATTACTTTCAATATCCACAGAATTGACGCTTCTTTTGGATCATTGACAAGCCGAGCATGATATAATAGTATTTATTTTGCTGCAATGGAACACATATTTCAATATGTTTTTGTATCATACTATTGACTTATTGCTCTCATGATATTTATTCGCCAAATAATATGTGGTGTCTTCTCTCAATATTTCTTTCTCGTTTTACGATTATGAGAAAAAAATAAAGCCATCAAAGCATTAAAAAAAAATATTGAAACTTCAACATCCGACCATCTGGCCATGTTATATATCTCATTCATACCAATAAACAGAATAGTTCTATCGTGAAGTAGAATAGAGTTCCAGCACAAAAGTATTATATATATATATATATATATATATATTCATCTTTTAAGTGGTATAAATTCCATAACGCTGGCATTGTACATATTGATAACTTCAAATAATTGCCATATATTGTTATCTTCAAATAATTGCAAATCCCGTATTCTCATATGATTTGTGCAAACTGCCTTTAACTAACTCCGAATCTCATCTATTGGCTAAAGCCGCAAATCAGCTCTATAATTTTAGAATATAAATCCAAGATTCCCTTCAAGATATAGCGGCATCCTGTTATAGCAAGTCCATCCAGTTTTATTAGAAACCAAGATGATATCTCTTTATTGACTTTATTTAATTTTGGGACCAATATCTATTTTTTATATTTTCCAGCTAATACCCTTTTTTTTTTTTTTTCCGACAGTTGATATTAACCATGGAAGAATATATCGCATTCAGCCATTATCTTTCATAGTTCATCATCATAAATTGCTCTTCATTCTTTTTTTTTTTTTTTCAAATTTCTAATAAATCTGAACTTTTACTTTCCTGTACCTCTTATGCAGCTGGATCCTTTTATCAGGCATGAGTATCTTTCCTTGAGATTTATTCTTATCACAAGTCACCATCAAGACTTCTTTATAAATAATGAGGCTGTAGATTGAATCATTACCCAATCATCTCCAAAGTCAAGATATTCTATCTATTTTTCTGTAATCTATTTATTTATTTTCTTCCATTCATTCTTCTTGGTGCAGAGCTGATCCTTGACTTGCCTTTATAGGCAGGTAGTACTTAACGAGTCACTTCCTGCATCTTTGATTGTTAAGTAATAGGGAGTCATCCAAGATAGTATCTTTAATTTTGTAAGATATAATCCTTATGCTATTTGTTTCTCTTTTTAAATCTTTCTCATTGGTTCAAATTTCAACTCTTTTCCCTATCTACATATTTTTTTTTTTCAACTACAATCTTGTATCTCTACGTAAAAGATGACCTGTAATGCTTCTAACTTCAAATCGAGCCAAATCTTTCTCCTGTTGAATTTTTTTTTTTTTTGGCTCATTGGGAAATCTCTTGATCACTTGCAAGTTTCTATTAAACTCGTAGTAGACAATAATGGTGCCAGTAGAATCCTTGGGATTAAGGATTCTTGCTTACGTTCCTTTTTCTTTTTCCTTAACGGCTCAATTACAACAAGAAGAAAAAAGAATATCTTCAATCAGCAAACCCTTCCCAACTTGTTCTCTATGTCCTCTAATCTTATAATTTCCAAATCTCAACGTCTTAACATGTTGATATAATTATATTCTTTTAGCTATATATATGAGCTAGCAATGTTCAACTCTTTTGTATTCCAAGTTTACGTCGAACTCCGATGGTTGAATAACGAGTTCAGGCGAGAGAGTCTTTAAGAGTATCTAATTGTGAAAATGAAAAACTTATTAATACATCAAGATAAATATCTACCTCTCATCCCATATTCACGGGACTATCTCTAAAGACACATTTTGAGACAAAATCAAGCGCCAGGAAACCTGTGCAATACCTTGCACTAATAGTGGTCTTCAATTTATGAAGCACAAGCCTCGTGCTGATTTTATTAGGGGAGATTCAATGTTGCGCTTTAGAAACGAGATAAAAGAGTTACCTCTCTCTAATACCCAATTCATAGTCCTGAAGGAGCCACCTTCTAGATGGGATGATTGGATACCATACATTGCAAAGAAACCGAAAGACATGACTTTACTGAAGAAGGCTAAAGTCCTCCATACTATTGTCACTTCTACTTGGTTGCAGTTCCTGTAAATGAGTGGAATGAAAGTATGGTGGGCAATCATCTTGCATTAGAGTATTCAGATTCATACATTTATCACTTTGTGGGGGGAGATAACTCCAACATTAGAAGACGTAGCTGTACTATTGAATCTATGCAGCTTCAGATGAGCTGACCTTACTACGACAACATCCTCTCATAAAGAGCACAGTTTTCAAACATCACTAATGGGTGCTTTGCAAGCTATTTGTATTAAGAAGAAGAAGCCATGTTTTGCTTCTTAGCTCGCATATTTCTTTGAGGAGCGAAGGAAAGATAAGCCTCAGGTTCCAAGCCTAAGTTACTGGAAAGAGTCAGTACTTTCATATCCTCTTTTTTCCTTTTCCTTTCTTTTTTTTTTTTTTCCTAATGTTGTAGTTGTATCTTTTACTCATATGTTCTCTTTCCTATCTTTATAGGTATGAACTTTTCGCTTTCATTGTGTTCTGGCTTTCCCTATTTGTATTCCCCAAAGGGCCTAAGGAAGGGATTAGTCTACGACTCTTCCTCTTGGCCGTACGCATTACCCAAGATGAGAGATTCGCTCAGGTCCCTTCTACTTGAGTTCACTTTACCAACACTTAGACTTGTATCACCATGCTTCCATATGTTTGAAAGGTTGATATGTGATCATTTCATATGTAGACTTGATGTTTCTTCAACTTTTCTTTTACGAACAGTTTCAAAGACATTTTTCTCCCTCTGCTGTATAAAACCAACCCGACCTTACTCTTTCTAAAGCGCAAGCCTAAGTTAAGGAATCGATTGATCAGTTGCTCCTACAGCTCATTGACATTGAGGTTAAATTCACATTCAACCCCTATGTCAAGCAAATTACAAGATATAAAGACAGTAATGGACTTTATCCTCTTAGCTCGGATAGTAAGGTTACCTTGGCAGAAAATTGAGAAAATATCCTCAATTCTTAAGCCATGTTCCTCTTACGGTGGATTTTAGGGAGCTTGCCTTCCCTCTTTGATAATAAAGACTCAGTTGGTTACTTCTTAGAGTGAAGAGTTATGGTGTACTCTCCCCATTAGGTTGTACGTCAACTTGGTTTTGATTAAGGAGTGTCTCACCTGATTACCACGACTAAGAGTTTTGAATTTTGCTGCCTGTTATTATGTCCAAACGGTTTTAAGAAGATTCACGTTAGAAAGCGACAACTATTCTTTCCTTCTACTAATCACTCTAGGGTTGCTTACCTTGAATGGCTAACACATTGAATGAATTTCTTGGATGCTTTCCGGGTTTATGCTTTTGTATGAGTAGGTGATACACTCCATGCACTTATTGTATATCATTAAGAATTCTTTTTTAAACTCCCAAGACCCAAGTCTCATTGTAGTAGAGATGTACGATGATCTATTACTAAACAATCAGAATGTCCTAGTGAAACAACAAGAGTGAAATCTTCTTTAAAGTCTAAGAGTAACCACCCCTCGCCTCCAGTAGTGGATTCAAGACAATCCAAATGAGCATTTATTCAGGAGGTAACTTTATTAAATGTATTATGTTATTTCTAGATGTATAATAATTTTTTTTCTTTTGTATTCATACCTTTGACTGTATTCTTCTACTCTTGGAGGTTGAGACGGGCTTTCCTATTGCAGTTAGTGAGAAGGATAATGCTGCCAACTTGAGCTTCGGGGTTTGTCCAAACAATCCTGTTACACCAGAGGTAGCTTTAGGCAAGGACAATGATGATGATGAGGACATGGTAGATTATGGTAAATCTCCAGTCTAATATGGGGATGCTAATGATGATGGTGGAATTGAAAAGTTGAATGATTCCCCCGAAGCACAGGACATTACTTCGTCGGTCAATGAGGCAGGTGGTGGCGATACTTATGAAGATGTATTGCTATGCTCAAAGACTCATGGAGGTGAAGTAGATACAACATCTATTGATGTCTCTCCACCTCTAGTTGCTAACTTATCTCATGGAGACACGATAGCAACTCCAGAAGCCATCCTATAGGAGATAATATCTTTTCATGGATTTGACATTTCTTCTCGTCTACCGAAACCATTCAAGAGACTTTATGCCATGCACCAAGATTTTTGGAGTGAGTCTCCTATGTTGGGGATCAAGTTGGCCAATGCCATAGTGATAATGTTAAGGGAAGTTGCATCACTACTTGAGAAGTCTTGGAGGTCTCTATCGGATGATAAGCTACAATAATTGGTTAACTGTATTGAAGGGGCTCATCTTTTAAAATCCAAGGTTAATAGCTTAGAGCCTGTTGCTGCCAAAGCCAAGATATTGCTGAGTTATCATGCTGCTATGAGAAGCCGAGGTGAGCTAGTGGTAAGGATTCAAGCCTTTTAAGGTGCTATTAAGGAGATAGACTGTGAAGCAAAAGATTCATTAGGTGATACAAACCTTAAGTCCATTAGTAAAGTTTTGGCTATATTCATTTGTTTTGCTGATGTTCATTCTTCACCCCACCTCCACATACCCCCCACCCCCTTTTTTGGTATTTGAGTTATTTTCAACACTTTCAAATAGAACTTGTTGATTAAATAAAATTTGATTGCTTTCCTCCTATCCTTCTGTTATTTATTTATTTCAATTGCATAATTGTATCAAATAACAAGGCCTTTTAGCTTAGAGGTGGCTTATGCCACTGAAACCTCTGGGGGTCATTATGCGCTTTAGAAGGTTACGCTTAGCAGTGTCTCACCTTTCTTCTAAGGCTTTAAGATCTAGCATATGTAGACTGTCTAATTCTAATTCGACATTAAGAGCCAAGCGTACAGAAGAAACCAAGATTTCAATAGGCATCATTGCCTCAGAACTATATACCAAAGAGAAAGGTATCACTTGAGTAGGACCTTGCTTGGAAGTTTTATAAGCTCATAATACCAATAGCAATTTGTCATCCCACTCTTTATGATTTTCGTGAACCATCCAACTGATGACCTTCAAGAGAGTCTTGTTTGTTGCCTCTGCTGGGCTGTTTCCCTTTGAATAGTATGGTATAGATTTCACATTATTGATATTGTAATAAGCTAACAGCTGTCATACACGTGAGTCGATGAAAGGGGTGCCATTATCTGAAAGGACACGCTTTGGGATTCCAAAAAGGCAAATAACATGCTCCTTCATGAAATTTGCTAATGCAAGTCTTGTTGCATTCTTGAATGGGACTGCTTTAACCTATTTATTGAAACATTCAATTTCAACAAGGGTCCATATGCACCCTTTGGATGGTAGGTGTATTGGACCAATTAATTCAAATGCTCAAGTATGAAATGGCCATGAAATAGTCAAGCTATGCAATGTAACCGCAGGAGCATGGATTGCATCACCATGTTATTGGCATGCAACACACTTCTTAACAAAATTGAATGCATCATTTTCCATGGTGGACCAACAATATCCCATATCAAGCAGGTGGTGATACAACTTCCTTCCCCTTTAATGTTCTCCACCATCTTTGGAGTGTGCTTCAGACAATATAGTTTTTTGTTTCAGGAGGTGCTATACATTAGAGAGGCTTTCCCATGAATGATACCCTGTATAATGCTAGAATCCGTCTCAACTCACCTTCTTTTATAAGAGCCTTTCTTGCTTTATGCTTCACTAATTGGGTATCTGTGCTGTTCGTAGGTAAAACATTGTTTTTCAAGTAATCAATGTAAGGGTATCTTCAATCGCTTGCACTTGCTACAAAGTTGCATTCTCTTTGGTTAGGGAGTTCAACACACTTTGGGAAACTCATTTGCAATTATAGTGCATCTTTAGACATTGTTAACCAGTAATACCCCACGCGCTGAATGCAGTGATACAAGGGTAGCCTTTCTTCTCTGCATTAGATCTTATGGTATTTATCTAACTTCAAGCAAGCTTATTTTGCACAAAAATATCAAGACAAAACACCTTCTGGTCCCTTAAAATACAAGACGCCATTAATACAAATGAAGCTCTTCAAGGTTGTCAAGGAAGCTACATTTAGAAGCGCTAATAGTACCTTGACGGGACTATGTCGGTCATCTTGTGCTTTTTCATCCTCGTCCACTAATTGTAGAACTGTGAATGGGATGGATTTCTTAATAACTTGGACATTCAAATTATTCTGCATAGTTTGAATGGGAACTTTGAAAGCTGATGTTGCTAGGGCATCTACATAGCGATTAGTAGATCGTTTGGCATGCTCGTACCTCACTAATTTGAACTTGTCAACCAAAGACTGCACTATAGCCTTATAAGGCGCTAATGCTAGTTCTTTGAGAGCAAATTCACCATTCGCCTACTTGATGATCAAGTTCAAGTCACAACAAACGCATAAGTTAGATACTTCAACAATTTGAGCAGAAATGAGACCAAGTAAGAGTGCTTCGTACTCATCCTCATTATTGGTACATGGGAAGTCTAGCCTGAAGGCTAAAGGTATCTTTTAGCTTTCTAGAGATGTTAAGATCACCCCGACTCCTTATCCAATGCTATTGGAGGAGCCATCAAATTGCACTTGTCACTCTCTATATAGTTCTGCAATCATAGAGTCTTCATAGAACTCTGCAGGGATTGTATCTACAACAAAAGCCCCTTGTGTCATAAAAAACTGAGCCAAATGGTCTGCCAGAGCCTAAGACTTAATAGCCTTAGGTGACACGACCATGATATCAAATTCTAATAGAAAGAGCAACCATTTTGCAATCCTTCCTAAAAGAGCTGGTCGTGAGAACAAGTATTTTAATGAATTTGAATGAGTGACAAGATTAACCCTATGAGCTAGAAAATAGTGGTGTAACTTTTGCATGGCAAATACCAATGCAAGGCACTGCTTTTCGCAAGCTAAGTATTTCACCTTGCTTCCTTGGAGTGACCTACTCAGATTGTAGATTGGTTATTCATCACCATCTAATTCTTAAGTTATTAAAGCCTTAATAGACTTATCAGTGGCTGTCAAATAAAGAATTATTGGCAACCCTTTAACCAGCATTATCATCGTTGTTAGGGAGGTGAGTATCTCCTTGAACTTTTGTATGGCTTTTTCATGAGGTTGCCCCCATTCAAATGAGATTCCCTTTTTCATAAGCTATTGTAATGGATGAGAAATTTCTATTAGTGCGAGGATGAATTGCCTAATACAGGAGACTTTCCCCATAAAGGTCTTTATTTCCCTTGGACTAGTAAGTGAGGGCATGGAACATATTGCCTGCACCTTTGCTGGATTTACATCAATTCCCTTTCTATGAACAATAAACCCAAGGAATTTACTAGAAGCTGTCCCGAAGACACACTTTAAGGAATTCAGACGCAATTTATATGGACAACATCGTTCAAAGACCCTCCATAGATGAGTAAAATGATCATGCGCTCGTCTTAAATTGACAACTATATCATCAATATAGTCTTCCATGAAGCCATGCATATTGTCATGAAATATGGTAGTCATTACCCTCTAGTAAGTAGCTCCTGCATTCTTAAGTCCAAATGACATGACTATATAGTAGAAGTTTCCCATTAGTGTTATGAAAGCAATGCATTTAGCATCTCCGAGAGCCATCTTTATTTGGTTATAGCCACTGAAGCTATCTATGAATGAGAATAATTCATGTCCAACCATGGCATCTACTAATATGTCAATATTTGGCAATGGGAAATAATCCTTTAAGCAAACCTTTTTAAGATCACGGAAGTCTATGCAAACGCATATCTGTCCATTCTTCCTTTTAACTGGCACAATATTAGCCAGCCAGGTAGGATGTTTAATTGGCTTAATGAAGCCGGCATAAAGCAACTTTTCAATCTTTTCTTTTGTTTGTACTTTAATTTCAGAACGAAAGATTTGCTATCCTTGCTTTACTGGCTTAACCCCAGGTACGATGTTCAATCTATGCACCACTAAACTGGGGTCCAATGTTAGCATTTCATCATATGTCCAAGCAAATGTGTCCTTGTATTTCTCTACTAAGTGGACCTTAATTTCTTACAATAGATTCTTACTGAAGAAGATAGGTCGCAAAGACTCCCCTAGTCTTGCTAGGTCTAATTCCTCAATCTCTTTAGCTTAAGGTTACATTTGCTCTTGCATTTGAGGAAGGGCGGGCTAGGTTTCTTGCATCGGTATGGGATCTAATGAAGATAAAAAAAGTATCATTAGATCTCGAAGACCGTCATAAGCAATATACCCTTTATCATCTTCCCTGACAAAACTTTCTATGGCTTCATCTTTTCTTTGCTTCTTCTTGCCCCCAAAAGCTTCTCATTTTTCTCTTCTTCTTTTGTTTATCCTATGTGGGCAATGATGTACTGAAGGGTTTGGCAATGGCAGTCTCTCTATCTTCAGCATACTCATTAAAGAAGCCTGCATCGGCTAAATAAGACTTGTTATATTCAAACGGCTTCTTCATAGCCGGAACAAAGACATCTTCACCCTTCTAATGGCCCTTGATGCACTGGTGCCATGTTGAGGGTATGAGGTTGTGGTCGTGCAAGCACTTCCTCCTAACTAATAGGTATGTGCCTTGGTTAGTTTTTATTACTGCTTCCTTCTCTTCATGTAACTCAACTTATGACACTTCTCCTTCCTCTTGTCTTGGATCATGACTAATAGCATTTGTAACACCGCGTTAGGTATCGTATATTAGGAGCAGATTGTTGCATACATCATTATTCTCTATGATAAGTTCCCCATTACAAACCTTGTATATAACATTAAATATCTTCTTCGATGTCTAACACTCTTTAGTTGGATGACCCATAATCTTATTTTATTTATAGAACTTAAGGTCATTCTTTTCGTTTGCAGTCAACAAATGCTTTACCCTTGGGAGCTTTATGTTCCCATCCCCATAACCACCGGTTAAGCATAGCATGTTTCTTGCCTATCGGGTATAGAAATGATATAGCTGATGTAGAGTCTCGTAAACTATCATTCCTTAACTTCTTGTTGTCACTAGGACTTTCTTCTCAAGCTGAGCTAATAGATGTTACTCGTTTCCTGAATCTCCTACCTTTAGCTTGTTGTCACACAACGAAATTGTTGTTTCTTCTCCAATCTGAACGAGTGCGGAGAAAGAATATAAATTAAGGTTTTCTAGATAAACGGCGTATTCAGTGAACATTCCTTAAATGCAAATCTTCACTAATTTCTTTTCGTCACACACATCTTAGATGTCCAAAGTATGCTTTTTGAAGTGCTCTATATAATTCATTAAGTCTTCCTTCGAGTTTTGGCTTATTTGTCCCATATTTGTAATCATAACTCATTCCTAAGTGGAGAAGAATTTTTCCTGAAAAAGGTTGCACATAGTTCCCCATGAATCAACCAATTCTGAAGGGAGGTTGACATACCAGGTATATACCTTCTCTATCAATGATTTGGAGAATTCTCTAAGTTTTAAGTTATCACCAAGGTTATAAGGCTCTAAGGTTTCAATAAATTTCAATAGGTGCTCCTTCACACTTCCCTTCTTGCCATTAAATAGCATGAATTTAGGATTTACATAGTCCTTGGGGTATGGCTTCGTTGCAATGTGTTAATGATATGAGAGTTTTAACTCTAGTACTCCCATAAACAACTTAGCTTGTATTTCTTTCATATAAAGGAAGTCTTTGGAACAAAAGTTGTGGACGCATGTGGCGGAGCAGGGGCGAGTTTAGGATGAGAAGTAGATCCTCCTAAGATTGAGATGGTAGGATTGGATGAAGGAGCAGGCACTTGTAAAGAGGAAGAACCGCTTAAATGGACTCTTATATTCTCCAGTACAGGATTTGGTTGTCGTGCAGGTTCTAGTAGGGGGATTTCATCACCTCCTCCTTAATGGAGATCCTTCTCAATAGATGGATGATTAATTGGTTGAGCTGAGGTAATAGCTGTAAGCCCTAAAGTTAAGCCAAATGACTGTAGAATTGAACTTAGTACACAAAATTTAGAACGATCGGTTAAAGGATCCGATTAAATCTAAATTATAAACTATAAATAAAAATATTAGTAAAAATGACCCCGTAAACTTGAATTTAAGAAAATAAGTAATAAAATAAAAGATTATAAAATTTTCAAATTTTAAGTATAATACTTGTTAATTATCGAAAAGGCGAAAAGTGTAATCTAATAACTAATAAATTACTAGAGATAGATTATATGTATACTAAAAATCATAGAATGACCTAAATAATAATTAGGAATGTTCACATGTACCCCACATGTATTTACGTATAGATAAATATACGCGAAATTACTTAAATTGACTAGAAACTTATTAAATAATTAAAGAAAATTTTAAATAATTAAGAAAAAATCAGAGGAATAGGGAATGACTTGGATTTGGTTGTGGCAGATCAGGAAGTGAAGAAGAAAAATTAACCAATAAAAAACAAGCAACATAAAAGGAAAAATTGAAGAGATTTGGGTAATGTCTTATCCAATTAAATACATAATAATTACTACACAACTCTATAAATAGCAAGAAAAATTACAAAACTCATTTGGACAGTTAAAAGTTAGAAAAAATTGAGAGCACCGAAATTTGGAGAAGAAAATTAAGGTTTAGGAAATTATTAAGCAAATCTGTGCAGAAAGGGCTAGTGAACCGAACCCACACACTACCATCACCTGGAACTGAACCACCACCACCACTACCCTACTCTAAACCCACCACCTAGACCGGCCAACCCAACTAAATCTGTGTTAGAGGCCTAAAAGCCATCGAATTGAGTAAGTCTCACATCTGCTATGATTTTATACAATTTCTTAAAATTATTTATTTTGCCCAGAAATTATGAAATTTATTATTATAAGGTTTTATTGTATGTAGATTTAAGGAAAAATAGTGATTAAGTTTAATCACGTCTGAAAATATAGGGTCCTTAAGAAATTAAACAAAACCGAGTATAATTAGAATTAAAAATAAATAGGCTTAGGAGTGTAGTTTGGAGCTCAAATTTTTTCCATACGATGCTTAAGTGATATAGAACATTGTTATGAAGCCTTTTTTTTTTAATTTAATTTTTGAAATTTTTAACTAATTTTTTAGCCCTAAAATGATGGAAAAATTGGATAATTTTAGGTTAATTAGGTGATTAAGTGATTAATTATTGATTTAGATGGTAATTAGATGTTTAAGGATGTTAATCTCTGATGTGGAAACCTAATCCTAGTCTTTGGAGTGTTAAGTGTAATTAATATAGGAAATTAGGAATATGTGGAATTGGAAATTTAATAAATATGAAAAATTAGATTTATTTGGATAATATAATAATAAAAATCGGTACATTATAACTTTGAAACAAAATTTAATTTTAGGTAATTGTATAAAAAATGTAAGATTTTCTCACATCGGGAATAAATCCGGTACCCCAATTAGAATTAGAGTGTACCAAATAGTTTAGAACACTAAATTAAGACCCAATGTGATATTAGAATACTCGAGCTTAATGTAATTAATTCCACATTAAGATTCGAGCATATTTAAGATTTCTCGTAGTTAGAGACAATGTAGAATCAAAACTGGAATCTAATTTAAAAACCGAACCATGAAATAAGGTAGAATGAATTATTAGTAAATAATAGGTATACATGGAGAAACGAGTTAAATTATAACTTAGAATATGAATCATTAAAGTATAAGTACTAAAAAGATGTATTTGTATTATAAGATACCTGGAGACGAACCGACTTGCCATTAAGTAATTAAGCGACCGAGAATTCCAAGTAAGTTGAGTTATTACTTACTGTATTGAAGTACTATTTTATGGTACTCAGAGACTTAGGATTGTGTATAATTGTAATTGTAAGTAGTTTATGCATGTGTTTGAGTATTTGAATTCGTATTGAAATTTGTGTTGTGATTGATTTTGTGTTATGACTAGAATGGTGTGAAATTGTTTGAACACCCTAAATAAAATTTAATCTTATTCGACTCTAATGACCTAAATTGTCATGCATTGCAACCATTTAGGGGATCATCAGAATTTTCCAACCAAACATCGACACCTTTGATAAAGATAGCGCTGGATAGCAAATTGGTATTTTCCTCATCCTTAGCCAAACTAAGCGACAAGAGAGGAGGTTGCAATGAGGATAAGGGCATTGGTTCAAAGGATAGTCTTAAGAGAAGTAATGTCTCAATTGCATAAACCTGAGTTTGGTTGTGAGTTGTTTCATAATATGAAAACTCCTTAACCCGAATTAGAGTGGGTGAAATTTCTCTGATTTCACAACGGATCGGACTACGTTGTGTGATAACACTTGCTTGTTGCATTGCATGAAAATAATTGCTTGGTAATCTTGTTTGTGTTTGTATACATTCGTGAGTCTCCAATTCAACTTACTGAGCTGTAGTTACTCATACCCACATAAATCTTTTTGCAAGTCCTGATTTATGAATACTTTGAGTATTATGCCACCTTACTACTATCCAAAGGTTAGTTCTTTTGAAGCTTGGGGTCTGAGGATCAATTTTCCTAGTAGTGGATATATAGCTAAAGTCTCCTTAATAGCTTAAGAATGAAAAACTGATAGTTGTTATGTAAATTAGTGGACTGTTATGTTAATGTAAAATTTCCTGAAAAGTTCTGTGGAATGTACATGTAATTATATATGTTGATCTAAAAATTCTTGATAATTACTGTAACTTTAACTAAACACTTAATTGAACTGTTTACTTTAAAGTGAGGAGTCATCGATGCCTTGTGTAAATCATATCTGTAGTAGATATTGTGAGGCCAGTTACTATCATAATATGGTTTACACGATAGGACTGTTGCGACTCTGTGACTTTGGGGCGTAATAATAGCGCCTAGCTATACAACAACTATAGGATTTGACAAGGCCATACCTTATTGGGCAATAGTGGTGGCAGCCATCCCGGTAAAAAAGGGTTGGAACATAGCCACAAACTGATTTAAAGCCATTATAGCTTCTTGTATTATCTATATGGGATATAGAGGAGCCTTAGGCACTAAATGATCTTGGCTAGTATTCTCAATTGGTAGGAGTGGATTATGTTCAGTAAGCTCAACATTAATGTCAAGCTCTTGGGACGTATATCAAATGTACTAGTTGTTCGCTTTTTAGGAGGTACCATGTCTTTACAATCGCTTTTCCCCAGTGGAATCACCAAAATGTAAATGTAGGGGTCTGATTGGAGTGGTCACGTGTATGCTGCGTAAATAACATGCTATACGTAGCTTTAAAGAAGTGAAGCTAAACTATCACCTAAAGAGATGATTGGGTGAGAATAAGATAAGGAGGAGGAACAGGCAATCTTAATGTTTCAAATGTATAAGTGATAGAAAAAGCAACCTTAGGAGACATCAGGCGTTTACCTTATAGCTTAAGCGAATGAAATCAATTCTTAGCCTGAATGCTATTTGATCAGAGAGTAGAGTTTTCACAATGAAATACTGTTTCTCCGATCTCTCTCCAATAGTTTTTTAAATGAGGGGGAAAATGCTAGGTATTTATAAACTCTTGGGCATGATAGCATCCATTCAATCATCTAGGTGATTAATAGATGAGACGAAGCCTACTCAATTCATGGTTATCCAAAATAAGCTAACTAATAGGCCTAAGGCCAACAGCCTTCTTTAGTGCATGAGCTTACCTGAGAAAGATTAGAGGTGGACAAACCGATCCAATGATCCTTATTCTAAGCCCACCTAGCCAAATCTCTCTTTAATCATCCTAAATATAGACCAAATTCCTTAAGCCCTATCACCTAGCCTAAAGAGTCAAGCCTAAATAAATAATAGGCTTAACCCAATAACTAATATAACAATATTCAGCTCTCTACAATTGTTTAGCACCAATATCCCTAGTACTAGCAATGGCACCCTGAGTAATTATCAGACATGACTTACGGGCTCAATAGGTTAAGTATATAAATGAATTAAATGATTTCGATATTTTACACGATAGATCAAAATATAATATGAGACAATTTAGATGAATTAGTATATGGAAAAATTTTATATGAGATATAAATGAATCAAATCCATTTAAAAACAATTAAATTCATATTCAAGTTCGAGTCAAGCTTTTAGACTCAAACATGGGACAAGAGACATACTCTATATAACTTAAATTTTCATATTTTTTATATTTGGTGCAGATTTACTTTACCAATAACTTTTATTTAAATTGTAATTTTTTATTAAACATGAAGCTATTTTATCATTTGTCTTTATAAAATTTAAATATTATCATAGCTTTTTCCCTTTAATCGATAAACGATATCAAATCTAAGATAAATGAGATATGATACGGTAGCATGAATTGTTAGCCCTAATATAAATAGGTCCAATCCGGATATAAGATACGATAAGTTAAAGATTTAGATTTTTATACACAATTAATAAACAGGTGATGTCATAAGTTTAGATTTTTCAAACATAAACCTGTTTAAATACAAAAACAAGGTACGATAAAATAATACAATGTGCTAATCCAACGATAGGTTTCTAAGTTCGATAAGATCTACGAGGTTTAGAATACCAATAAGATTTTTTCAACCTTTTTGGTAAATAACAAAATAGAAGTCAAGCTATATATTGTATCACTACTACTTGCCAATTCGAAAGTACTTACGTTGGCATTGTACTTATTCCTTCAAACTCGCTATCATGTGAATTTCAACACTATGTTTAGGAAGGAGAAAGCAATTAGGAGGGACGAAAAGTGAGATTAAAGGATTTAAAAACAAAGAAAATAAAACAAAAGATTTAGTGCATTTTTTGTTTGGATTAAGGGAAAGAGAAAAGAACAATGCAAGAGGAATGCTTTTCCTTTCATAGATAAAAAAAAAAAAAAAAATCATTAAAATTCATATTTTTCTTACACTTTCTTCCCTCTTAATTCTTTCCTTCATTCCAAATATAGTATGAGCATTGCTACTATCCTAATGGATGCATATAGACTCAATTCAACTAGACTTATGTAAGGATCAATTCCAAACTATGAACCAGCTAGGCTTGAATTTGGATGGGCCTGAACTGCCCCTCGAATCGCCTAGCCTTAAGGGCCGTGGCGGTTCATGGCCCACCCGAATTAACCAAACAAAAAAAAAAAAATCAGCACAACATTTCATAGTTCAAACATGGTACTTGCTTTTTTTCTTGCTTTTTCTTTTAGTCGCAAGTCACATCATCAAATGGCACTTGCTTTTTTCCTCCATTCAAAATTCTTCAAGAGAATTTCCTTGCTTTTCCAAAAGTTCAAACATTGTCTCCATGCATTTATTCTAGTATGCATTTCCTCTATCAATCAAATTTGCAGAAAGGTCAGTTGTAATTTTTAAAGTCATATAGCACGTGAAGTACTTAAACAATTTCAATGGTGCAACACATTTTGCACTAAAAAATTTTTTTGAGATGTTAATGTAGTCGTGTAGGTAGAGCGTTTGATAAAATTTTGAGAATTCAACTATTGTCATCATACTAGCGGTTTCAATTCAAAATTTGAAAATTTAAATGAGATGCGAAGATCTTTCTCGTTGCTTATAAACTCGAGGGTGTCAAAGTTATCTCTCGTTCACAAAAACATTAAACTTTCTACTCCTCTTATTCTACTTTTGCATTTTGCAATTGTGAAACACTCTTAGATAAATATTTATATCAGTTACCACGAGACTTCGAGCATCATTCTTTATTACATTTCATCGAACCATTTGCATTAACCAAATTACCAAAACATTTGCATACAGTTAATGGTTAAATAATTTCCATTTTGCATTGTCTTGCAATTTCTTCATATCCTTCAATCGTAAATATTTCTTATAGTAAACAAGAAAAGAAAAGACATATTTACATCTACGAAACGATTCTTATGCTATACTTTCTCCAAGAATAAGTACAATTCCTCATTTGATAGGAAAGATAAGGGTAAGTGATGCAAACCATGACTAAGAACAAACAAGGCTAGTCGCTGAATGAGTCCAAACTTGCAGAAAGGTCAAAAAGAGTAAATGGGGAAAGGTACAAAAGGGTGAAAACAAAGGATGAAAATAGTAAGCAAAACCCATGAATAGCTCTAGAGGATATGATGCACTAATGAAACTTTCAAGGATTCATGACACAATTCGATGTGACATACGAATTGGTCCAATGAGGTTATTTGCCACCTAACCTTACTTAAGAGAAAGAATAAGAGTGATGCCGAGAGTAAACAATAGTGTTTACGCAGGGAAGAAGGTACTCAAAAGTGTATTAAAGATTATCTAATGTCTTACAACTACAAGTATAAGGATATTTATACCCGCAAACTAGGGCAACTTACCCAAAAGGGAAAAGACAAAAAGGATATTTCCTAAGAAGGGTAATGTACATGTTATAAAGGGGCAAAAATGAATATACAAGGAAAATAATCATTGGTGCTACAGATTCTACATGTGATACTATACACGTGGCGATGCGACATTAGTGAGGTCGTTAGGAGATGCGGACAAAAAGTATAGATACATGAGTTTATCCGAGTTCCTCTCTTGGCTTCTCAATAAGGAAGAAGCCGAGTAATTAGTTAACTCGGCAATAGAGAGTAATCGTTAACTCGACATACCACACAACAATGGGCGGTCATACGATACGGCATTAGAGGTAACTAGGCAAGGAGGTACTCGGCCTCGACCTCAGCAAGGGTTGGTTGAAATATAAGGATTTATTGTGCCAGCACTTTAGTCCTTAAGCTCGGCTACGCATCAAGGGCCCTGTAGCTTGATTCCCATCATTCCCTCCGGATTGTTTTAGATTTGAGATCAAATCTAGATGGTGTTCGCTCAATTCTTCGTCAGGGTGATATGAATTGAGGTCGGTGATGTTAAAAGCGTTAGAAACCCCATAGTCCTCAAGTAGTTCCAAACTATAGGTGTTGTCGCTGATTTTTTGGAGGATTTTGAAAGGTCCTTCTGCTCTTGCAGATAATTTGTTTCTCCTTTTATTTGGGAACCGTTCCTTACTGAGGTGTAGCCATACCAAGTTTCCCGGTTGAAATTGTTTTGCCGACCGACCCTTGGTCTTTTCACACGTTCTTCTAGTAGCCTGATCGATGTCCCGAGTAACCTTATCATAGATATGCTGAAGGGATTGTACCCTGGTCGAGGCGTCAGGGTCCTTTTGCGCAGGTGCAAATACAGGGGCATGGTCAAAGGGCAACTCGGGATTAAATCCATAGACCACTTCGAAGGGGGTTTGCTTAGTGGTGTTATGTACGGTTCAGTTGTAAGCCCTAAAATTAAGCCAAGAGACCGTATGATTGAACTTAGAACATAAGGCTTAGGACGATCGGTTAAAGGATCCAATCAAATCGAAATTATAAACTATTGAGAGAAATATTAGTAAAAATGACTACGTAAACTTGAATTTAAGAAAATAAGTAATAAAATAGGAGACTATAAAATTTTCAAATTTTAAGTAAAATAATTACTAATTACCGAAAAAGTGAAAAGTGTAATCAAATAATTAATAAATCACTAGAGATAGATTATATGTATACTAAAAATTATAGAATAACCTAAATAATAATTAGAAATGTTCACATATAGCTCACATGTATTTACGTGTAGATAAAAATACGCAAAATTACCTAAATTAGCAAAAAACTTAGTAAATAATTAAAGAAAATTATTAATTAATTGTGGAAAAATCAGAAAAAAAAAATTAGAAGGGTATGTAATGATGCAAATCTGGTCGTGGCAGGTCAGGATTTGAAAAAGAAAAATTATCCAATTAGAATTAAGCAATACAAAAGCTAAAAATCAAGGAAATTGAGCAATGTCATGTCTAATTAATGCATAATAATTACCAAAAACGTCTATAAATAGGGGAAAAATTCACAGAACTCCTTTGGGCAATGAGGAATTAGAGAAAAATAGAGAGCTTCGAAAATTCAAGAGAAAATCCAGAAAACAAAAAAAAGAAAAGGAAACTGTACAGTTAAGGCTAGTGAGTCAAACCCACACCTCACCACCACCTGCGACCGAGCCGCCACTACCACCCCACTCCAGACCCATCGTCTAGGCCAGCCGACACACTTGGACCGGAGTTGGATGACCAAAAAGCATCGAACCGGTGAGTCCCTTAATTGCTCCAATTTTATGTAATTTCGTAAAATTAGTTATTTTGCCTAGAAAATTATGAAACTTGTTATTTTGAGGTTTTATTGTATGTAGATTTAGGTAAAAATAGTGATTTAGGTTAATCACGTTTGAAAATATAAGGTTCTTAACAAATTGAGCAAAACCGAGCATGATTAGAATTAGAAATAAATACACTTAGGAGTGTAGTTTGGAGCTCAATTTTTTTCTGTAGAATTCTTATGTGATATAGAACAGTGCTATGAAGCTATTTTTTTAAAATTAATTTTCAAAATTTTTAAGTTAATTTTTAGCCCTAAAATGATGAAAAAATTAGGTAATTTTGGGTTAACTAGGTGATTAAGATACCAATTACTGATTTAGATAGTAATTAGATGTTTAGGGATATTAATCTCTAATGTGGAAACCTAATCCTAACCTTTAGAGTATTAAGTATAGTTAATTTAGGAAATTAGGTAGTTATTGCAAAAAATTAGTAATATGTGAAATTGAAAATTAATAAATCTAAAAAAATTAGGGTTATTTAGATAACATTATAATAAAAATCAGAATAATACTAAATCTGAAATAAAATTTAATTTTAGGTAAATGTATAAAAATATAAGATTTTCTCACATTGGGAATAAATCCAATACCCCAATTAGGAATAACGTGTACCGAATAGTTTAAAGTACTAAATTAAGACCCAATAAGATATTTGAATACTCGAGCTTAATGAGCTTAATGTGATTAATTTTACATTAGGATTCGACCATATTTAAGACTTAGGAATCAAAACTAGAATCTAATTTAGGATCTGAACCTCGAAATAGAGTAGAAAGAATTATTAGTATATAATAGGTATACATGGAAAAAGGAGTTAAATTACAACTTAGAATATGAATCCTTAAAGTATAAGTACTAAAAAGACCTATTTGTATTATAGGACACCCAGAGACAAATCAACTTGCAACTAAGCGATCGGGCGATTGAGAAATTCCAAGTAAGTTAGGTTATTACTTATTGTAATAGAGTACTATTTGTATGGTACTCGGAGACTTAGGATTGTATATGGTTATAATTGTAAGTAGTTTACGCATGTGTTTGATGTATCTGAATCATGCTGAAATTGTGGTATGATGGATTTTGTGTTATGATTAAATTGGAGTGAATTGTTTGAAAACCCCAAATGAAATTTAATCTTAATCGACTTTAATGACCTAAAATATCATGCATTGTAACCCGTTAGGAGGTCATTAGGATTCTCCAACCAAATACCGACTCCTTCGAAAAGGATAGCGCAGGATTGCATAATGGTCCCTTCTTCACCCTCAGTCGAACTAAGTGACAGGAGAGGAGGTCGCAGCGAGGGTGAAGTCAATAGTTCGAAGGTAGTCGCAAGAGGAGCGAGGTCTCCATTGCACAAGCTTGGGTTTGGTTGTGAGCTACTGCATAACATAGAACTCCTCAACCCAGATTAGAGCGAGTGAAATTTCTCTGATTTCACAACAGACCGGACTACGTTGTGCAATAACACTTAATTGTTGCATTGCATGAAATTAATTGCTCGATAATCTTGTTTGTGCTTGCATGCATTCATGAGTCTCCAATTCAACTTACTGAGCTGTAGTTGCTCATACCCTTATAGATCCTTTTGCAGGTCCTGATTTCTGAACACTTCAAGTATTATGCTGCCTTACAATTACCTAGAGGTTAGTCCTTTCGAAACCGAAAGTATGAGGATCAATCTACTTAGTAATGATGTGTAGCTAGAGTGTCCTTATAGTTAAGGATGAAAGACTGATAGTTATTATGTAATTTAGTAAACTATTGTGTTTATATAAAACTTCCTAGGAAGCTCTGTAGACTTATATATAATTATACATGTTTATTAGAAATTTGTAATATTTATCATAATTGTAGTTTAACTGTTAATCGGACTGTTTACTTCAAAGCGAGAAGTCGTCGACGCCTTGTGTAGATCATGTCTATGGTAGGCACTGTAAGGCCAGTTACTATTATAGAATGGTTTACACAGCGGGACTGTTGCGACTCTGCAACTTCGGGACATAACAATTCTCGGTTGATTTCAGAACGTAGTTTTAGTGGACTCACTTTAAAGCGTCATACTCTAAAAGAAATATATATTATAGGATTATTGAGAGTGGGTAATATTAAGTGAGCGATAAAAGATTGTATTAAGCATATGAAAATATAAGTAACCATAATCTTTAACATAGGAAATGTCAATTGGTTTAATTATAATTACAGGGTCGAAGAGGGGAACTAATCTATAGTTAGATACGGTTCAGATGAAATGGAGAAGTTTCACCTATTGATTATAGGGTTAAATTACAGCGGCTATTGATGGAATTAGCCGATTGGAATATCTTTAGGACAGTTGATGAGATTATTGATAGGTTTCATAATAAGATGTGCTATAGCTAGAAGGATGAGTGGGCATGGATGGAGATGAGTCTAGGATCTCAGTATAATAGATACACTGCCATAGCAGCTTTTGAGCAGAGATGGTTGGAGATAGAGGGAATTATAACCTTGATGATGCCCTTACGGTATTTTCCAGCTAAGTTGGAGGATGGGAGACCCTACCCAACTAATATTGCACATATCCCTGCTGATATTCCATACATTCCCAAACAGTACCCACCGGGGATTATTGATTGGTTTCCTTAGTTTCCAAAGCTTGCTGGGAACGGTATAGAAATACCATTGAACCTTAACCCTGAACCTAAGCTTGAAATACCAGAATCACCACCGGAAAACCCACCTCCAGTTGAACCCCAAGTGGATGGAGTTCATATCGAAGAAGACCTAGAGGAGGACCCAGAAGAAGAAGATCTAGAAGAAGACCCTGAGGAGGAGCAAGAGAATAAGAATGAGCCTGGTGTAGATATACATACTATAGTTATGCAGGTGATTGCTGACACCGTGATAGATGGAGTTGGAGCTGGAGCTAGTGATACAGCTGAGTCAAATGATGATGATGTGCAAGAGGTGATTGTGATTCCTGAGACTCCAGAGATAGTATTTATAGACTCTGCATCAGATAGCGAGCCTGAGGATCATTCGGTAGGAGGTTATGTGGATCACGATTCCTTTGATGGAGTAGCTACCCCGGATTCAGAGAAGGATTAGCTTAGTTAAATGACTGACTTGTTTTGGTTAGGTAGATTTTTAGATATAATCCAGTAGCAATTTTGATGGAAACTGATGTATTTTAGGATTTTTTGATGTATTTTGACTTTTGATGTACTTTGTAGCTTCTGGATCAAGCTAGATGTACATTGTAATTAAGTTTAATGTAGCCAGTTGATGTAATCTTTTGTCTTGTACAGTTGTAAAGATCGAGTCTGTACTAGATTATGTAAGTAATGATATAATCGAGTTGTAAATTTGATGTATGTATTCGAAAGTTATCGAGTTGTATCTTTTGTTTTGAAGTTATAATGATAGTGATGTAAGGTTGAATGAAATATATAGTGGAAGTTAGACTACTAAGTACGTTGACTTGATATTGTCATTACTATTTTATATGAGTACATATTGCAAGCATTTATTAATTTATAAAAAAAAAAATTCTCTAAACAAAAGTAGGGATAACTTATAGATAAATATGAATGCAGGGTTATAAGTTAAACTACTAAGCGATTATGGCTGAAGCTGGAAACGGGAGTAGTCAAGGAGAAACTAAAGGAAATCAAAACCCTTCACCACGAGCACCATCACCACCAAGAGAACAAACATTTCCCTTAATAGGTTAAAATGCTTGTTTGGTTAATTTTTCTTATCGTATATTATTAAATCTAATTAAGGTGATCAATTTATATCATACAATACAGAACAATTACAAACTACTATATCAAGTCAATAATGCACTGTACAGTCAAGAGCACGCACACACAAGCATATACATAATCAAACTACCTATAAGCACAACCAAGTATAACCTTAAACCTTCGAAATATAACAATGTATTAATCTCAACTTACCCGAAGTTTCCTAATTTGCTT